>CM056199.1:6154669-6250399 GCA_029692085.1 Gymnothorax javanicus | reverse complement strand
TAACCGTAAAGACCTGTTGTGGTTTCCCCTGGCGGCCTTTTGAATGCCGAAGAAAGCCCCAAAATGGAAGCGGGAAAAGGGGTTGGGAAAAGTAAGGGCGGTGGGCCCCCGGGAACCGGAATGTTGTAAAAGAAAAAGGGTCGCCGCGCTGTGTCACCGAGAATGCCCAAAAAAGGCCGGCCCCGGGGGTGGTTCGTAATACCCCGAGAAAAAACGTTTCCGGGGCCCAAAAAAACCCTTTTTAAAATGCCCCGGGGGCCGGGGGAAGACCTTGAAAAGAAGAAGGGGCCGGGGTTTCCTTTTTTGGGCCCCCTGGGAGGGGTACTTGAAAAAGGGGCCCTTTTGGGGCCCTAAGAAAACCGTTTTAAAATTTGGGGGTTGGGAACCAGGGCCCGTTTTGAAACGGGGAAACGCCGCGGTCCGGGTGCTCGGGGAAAAAAAAAAGCGCTTGGCTGGAAGCCGAGAAATTTTGGGTTCCCCGGAACTGAAATTTTATCCTTCCCGAGAATGACTCTGTTATTGAAAAGTGTTGCCGCGGTTCGCCGTAACCAGTCACCTGTTAATGAAAGCGACCAAAGCGCCACTGAGAATGCTGTTGGTTACTAAGAATGACGCCCTGTCACCGAGAATGACATTCTCGGCGCAAAGCGCCGCGTCACCGAGAATGACCTGTTGATGAAAGCGCTGCAGCGCACTGTGTCTGGTGAATGACTCTTTTAATGAAAGCGTTGCTGCGCAAAAGCGCTGTTTCACCGTGAATGACTCTGTTAAGGAAAGCGCTACGCGTGTTCGCTTGCGTCACCGTGAATGACTCTGTTAATGGAAAAAGCATACAAAGCTATGTAACCGAGAATGGACTCCTGTTAATGAAAAGCGCGGTGCTGCAGCGCTGTGTCACTGAGAATGACCTCTGTTAATGAAAGCGCGCTGCCGCATGCGCGCCAGGTAACCGGAGAATGACTCTGTTAATGAAAGCTGCCACGCGTAAAGGCCTGCGGTAACCGTGAATGACTCTGTTGATGAAGCATTGCTGCGCGGCGCCAGTCACCGTGAATGACCCTGTTGATGAAAGCATTGGCGCTGCGCGCTTGTGTCGCTGTGAATGACTCTGTTAATGAAAAAGCGCTGCTCGCCGCGGTGCGCCAGTAACCGTGAATGACGCTGTTGATGAAAAGCGCTAAGGGCGGTGCGCCTGTAACTGTGAATGACTTGTTAATGAAAGCGTTGGCCGCGCAGCGCGCCGTGTCACCGGAGAATGACTCTGTTAATGAAAGTACTGCCGCTGCGGTTCCGCCTGTGTCACCGTGAATGACGCTTTGCGCTGTTAATGAAAGACTCTTTTAATGCTTTAAAGCGCCCGTGGGTAACCGTGAACCGAGAACGACTTGTTGATGAAAGCGCTGGTCGCGGTGCGCTTGTGTCACGTGAATGACCCTGTTAATGAAAGCGCTGTCGCTGCAGCGCTGTGTCACCGTGAATGACTTTGTTAATGAAAGCGTTGCGGTGTTCGCCGTGGTAACTGAGAATGACTCTGTTAATTAAAGCGCCATGCCGCGCGGTGTGCTGTGTCACCGAGAATAACTTTGTTAATGAAAGCGCTGTCGCCAGAAAGGTAACTGAGAATGACTCTGATGAAAGCGTTGTCGCCGCGGTGTTGCGTCACCGTGAATGACCTTTGTTAATGAAAGCGCTATTGCTGCAGCGCCGTGTAACCGAGGAATGACCTGTTAATGAAAGCGTTGCAAAGCCAGCGGTAACTGTGGAATCGAACACCGTTAATGAAAAGCATTCGCTGCGTGCGCTGCAAACTGAGAATGGCTCTCGTATTGAAAGTGTTGCCGCTGCGCGCCAGCGCTGAGAATGACCTGTTAATGAAAGCGCTGCCGCTGCAGCGCCCGTGGTAACTGAGAATGACTCTGTTAATGAAAGCGTTGCAGCGTGTGCGCCCGTGTAACTGTGAATGACTCTGTTAATGAAAGCGTTGCAGCGTGTGCGCTGTGTCACCGAGAATGACTCTGTTAATAGAAAGCGTTGCAGCGTGTGCGCTGTGTCTCTGAAATGACTCTGTTAAGCGTTGTTGCTGCCTGTGCGCTGTTTCTGTGATGGACTCTGTTAATGCCGTGGTCACTGGAGAATGAGAATGACTCTGTTAATGAAAGCGTTGCTGCGTGTGCGCTGTGTAACTGAAATGACTCTGTTACGAAAGCGTTGCAGCGTGTGCGCTGTGTCACTGAGAATGACCTCTGTTAATGAAAGCATTGCGTGTGTGCTGTGTCACTGAGAATGACTTGTTAATGAAAAGCGTTGCCTCGCGCTGTGCCAGTAACTCTGTTAATGAAGAATGACCTGCTGTTACTGAAAGCTCTGTGAATAAGCGTTGCAGCGCTGTGTAACTGAGAATAGCTCTGTTAATGAAAGCGTTGCAGCGTGCGCGCTGTGTAACTGGAGAGAATGTCTCTGCAATGAAAGCGTTACACTGTGTCACCGAGAATGACTGTGTTTGTAGCGTTGCAGCGTGAGTGCCGTGTCACTGAGAATGACTCTGTTAATGAAAGCGTTACGCGTGTCGCGCTGTGTCACTGAGAATGACTGTTAACGAAAGCGCGTTGCAGCGTGTGCTGTGTCACTGAGAATGACTCTGTCAATGAAAGCGTTGCTCGCGTGTGCACTGTGTCACTGAGAATGACTCTGTGAATGAAAGCGTTGCAGCGGTAATGCGCCCTGTCACTGAGAATGACTCTTTTAATGAAAAGCGTTGCAAGGTATGCGCCCGTGTCACGGAGAATGGCTCTGTTAATGAAAAGCGTTGCAGCGTGTGCATATGTCACTGAAGCGCCAAAGTCACTGTGAATGCGCGTGGTGAAAATAAGCTGTAAGCGTTGCAGGTGCGCGTAATGTCATTGTGAATGACTCTGTTAATGTGACTCTGTTAATGAAAGCGTTGCAGCGTGTGCGCCTGTGTAACTGAGAATGACTCTGTTAATGAAAGCGCGTGCAGCGCTTGTGTAACCGAGAATGACTCTGTTAATGAAAGCGTTGCCGCTGCAGCGCCGGGTCACTGAGAATGACTCTGTTAATGAAAGCGGCATGCGCTTGATGTAACCGAGAATGACTCTGTTAATGAAAGCGCAGTCCTGTCCTGGAGAATGACTCTGTTAATGAAAGCGTTGCCACGCAGCGCTGTGTCACCGAGAATGACTCTGTTAATGAAAGCGCTTGCCGCGTGTTAGCGTGTAACTGAGAATGACTCTGTTAATGAAAGCGCTTGTCGCGGCGCGCGTTGTGTAAATGAGAATGACCTGTTAATGAAAGCGCTTGCCGCTGCGCGCTGTGTCACCGAGAATGACCCTGTTAATGCGTTGCAGCGTGGTGCGCTTGTGTCACTGTGAATGACTTTGTTAATGAAAGCGCTGGCGCTTGTGTCATTGAGAATGACTCTGTTAATGAAAGCGCTGCCGCCAGCGCCGTGTAACTGAGAATGACTCTGTTAATGAAAGCGTTGTCGCTGCAGCGCTGTGTCACCGAGAATGACTCTGTTAATGAAAGCGCTGTCGCTGTGCGCGCTGTGTCACCGAGAGAGAATGACTCTGTTAATGAAAGCGTTGTCGCTGCGGTGCGCTGTGTCACTGAGAATGACTTGTTAATGAAAGCTGCTCGTCGCGGCGCTGTGTCACTGAGAATGACTCTGTTAATGAAAATGTGCGCTGTGTCACCGAGAATGACTCTGTTAATGAAAGCGTTGCAGCGTGTGCGCTGTGTCACCGAGAATGACTCTGTTTAATGAAAGCGCTGCTGCCGTTGCGCGCTGTGTCACTGAGAATGACTCTGTTAATGAAAGCGTTGCGCGTGTGCGCTGTGTCACTGAGAATGACTCTGTTAATGAAAGCGTTGCCGCCGCTGTGCGCCTGTGTCACTGAGAATGACTGTTAATGAAAGCGTTGCATTAAGCGCTGTGTCACTGAGAATGACTCTGTTAATGAAAAGAATCGCTGCGTGTGCGCTGTGTCACCGAGAATGACTCTGTTAATGAAAAGCGTTGCCGCGTGTGCGCCTGTGTCACTGAGAATGACTCTGTTAATGAAAGCGTTGCTGCGTGCGCGCTGTGTCACTGAGAATGACTCTGTTAATGAAAGCGTTGCTGCGCAGCGCTGTGTCACTGAGAATGACTCTGTTAATGAAAAAGCGTTGTCGCGTGTGCGCTGTGTCACTGAGAATGACTCTGTTAATGAAAGCGTTTGCGTGTGCGCGCTGTGTCACTGAGAATGACTCTCTGTTAATGAAAGCGTTGTCGCGTGCAGCGCTGTGTCACTGAGAATGACTCTGTTAATGAAAGCGTTCGCTGCGTGCTGCGCTGTGTCACTGAGAATGACTGTTAATGAAAGCGTTGCAGCGTGTGTGCGCTGTGTCACTGTGAATGACTCTGTTAATGAAAGCGTTGCGCGTGTGTTGTGTAACTGTGTCACTGAGAATGACTCTATGTTAATGAAACTCTGTTAATGAAAGCGTTAAGCGTGTGCGTGTCACTGAGAATGACTCTGTTAATGAAAGCGTTGCCGCGTGTGCGCTGTGTCACTGAGAATGACTCTGTTAATGAAAGCGTTGCCGCGTGTGCGCTGTGTCACTGAGAATGACTCTGTTAATGAAAGCGTTGCTGCGTGTGCGCTGTGTCACTGAGAATGACTCTGTTAATGAAAGCGTTGCCGCGTGTGCGCTGTGTCACTGAGAATGACTCTGTTAATGAAAGCGTTGCGCGTGTGCGCTGTGTCACTGAGAATGAGCTCTGTTAATGAAACTCTGTGTAATGAGAATGACTCTGTTAATGAAAGCGTGCGCGTGTGCGCTGTGTCACTGAGAATGACTCTGTTAATGAAAGCGTTGCGCGTGTGCGCTGTGTCACTGTGAATGACTCTGTTAATGAAAGCGTTGCGCGTGTGCGCTGTGTCACTGAGAATGACTCTGTTAATGAAAGCGTTGCGTGTGCGCTGTGTCACTGAGAATGACTCTGTTAATGAAAGCGTTGCCGCGTGTGCGCTGTGTCACTGAGAATGACTCTGTTAATGAAAGCGTTGCCGCGTGTGCGCTGTGTAACTGAGAATGACTCTGTTAATGAAAGCGTTGCCGCGTGTGCGCTGTGTCACTGAGAATGACTCTGTTAATGAAAGCGTTGCCGCGTGTGCGCTGTGTCACTGAGAATGACTCTGTTAATGAAAGCGTTGCCGCGTGTGCGCTGTGTCACTGAGAATGACTCTGTTAATGAAAGCGTTGCCGCGTGTGCGCTGTGTCACTGAGAATGACTCTGTTAATGAAAGCGTTGCCGCGTGTGCGCTGTGTCACTGTGAATGACTCTGTTAATGAAAGCGTTGCTGTGTCACTGAGAATGACTCTGTTAATGAAAGCGTTTCCGCGTGTGCGCTGTGTAACTGAGAATGACTCTGTTAATGAAAGCGTTGCGCGCGTGTGCGCTGTGTCACTGAGAATGACTCTGTTAATGAAAGCGAAAGCGTGTTGCACTGAGAATGCGCTCTGTAACTGAGAATGTGCGCTGTGTCACTGAAATGACTCTGTTAATGAAAGCGATGCTGTGTGTGCGCTGTGTCACTGAGAATGACTCTGTTAATGAAAGCGTTGCGCGTGTGCGCTGTGTCACTGAGAATGACTCTGTTAATGAAAGCGTTGCCGCGTGTGCGCTGTGTCACTGAGAATGACTCTGTTAATGAAAGCGTTGCCGCGTGTGCGCTGTGTCACTGAGAATGACTCTGTTAATGAAAGCGTTGCCGCGTGTGCGCTGTGTCACTGAGAATGACTCTGTTAATGAAAGCGTTGCTGCGTGTGCGCTGTGTCACTGAGAATGACTCTGTTAATGAAAGCGTTGCCGCGTGTGCGCTGTGTCACTGAGAATGACTCTGTTAATGAAAGCGTTGCCGCGTGTGCGCTGTGTCACTGAGAATGACTCTGTTAATGAAAGCGTTGCCGCGTGTGCGCTGTGTCACTGAGAATGACTCTGTTAATGAAAGCGTTGCAGCGTTGCAGCGTGTGCGCTGTGTCACTGAGAATGACTCTGTTAATGAAAGCGTTAATGCGTGTGCGCCCCGTGTAACTGAGAATGACTCTGTTAATGAAAGCGTTGCTGCGACTGTCACTGTGAATGACTCTGTTGAAAGCGCGTTGCGCGTGTGCGCTGTGTCACTGAGAATGACTCTGTTAATGAAAGCGTTGCTGCGTGTGCGCTGTGTCACTGAGAATGACTCTGTTAATGAAAGCGTTGCTGCGTGCGCTGTGTCACTGAGAATGACTCTGTTAATGAAAGCGTTGCGCGTGCGCGCTGTGTCACTGAGAATGACTCTGTTAATGAAAGCGTTGCGGCGTGTGCGCGCTGTGTCACTGAGAATGACTCTGTTAATGAAAGCGTTTGCGCGTGTGCGCTGTGTCACTGAGAATGACTCTGTTAATGAAAGCGTTGTTGCTGTGTGCGCTGTGTCACTGAGAATGACTCTGTTAATGAAAGCGTTGCAGCGTGTGTGCGCTGTGTCACTGAGAATGACTCTGTTAATGAAAGCGTTGCTGCGCGTGTGCGCTGTGTCACTGAGAATGACTCTGTTAATGAAAGCGTTGCTGCGTGCGCTGTGTCACTGAGAATGACTCTGTTAATGAAAAATGTTGCTGCGTGTGCGCTGTCACTGAGAATGACTCTGTTAATGAAAAGCGTTGCGTGAATGCGCTGTTGTCACTGAGAATGACTCTGTTAATGAAAGCGAATGTGTGTGCGCTGTGTCACTGAGAATGACTCTGTTAATGAAAGCGTTGCCGCGTGTGCGCTGTGTCACTGAGAATGACTCTGTTAATGAAAGCGTTGCCGCGTCACTGAGAATGACTCTGTTAATGAAAGCGTTGCCGCGTGTGCGCTGTGTCACTGAGAATGACTCTGTTAATGAAAGCGTTGCCGCGTGTGCGCTGTGCTGCTGTGTCACTGAGAATGACTCTGTTAATGAAAGCGTTGCTGTGTCACTGAGAATGACTCTGTTAATGAAAGCGTTGCTGCGTGTGCGCTGTGTCACTGTGAATGACTCTGTTAATGAAAGCGTTGCTGCGTGTGCGCTGTGTCACTGAGAATGACTCTGTTAATGAAAGCGTTGCCGCGTGTGTGCGCTGTGTCACTGAGAATGACTCTGTTAATGAAAGCGTTGCTGCGTGTGCGCTGTGTCACTGTGAATGACTCTGTTAATGAAAGCGTTGCCGCGTCACTGAGAATGACTCTGTTAATGAAAGCGTTGCCGCGTGTGCGCTGTGTCACTGAGAATGACTCTGTTATGAAAAGCGTTGCGCGTGTGCGCTGTGTCACTGAGAATGACTCTGTTAATGAAAGCGTTGCCGCGTGTGCGCTGTGTCACTGAGAATGACTCTGTTAATGAAAGCGTTGCCGCGTGTGCGCTGTGTCACTGAGAATGACTCTGTTAATGAAAGCGTTTGCTGCGTGTGCGCTGTGTCACTGTGAGAATGACTCTGTTAATGAAAGCGTTGCAGCGTGTGCGCTGTGTCACTGAGAATGACTCTGTTAATGAAAGCGTTGTTGCCTGCGTGTGCGCTGTGTAACTGAGAATGACTCTGTTAATGAAAGCGTTGCCTGCGTGTGCGCCGTGTCACTGAGAATGACTCTGTTAATGAAAGCGTTGCCGCGTGTGCGCTGTGTCACTGAGAATGACTCTGTTAATGAAAGCGAAAAGCGCGTGTGCAGCCGTGTCACTGAGAATGACTCTGTTAATGAAAGCGTTCACTGCGAATGCGCTGTGTCACTGAGAATGACTCTGTTAATAATGAAAAGCGTTAATGAAAGCGTTGCGTGTGCGCTGTGTGTCACTGAGAATGACTCTGTTACTGAGAATGACTCTGTTAATGAAAGCGTTGCGCGTGTGCGCTGTGTCACTGAGAATGACTCTGTTAATGAAAGCGTTGCTGCGTGTGCGCTGTGTCACTGAGAATGACTCTGTTAATGAAAGCGTTGCGCTGTGTGTGCGTGTCACTGAGAATGACTCTGTTAATGAAAGCGTTGCCCGCGTGTGCGCTGTGTCACTGAGAATGACTCTGTTAATGAAAGCGTTGCCGCGTGTGCGCTGTGTAACTGAGAATGACTCTGTTAATGAAAGCGTTGCCGCGTGTGCGCTGTGTCACTGAGAATGACTCTGTTAATGAAAGCGTTGCCGCGTGTGCGCTGTGTCACTGAGAATGACTCTGTTAATGAAAGCGTTGCTGCGTGTGCGCTGTGTCACTGAGAATGACTCTGTTAATGAAAGCGTTGCCGCGTGTGCGCTGTGTCACTGAGAATGACTCTGTTAATGAAAGCGTTGCCCGCGTTGCGCTGTGTCACTGAGAATGACTCTGTTAATGTCACTGCGAATGCGTGTGCGCTGTGTAACTGAGAAATGACTTGTTAATGAAAGCGCGCGTGTGCGCTGTGTCACTGTAAATGACTCTGTTAATGAAAGCGTTGCTGCGTGTGCGCTGTGTCACTGAGAATGACTCTGTTAATGAAGCGTTTGCCGCGTGTGCGCTGTGTCACTGAGAATGACTCTGTTAATGAAAGCGTTGCGCGTGTGCGCTGTGTCACTGAGAATGACTCTGTTAATGAAAGCGTTGCCGCGTGTGCGCTGTGTCACTGAGAATGACTCTGTTAATGAAAGCGTTGCCGCGTGTGCGCTGTGTCACTGTGAATGACTCTGTTAATGAAAGCGTTGCTGCGTGTGCGCTGTGTAACTGTGAATGACTCTGTTAATGAAAGCGTTGCCGCGTGTGCGCTGTGTCACTGAGAATGACTCTGTTAATGAAAGCGTTGCTGCGTGTGCGCTGTGTCACTGAGAATGACTCTGTTAATGAAAGCGTTGCCGCGTGTGCGCTGTGTCACTGTGAATGACTCTGTTAATGTTGCGCGTGTTGCTGTGTCACTCTGTTAATGAAAGCGTTGCCGCGTGTGTGCGTGTCACTGAGAATGACTCTGTTAATGAAAGCGTTGCCGCGTGTGCGCTGTGTCACTGAGAATGACTCTGTTAATGAAAGCGTTGCTGCGTGTGCGCTGTGTCACTGAGAATGACTCTGTTAATGAAAGCGTTGCTGCGTGTGCGCTGTGTCACTGAGAATGACTCTGTTAATGAAAGCGTTGCCGCGTGTGCGCTGTGTAACTGAGAATGACTCTGTTAATGAAAGCGTTGCCGCGTGCTGTGTCACTGTGAATGACTCTGTTAATGAAAGCGTTGCTCTGTTAATGTCACTGAGAATGACTCTGTTAATGAAAGCGTTGCTGCGTGTGCGCTGTGTCACTGAGAATGACTCTGTTAATGAAAGCGTTGCAGCGTGTGCGCTGTGTCACTGAGAATGACTCTGTTAATGAAAAGCGCTGTGTCACTGAGAATGACTCTGTTAATGAAAGCGTTGCGCGTGTGCGCTGTGTCACTGAGAATGACTCTGTTAATGAAAGCGTTGCCTGCGTGTGCGCTGTGTCACTGAGAATGACTCTGTTAATGAAAGCGTTGCAGCGTGTGCGCTGTGTCACTGAGAATGACTCTGTTAATGAAAGCGTTGCGCGTGTGCGCTGTGTCACTGAGAATGACTCTGTTAATGAAAGCGTTTGCGTGTGCGCTGTGTCACTGAGAATGACTCTGTTAATGAAAGCGTTGCAGCGTGTGCGCTGTGTCACTGAATGACTCTGTTGAATGACTCTGTTAATGAAAGCGTGTAACCGTTGTAACTGAGAATGACTCTGTTAATGAAAGCGTTAAGCGTTGTGCGTGTGCTGTGTCACTGAGAATGACTCTGTTAATGAAAGCGTTTGCGTGTGCGCTGTGTCACACGCTGTGAATGACTCTGTTAATGAAAGCGTTGCGCGTGTGCGCTGTGTCACTGAGAATGACTCTGTTAATGAAAGCGTTGTCGCGTGTGCGCTGTGTCACTGAGAATGACTCTGTTAATGAAAAAAGTGCGCTGTGTCACTGAGAATGACTCTGTTACTCTGTTAAAAGCGTTGCGCGTGTGCGCTGTGTCACTGAGAATGACTCTGTTAATGAAAGCGTTGCCGCGTGTGCGCTGTGTCACTGAGAATGACTCTGTTAATGAAAGCGTTGCTGCGTGTGCGCTGTGTCACTGAGAATGACTCTGTTAATGAAAGCGTTGCGCGTGTGCGCTGTGTCACTGAGAATGACTCTGTTAATGAAAGCGTTGCAGCGTGTGCGCTGTGTGTCACTGAGAATGACTCTGTTAATGAAAGCGTTGCGCGTGTGCGCTGTGTCACTGAGAATGACTCTGTTAATGAAAGCGTTGCGCGCTGTGTCACTGAGAATGACTCTGTTAATGAAAGCGTTGCCCGTGTGTGCGCTGTGTCACTGAGAATGACTCTGTTAATGAAAGCGTTGCCGCGTGTGCGCTGTGTCACTGAGAATGACTCTGTTAATGAAAGCGTTGCCGCGTGTGCGCTGTGTCACTGAGAATGACTCTGTTAATGAAAGCGTTGCTGCGTGTGCGCCGTGTCACTGAGAATGACTCTGTTAATGAAAGCGTTGCCGCGTGTGCGCTGTGTCACTGAGAATGACTCTGTTAATGAAAGCGTTGCTGCGTGTGCGCTGTGTCACTGAGAATGACTCTGTTAATGAAAGCGTTGCCGCGTGTGCGCTGTGTCACTGAGAATGACTCTGTTAATGAAAGCGTTGCGCGTGTGCGCTGTGTCACTGAGAATGACTCTGTTAATGAAAGCGTTGCCGCGTGTGCGCTGTGTCACTGAGAATGACTCTGTTAATGAAAGCGTTGCCGCGTGTGCGCTGTGTCACTGAGAATGACTCTGTTAATGAAAAGCTGTTGCTGCGTGTGCGCTGTGTCACTGTGAATGACTCTGTTAATGAAAGCGTTGCGCGTGTGCGCTGTGTAACTGAGAATGACTCTGTTAATGAAAGCGTTGCCGCGTGTGCGCTGTGTCACTGAGAATGACTCTGTTAATGAAAGCGTTGCCGCGTGTGCGCTGTGTCACTGAGAATGACTCTGTTAATGAAAGCGTTGCCGTGTGTGCGCTGTGTCACTGAGAATGACTCTGTTAATGAAAGCGTTGCTGCGTGTGCGCTGTGTCACTGAGAATGACTCTGTTAATGAAAGCGTTGCTGCGTGTGTGCGCCGTGTAACTGAGAATGACTCTGTTAAATGCGTTGCGCGTGTGCGCGTGTGCACTGTTAAAACGTTGAGAATGACTGTCACTGTGAATGACTCTGTTAATGAAAGCGTTGCTGCGTGTGCGCTGTGTCACTGAGAATGACTCTGTTAATGAAAGCGTTGCCGCGTGTGCGCTGTGTCACTGAGAATGACTCTGTTAATGAAAGCGTTGCCGCGTGTGCGCTGTGTCACTGAGAATGACTCTGTTAATGAAAGCGTTGCCGCGTGTGCGCTGTGTCACTGAGAATGACTCTGTTAATGAAAGCGTTGCTGCGTGTGCGCTGTGTCACTGTGAATGACTCTGTTAATGAAAGCGTTGCCGCGTGTGCGCTGTGTCACTGAGAATGACTCTGTTAATGAAAGCGTTGCCGCGTGTGCGCTGTGTCACTGAGAATGACTCTGTTAATGAAAGCGTTGCGTGTGCGCTGTGTCACTGAGAATGACTCTGTTAATGAAAGCGTTGCCGCGTGTGCGCTGTCACTGAGAATGACTCTGTTAATGAAAGCGTTGCTGCGTGTGCGCTGTGTCACTGAGAATGACTCTGTTAATGAAAGCGTTGCGCGTGTGCGCTGTGTCACTGAGAATGACTCTGTTAATGAAAGCGTTGCGCGCGTGTGCGCTGTGTCACTGAGAATGACTCTGTTAATGAAAGCGTTGCCGCGTGTGCGCTGTGTCACTGAGAATGACTCTGTTAATGAAAGCGTTGCCGCGTGTGCGCTGTGTCACTGAGAATGACTCTGTTAATGAAAGCGTTGCCGCGTGTGCGCTGTGTCACTGAGAATGACTCTGTTAATGAAAGCGTTGCGGCGTGTGCGCTGTGTCACTGAGAATGACTCTGTTAATGAAAGCGTTGTTGCGTGTGTGTGTCACTGTGAATCACTCTGTTAATGAATGCGTTGCTCTGTTACTGATGAATGCTCTTTAATGAAAGCGTTGCAGCGTGTGCGCTGTGTCACTGAGAATGACTCTGTTAATGAAAGCGTTGCAGCGTGTGCGCTGTGTCACTGAGAATGACTCTGTTAATGAAAGCGTTGCGTTGCGCGCGTGAATGACTCTGTTAATGTGTAACTGAGAATGACTCTGTTAATGACTCTGTTAATGAAAGCGTTGCCGCGTGTGCGCTGTGTCACTGAGAATGACTCTGTTAATGAAAGCGTTGCTGCGTGTGCGCTGTGTCACTGTGAATGACTCTGTTAATGAAAGCGTTGCTGCGTGTGCGCTGTGTCACTGAGAATGACTCTGTTAATGAAAGCGTTGCTGCGTGTGCGCTGTGTCACTGAGAATGACTCTGTTAATGAAAGCGTTGCGCGTGTGCGCTGTGTCACTGAGAATGACTCTGTTAATGAAAGCGTTGCTGCGTGTGCGCTGTGTCACTGAGAATGACTCTGTTAATGAAAGCGTTGCTGCGTGTGCGCTGTGTGTCACTGAGAATGACTCTGTTAATGAAAGCGTTGCAGCGTGTGCGCTGTGTCACTGAGAATGACTCTGTTAATGAAAGCGTTGCGCGTGTGCGCTGTGTCACTGAGAATGACTCTGTTAATGAAAGCGTTTGCGTGTGCGTGTGTCACTGAGAATGACTCTGTTAATGAAAGCGTTGCGCGTGTGTGCGCTGTGTAACTGAGAATGACTCTGTTAATGAAAGCGTTGCGCGTGTGCGCGCTGTGTCACTGAGAATGACTCTGTTAATGAAAGCGTTGCCGCGTGTGCGCTGTGTCACTGAGAATGACTCTGTTAATGAAAGCGTTGCCGCGTGTGCGCTGTGTAACTGAGAATGACTCTGTTAATGAAAGCGTTGCTGCGTGTGCGCTGTGTCACTGAGAATGACTCTGTTAATGAAAGCGTTGCCGCGTGTGCGCTGTGTCACTGAGAATGACTCTGTTAATGAAAGCGTTGTTGCGCGTGTGCGCTGTGTCACTGAGAATGACTCTGTTAATGAAAGCGTTGCCGCGTGTGCGCTGTGTCACTGAGAATGACTCTGTTAATGAAAGCGTTGCGTGTGTGCGCTGTGTCACTGAGAATGACTCTGTTAATGAAAGCGTTGCCGCGTGTGCGCTGTGTCACTGAGAATGACTCTGTTAATGAAAGCGTTGCCGCGTGTGCGCTGTGTCACTGAGAATGACTCTGTTAATGAAAGCGTTGCCGCGTGTGCGCTGTGTCACTGAGAATGACTCTGTTAATGAAAGCGTTGCTGCGTGTGCGCTGTGTCACTGAGAATGACTCTGTTAATGAAAGCGTTGCGGCGTGTGCGCTGTGTAACTGAGAATGACTCTGTTAATGAAAGCGTTGCTTGCGTGTGCGCTGTGTCACTGAGAATGACTCTGTTAATGAAAGCGTTGCCGCGTGTGCGCTGTGTCACTGAGAATGACTCTGTTAATGAAAGCGTTGCCGCGTGTGCGCTGTGTCACTGAGAATGACTCTGTTAATGAAAGCGTTGCTGTGTCACTGAGAATGACTCTGTTAATGAAAGCGTTGCGCGTGTGCGCTGTGTCACTGAGAATGACTCTGTTAATGAAAGCGTTGCGCGCGTGTGCGCTGTGTCACTGAGAATGACTCTGTTAATGAAAGCGTTGCTGCGTGTGCGCTGTGTCACTGAGAATGACTCTGTTAATGAAAGCGTTGCCGCGTGTGCGCTGTGTCACTGAGAATGACTCTGTTAATGAAAGCGTTGCGCTGCGTGTGTGCTGTGTCACTGAGAATGACTCTGTTAATGAAAGCGTTGCGCGTGTGCGCTGTGTCACTGTGAATGACTCTGTTAATGAAAGCGTTGCTGCGTGTGCGCCGTGTAACTGTGAATGACTCTGTTAATGAAAGCGTTGCTGCGTGTGCGCGTGTCACTGAGAATGACTCTGTTAATGAAAGCGCTTTAATGCGCTGTGTCACTGAGAATGTTAACTGGAACAGCTCCGGCCGGGATTTCTTGTGTCTCCAAGCGCCGGGATCTCATTTTTCCAAGGGCGCCCGGGATCTCACCGCCAGCGAGGGCTGGCACTGCCTCAGATTTGTCGGGGAAGCGCTGGAAAAACTGGCAGAAGAGGCGCCCAAATAATAAACCTCTAGAGGTATTCTGAGATTGATTTGAATCAGATGCACAAACCGCCGACCATAGCAGTGCTCCAAGCCAGATGTACTATCATACTGTACAAGCGGTAGCTAGCGCATGGAACATGTTTTTCTGCTTTTTGTTTCATGTTGCAATATTTCCTTTTTTGCGTGCAGTGTCCGTCATTTTCATAGCTATCTCTTGGGAACTTGGGTTGCCTGCAGGCTGTTACTGGTTGGGGGCAACACACCCAAAGCCTGAAGCTTGACTCAAATATCAGCAGAATACCAACTCTAAGCTTAAAGGAGCTGTATGTAAGTTTGTGGCCAAAACTGGTAGTGCAATCACATTCAAAATAGTGCAGAGCGCAGTATCCCCTCTCCCTCTCTGCCCCAGACGAGAGGTTGCCAGCTAGGTTGCCGGATCCAGCAAGAACATCTACTACACGGAGCTACCATGGCTACGTTTCAATATCACCAATGATTTGCTCTGACAGGGTTGCGTTCAGTTCAGTTCAGTTCAGTTCAGTTCAGAAAAGATTAAGACTAATGACTAACAAACTTTAGCAATGGTCATATTGGTCTACTTGCTCGTCACTCTTCTGTGTGGATAGCCCACTAAAGTCCAGACTATAATATGCGTAAAGAATGAATGAGGACTCATTTGACCTATGTACTGTCTCAATTACATTTCATATTGCCATAATGGCTGTGCTAATGTTGGAACGGTTTCCACAGCATCTCAGCATAAAGCCAGAGAAACGGACTAATAATGCATGGCTAATGTTAGCAATGAAGAGCCACGGTTTTTATTTCTCAAACAATTTGTTACCTAGTCAATTCGATGACCCACCTGCATACGCACTAACGTACCATGAACGAACATACATAACGTTATTCGTCTCTAGAGAATATTTGAAATGTCCGTGCCTACATTAAATAGAATTAAGTTAGCCAAACTTAGCTGAATCTTACCTGTCTAGGAGAAAATTAGCAACTTCGGCGTCGGTCTTCAAATTCTTCTCTGCTTTCAGCCATCTCCATCTTTCAAAGGCATGTCCTATACAGATCCTTGTTTTGTTTCTGACTTTGTCACGACGTATTTCGGAATCATAACGAGACCTTTTAGGTTTAGTAACGTCAGACATTTGTGCTCCGAAATGCTGGTAGCTGCAGCTCAGTGGTAACTGGCAACCTGGATGCCGAAATGCTACTGGCTTCGTGATTGGGAGATAGGTGGAGGGCAGCGCAACAGGCCAAAACACAAAATGACAACATCAACATTAGTTGTGGGCTGCAACTTAGCTTTTGTAATGAGAATATTCTGGCTGGACTACTGTTGTCAGTGATATAAGTATTTGAAATTAACATCATTCCTTAATGTCTGGTGATATATCAGGACCATTTCATGATAAATCAACATACATTTCTCACATACTGCTCCTTTAAAAAACAAAATACCGGCAGAGGGAAGGGTCTCTGGCAATACAGGCACCCCATACATTTCTAGTGGGTCAAAAGTGATGGTTGAGGGGGTTCATTTTTGTGTGTACATTTTTAAAATTCTTTTTGGACAGTTTTACTCAGTATACCTTTAAGTCACCCCCCCCCCCAGCTGCTACCTTCTTTCTTTTCATCGTGGAAGGCTCAAAGATTTTACTTTCACGTTCAGTGTTTTGAGTAATCTCCAATGATGTTGACTGAATAAATGCCCTTCTTACTTTAACTCTTTCGCCCCTAAGTAAATGATACAATGTAACACCCTTCAGCCCCATGTATTACACAGTGTGCTATACCATTGAACCCTGGATATAATTAGCAAAAACAAAGAAAACGGACATATATATTGCATATATAATGCGATGTGCATTGTTTAACTCAAATTATTGACACTGCCCGATGTGTTCTCACGAATGCGCAACAGTTAAACCCTTTACCGTTGGATTGGCGATTCAAGTGCTGGTTAAGCGATCGAAATAGTCAGCGTCTCAAGTCTCTTAAATTACATCCCAGTTCCCCGAGAATGCATGGAGGAAACAGGAGAGAGAACAGATGAAACGAGGACATATGTTTCAAGAGACATGAGACGTCCTTTCCTCAGTTGCGTTAGGCTATATGAAGCAAAGCTCGTTTCTGATGACGGTCTCGGCTGGATCTGTTGGAATATGATCTGCGGGAATTGGCACACATGTAAATCGTGAATTAATCGCAAAAAATTTAATTATCAAAGTATGGAATACAGTTCAGCTGCCGCATGCAATAGGCTATACCACAAAAAACGGCATAGGGGAGCCTAAATTTGAACTTGGGTAGCTTTTAAAAGTGTGATTTTTTTTTCATAAAATATTTAAGTTCTCCGGTTATTGACTCCCCTAAAATTTTGTTGCGTTGTTGGCGACCCTATTGATAATATATGATGTAGATAAATTAATAGCCAATTTTAAACTCAGGCATTCGGATATCTGTACCCTCATAAGAAAAAAATAAATCACACTCCTCGATATAAAATCCATTTATTTTCGGACGCATTCACGAATCTCCGTTCTTTTTCCACAATGTCAATATGACGCTGCAGCGGCTGACGGGTTCACGGGTCGATCTGTACTTGCCGCTGTGGGGCTATCGCGTTGAAAAGGCATGAATTATCAGCCCGCTGTAGCGGGCTGTCGAGTTGAAAGAGTTAATCAGTTTAAAGACAAATTAAATATTTTTTATTTGTCACTTATGGTTAGATTTATCCGCAGATAAGACTGGATGAGGACTAAAAGAAGATTAGCTGCAAGGAGCACCATGATACATTGGATAGTGATACATTTATTATTATGCCTCTGCCAGCTGTCCGTTCTCCCGTTGTTTGGCTGCCTTTCTGTCACTGGTCTTGTGTGCCATTTCAGTCGAAGGAGTGGAGGGATTTTGATCAAATCAGACATTTAAACTCCCCAGTGACTGTAGCTGAACTGCTTAGGTTTTGGACATCATTGGGTCAAAGGTTAAGGTCAAATAAGGTCAGCAACGTGCAGGGACTGAAGATCAACTATAAGGGTTTATGAAGCTATGGCAGACACAGGCATTGCAGTCAGTGCTTTAGGCTATGGCAGACACAGGCATAGCAGTCAGTGCTTTAGGCTATGGCAGACACAGGCATAGCAGTCAGTGCTTTAGGCTATGGCAGACACAGGCATAGCAGTCAGTGCTTTAGGCTATGGCAGACACAGGCATAGCAGTCAGTGCTTTAGGCTATGGCAGACACAGGCATAGCGGTCAGTGGTTTAGGCTATGGCAGACACAGGCATAGCAGTCAGTGGTATAGGCTATGGCAGACACAGGCATAGCAGTCATTGCTTTAGGCTATGGCATACACAGGCATTGCAGTCAGTGGTTTAGGCTATGGCAGACAGGCATAGCAGTCAGTGGTTTAGGCTATGGCAGACACAGGCATAGCAGTCAGTGCTTTAGGCTATGGCAGACACAGGCATAGCAGTCAGTGCTTTAGGCTATGGCTGACACAGGCATAGCAGTCAGTGCTTTAGGCTATGGCAGACACAGGCATAGCAGCCAGTGCTTTAAGCTATGGCAGACACAGGCATATCAGTCAGTGCTTTAAGCTATGGCAGACACAGGCATAGCAGTCAGTGCTTTAGGCTATGGCAGATACAGGCACAGCAGTCAGTGCTTTAGGCTATGGCAGACACAGGCATAGCAGCCAGTGCTTTAGGCTATGGCAGACACAGGCATAGCAGTCAGTGCTTTAGGCTATGGCAGACACAGCCATAGCAGTCAGTGCTTTACACTATGGCAGACACAGGCATAGCAGTCAGTGCTTTAGGCTATGGCAGACACAGGCATAGCAGTCAGTGCTTTAGGCTATGGCAGACACAGGCGTAGCAGTCAGTGCTTTAGGCTATGGCAGACACAGGCGTAGCAGTCAGTGCTTTAGGCTATGGCAGACACAGGCATAGCAGTCAGTGCTTTAGGCTATGGCAGACACAGGCATAGCAGTCAGTGCTTTAGGCTATGGCAGACACAGGCATAGCAGTCAGTGCTTTAGGCTATGGCAGACACAGACATAGCAGTCAGTGGTATAGGCTATGGCAGACACAGGCATTGCAGTCAGTGGTATAGGCTATGGCAGACACAGGCATAGCAGTCAGTGGTTTAGGCTATGGCAGACACAGGCATAGCAGTCAGTGGTATAGGCTATGGCAGACACAGGCATAGCAGTCAGTGGTATAGGCTATGGCAGACACAGGCATAGCAGTCAGTGGTGTAGGCTGACTTCTACCTTGTTTTGATTCTGCATTCTAGCACTTAAAGTTTGAAAGGATACAAGGAAGTGAGGTTTAAGTGCGAACAGTCAGCTTTGATTCCAGGGGGTTTTCGTCCACATCGGATGAACTGTTTGCAGAAATGACAGTGCCTTTTGGACAACAATCCTCCTAATTTTTGCTCTGTTGCTTGGTCTTGTGTACTTACAGGAGCCTATCGAATTTGAAGGCACTCGGATGTCCAGTGTGGCCGCCACAGCTGCCATCTTCAGTTTTGTATTCCGCAGGATAACTTGAAAACAGCTTTGTCAATTTATATTCATTCCAAACAATCCAGGGGCTGAGGGGTAACGCCCACTTCGCTGGGCTATTTTTTTAATCAAGATGAAGGAACCCCTTGCCCTTCAGCCCCTAAATCAATGGAGGTCGTTGCTCTCAGAAAGACAGTGTGTGTGTGTGTGTGTATATATATATATAATATAAAAAAATAAATTGATGCAAGTGATTCGAGTGCTCCAGTCTTGTCCTTTTTCCCAGTGACTTTTAACCCCTTTGCGCAGAAGCCAAATATGGCTATTTATGCATTACCCTATTTAATGCTTTATAATTCAAGATATAAGCTTCATAGAGAGGGGGAATATGGCTCGCCTGAGATAATAAACTTTCATCATTTTGTATTCCATCATATTTCAGTTTATTTTCATGATTTTGGTTGAGAAAAGGGGCTGCAAACATAAAAAAACTTCATGAAAATTCTGCATTGAAATTATTAAAAAATAATACTAAGAATTGAAAAATGGCTGGGGGTTAAAACAATACATTTCTGGGATCATAAACTCCTAGACCACAAGTATTCCTCATCTGAGCATTAAATCATATTTGGCTTCGAAAAAGGAAGCCCAATAAGACTTCTCTCCAAGTGGCTCCCCAAACACACACAGCCCACAAAACTGCGCACTGTAAAATCATAAAATAATCATATTTTTAACGCAAATCAACTTTTGACTCATTCATTTCAATATGAATTAATAATTTTCTGGTGGAACTTAGCATTAGTTTATCAATATAGGTGCAGCTGGACATCAGTGGTCACCAGCAACCCCTCCAAACAAAAAAACATACCTTTTCTCCATGATAAAGTTCAGAGTTTTGCCCATTTTTCTACAAAGCTGCATCAGCAAGCACAGGTACTCATTAAAGGAACAGTTTATTTTACGTTCGGAACGTTCACTCAGACGGAAAGCTTGCTGTTTACAATTCCCATCATCCAAGCAAAACGCAAGCTTGTAACAAAGCTTTTCACACCCTATAAGGATCAAGAATAACTCTCAACACAGTAATGGTTGCTCGCATTTTAAATGAGTGAAAGTCTAAGGCATTTTATTTCGTCGAATGTGGTATAAATTCTAAAACAGATCGCCACATTAACCGAAATGCCAGCACATTGCAGTATCGACTACTCTTCTTACCCAATGTGACAAACCAGCGCTGTGATCATGGTGGTAAACTGAAAATAAGAAATAGCTGGCTAGTTAGCTAGCTGGCTAGAGGTAAGATGGAGCTACACCATACAAAGACAGTTCGACTTTCACTTCAACTCTCCATCATTGAATTTTTCCTCCAAATGCTGTGTCAGCCCTCCAGTCTGTTCCATTCAGAATAACTGCCATTTTCCATCTCAGAATCACATTTCCATCCCTTAAATATAAGCTCAATACTCTTGGGTCGATTCTGGAAGTCTTTCTTTCCATGCAATCACATCATTAACAGCTGCGCAAAGTTGAAAGAATACAACCTAATGTCCATTACGCAACTGTTTAAATACATTTCAGAGGGTCCAATCAATGTCTTTCAATGACTGAGGAAAGCTTACACTGTCTGGAATTGGATAAAAATCGTGTCAATCAATAGGTGATTGCCCACGTGAAACTCTCCCAGTGTGTACTATAGCTTTGCTGTAACGTAGATACCATTGAATAACCATTTAAGTGATTGCATTGCCGTGAGAGCTTGCATGAGGCTTTAAAAGACAGCTGAATTCTTCGACAGACGAACCTACGCGTAAATCCACGGTAGGAAATTACGCGTTTTTAATATCTAATGACTATAATTGATAGTAGAATTACATAGCGTTAATATCATGGCAAATTTTTGCTTCAGAAAATGAATTTTTTAAACTACTTAATAGAGATACCATAGGCTCACTATAGCTGAAGTAGTTCTTATAGAGGACAATGATTTTTTTTTTCTTTTTTTAATTTGGCATCTCCAATCCCACACGAATCTGGAATGCCCAATTCGCGAACTATGTACAAGGCTTGCTCGTGTGCGACACTGTGTTGCCAGCTCCTCCGAAGCACGCGCCTGTCAGCCCCTGCATCTTTACACTCATTGGGTCTCATTCATGAAATGTTTGTAAATCTGCGAACAGATTTACACATAAAAGCCTACTCTACTAAAAACCTACTCCGGATTCAGGAACACGTGAAACTGTGTTCGGGAAACTCAGATCTGATCGTAAAGACGCGTGTAGATCATGAATGCCAAACGATCGTAAATTGACAGCGCGCTCCCGGTAATCAGCTATTTGCATAAATCTCCGCCCATGAATTGCCAATGACCGCCATATAAGGAGGTGTCGATGCATCCAGTCGACCTGTCAGTCAAGGCGCAAAGAAAGAAAGACAGAGAAAGAAAAAGGAATGTTTCTGAAGCGGAGATAGAAATTATTTTGGGTGAAGTGGAGTTTAGAAAAAACATTTTATTTTCATCTGTTAGCAGTGGTGTGACAGGGACAGGCAAAACGAAGGCTTGGAGGGAGGTGACAGATGCCGTTAATGTTGTCTCTGTAAGCCAAAGAACTATGTCCGAGGTGAAGCGTAAATGGTTTGACATGAAACTAGAGGCAAAGAAACGCATAAGCGCACAGCAGCCACAGGTTGAGGAGGCTCACAGTCACAACTATCAACTGCAGACGAGCGCATCGCTGGCATAATTGGGGAGACACCTCTGTCAGGAATTATACCGACGGAGACAGCAAAATGCCTCCACTTTTATTTTTGGAAGTGGCTATTCGCCCCGCAGCGCGCTGAATTGGGGGAAAGAGATCGGCTATCTTCCCCACAAAGGGGCCGACAAGAGAAGCAGTTCTGCTATTCGCACCACGGTGGGACGAATCAGAGAAGCACTTCTGCTATTTTCCCTGCAGTTGGGCCAGTAAGAGATTTCATTTTATAATCCGCCCCGCTCTCTGATCTTTCGCGCTGAACCGCCGCGGGGTGAATAGCCTCTTCGTTTAGTGTTTTTTTTTTTATTATTATTGTTATTATCATCATCATTCAACATGTAGAAAGAACATGTAATCTATTGAGTCGATTCACATAGATCATTCACGAACATGAACCTAATCTGGATCTTAAACCTGCCAATTGCCAACTAATTTAACTAGATGTGTTATATTTTTAATCGTTTGTCATGTTGAGGCTATATCACGTGTTTCAGAGGCATCTGCCTATTATTTACATAACAGAGCGCAACATGAATTAAAATTGTAATTTACAATAGTGACAAGCATTATTTATATGTGTTCGTAAATTCACACAAGCGCTACACACGGTCGAAAGCACGAGTAGATTTTGTTAGTAGCTACGAACAGATCTGAGCTACTAAACTGTTGATGAATGCGAGATTCACGTAAATTTGCGTCTACGAACAGTTTACACACAAATTCGCTCTGCTCACGTTTCATGAATGATACCCAGTGGTCGAAACTTTCCCAAGTTCAGAATGAGGGCGGAGGATAACTGAACATGAGCAAGCTTAGAATCTCACTGATGAGCGCCTGGCTGGCCAACAGGAGGCGCTTGACCAACGAGCAAAGGAACCATTTTTAATATCCCTTCCCGGTAGTCCCTTCCCAATTTGCATCCAGCCAATTGTGCGCTGCTCTGAAAAAGCTGCCGACCACTGCCAGTTGGTACGACCGGGGATCGAACTCGCCATGGTAGTCACTACTGCTCCGCAAATGCGGTGCCTTAACCGAGTGAGCTAACCCGGCAGTTTAAGAGGTCAGATGTTTGAACTGCTGGATAGATATTATGGGCAAGTATCTTGAGCAGTTTGCACATCAGGCTTAGCTGAGGATTTTAATTCATGTAAATCCTGGGAAACAGGGATGGAACATATCTCGTCCATATTCGAAACCGTGTTCATGCCTGGCTTGCTCGTGAATATTCAATAACTGATCTGGGAGTGCCATCTAGTGATAAAACTGTGTAACTGCGTGCATAAATAGAGCAGCTCCATGTCCGCAGGTGTCTACATCTGCACAAAGGGGTTAATATTTGGATGCATGATGCTCTCCCAAGGACTGTACAGCCGCCATCCACAGTTCAGGTTTGCTTTGAGGACTTTTTGAGGTTTTCTCTTCAGCATCTAAAACGTGTGTTTGAGTGGATTCCGATCGGGTAATCGACTCAGCCAACACCCAAAATGACAAAGAAGTGTCACTGTCCAGTGAATTAGGGTGCTCACTGCTCACTGCACATCAGTGTTTACACCCCCTGATATTAGGGTGCTCACTGCACATCAGTGTTTACACCCCCTGATATTAGGGTGCTCACTGCACATCAGTGTTTACACCCCCTGATTTCACTACTTTCTTCAACACAACTGCCGTCACACCAACTGGCTGTGTGAACCATAAAGGAGTGGTCTCCACACCTGGTCCTGGGGAATGCCCCTGTAATGCTCTGGTTTTTGTTCCAACCACAATTACTGAATAAATAGGACTTACATGCTGTAAACTGCATAATTGCTGTCAGATTTTGAATTCATTGACTAGGAAAGAAGGTTAAATTCAGTTTATGAGGTGAAAAAACTGCCATTATGCTTTATAAGTATTTTTAAGGTAATTTACTCAGTTTTGGTGCTTTTTGTTGACTGGCTGAAAGAAAAGGGAATTGATCCCTTCTGCAGTACGCTCCGTACACGCAGTTCTTCAGTCTGTTATTATTATAAGAGTAAATATACATTCTGTGGACTTATCTTCCGATCATATTCAGGCAAACACGCAACCAACAGCTGTTTGTTCATTATCTTGATTTTATTACAAACAGAAAAAGAGACCCATCGTAGACGCTTCACTGTCACTTGATTGTTCTACACCACAAAGCTCACAGTGACTGATATCAAGAAATAAAAATTGAATAGGAAGGACTTGACCGAGAGAAAAAAAAAGTGCTTAATTTGACAGAGTACTCTAGTTGGGGGAGACAAACGTACAGAAAGTGCTGTGCTGCCAAATTCCTTCAGGCAGTTGGCTTGAAAAGAGCCTCTGAACGCCTGGTAAGAAAAATTAAATACAGAATGGTGTTTTCTTTCAATACCATCTTGGTTGAGTATAATTCTCATTGGGAATGAAACATTTGGTAAATTCTGCTATGAAATACTGGTGGGCATAGAAATAAGATTTAAAATCGTTCTCCCTTAATTACATTGTCTCAGTCTTTCCTCTGGCTATATGTGAATACCTTGTCATTAAAACGTATTTAATCTGGACAGAAAACATGTTTTTAACATGGTGCAAACATAGCTGGTCACTGTTAGATATTCATGGAGTAAAAACCATTTCATTCTCCAAGCTATTAATTCACAAGATCCTCACCAAAGATCCTGAAAACACTCTTACATTGAATTCATTTACTTGGAGGATTTGTTTCAGACATTCATGTCAATACTAGTACTCTACCACTTGGCAGAATTTTTCAGCCAACAAGGACAAAGTTAACAGCATCAGCAAAAAAAAAAAAAAAGAAAAAGAATTTAAATTTTAATAAAAATGTAGAAAATACAAGTAAGCACAACAAACCAGGCTTAAATAAGCAAAGAATGTCACAGAATTCAAATGCTGATTAATAATCTGAGCTGATGACATCAAAGAGAGGGGGAGGAGTGCAGGCTGTGGGATCAGCGGTCTGGAGGACTAATCGAAGGCTGAAGCAGAACACATTATGGACAGATGTTTAAGAGACCGACAGCAGTTTGAAGGGAAGAGCGTTATAAAGCAGCATCTTACGGTAAGTAAAACTTTATGTACAGAGTCACAGACTGCCCAGTCACCAGAAAAAAACACCTCAGTCTCCACTCAGTCACAAGCATCAGGGCCTGGTCTCAGAGGTTAATCTATAAACCTCAATATCAAATCTGCATAAAACTACACTGCCGCAAGCAAGCAAACACCATTACCCTTATGTGCAATTACATTTTTATCAGGGATGAAACAAACAATGAAAAGATTGGCTACTTGTGGGCATTTTGCTGAGATTAATCAAGAATTTCATTTTAAAAATTACCTAATTTAAGAACATTTATTAAAAAGTGACAGATGAATCTCGTGCCTTGAGGAATAATCTTCCTAAGTACCATTTTAGACATCTGGATTGATTTCCCGCTTTTGTAATTAACAGATTGAGCATATTTTGTGAAATAATGAACAAGGTTGACCTGTACATTGGCGACCTACATCAGTTGTGTAGAATTTTTTTTTTTTTTTTTTTTTTTAATAGCCTATCTGTCATTAAATGTGAATGACATTGTGGTAGGGTCCACTCCTCTGAACTGAAAATTTCCAGTGGAAATCCCAATGGACAAAGCACCCATTTCAACTGTCTTTGGGTAAATAAGAATCAGCTATAGTGCTTTGGGATGATGGCCCAGTCTTTCACACTAGATTGTGTGCATCAAGCTCGAAAACAGAAAGAAAATAAAACCAATATGCTTATCAATATTGACTTTACAACATTCCACAGGCACTCTGTAGATACCTTCAGGTGGAGAACAATGACAATTGACGCCAAGTGTGCTAAGATGAAATCTGATTGAGAGGCCCGGACTGCTTGAAAGAGGGCGGAAGGTGTCAGACAATCGAAGTTAACAGGTAATCTTTGACTGCTGCAATTTCCATGTTTCAGCATACTTTCCAGTCCAGGGGTTTGCATTCCTAGTCCTTATGTGCCGCATTCCATTTTCACTTCCGCAACAATTTCGCAAAGACATGAAATAAACGTTGCTTAAACTAATCGAGAGTGAAAAATAAAAACCACTGGATCATCACCACGGATGCGGCCCCAGGTTTTGAGCGATCATGCACAGATGATAACTCGCAGTAAAACATAATTCTCCTTATTGTAATAGGATTTGGCGGCACAGGAACGCATATAATCAGGCTAAAACTGAAATGTTTTTGCAAGAGCAAGGGAAGAGTCTTTCAGCAGCCTCAGAAAAGGTCGCCAGTATCCAGTAAACGCTGCATAACTGCCTATACAATACTTCCCTGGAAAACTGACAAATTGCGCACGCTTGGGAACCGAACTGCGACGATCAGGATTGAGAGACATGGGTGTTCAGAGCGGACCGCCTGGGTTAGTCCCCTGAACTGAAAGGATTTATTTACACAGTGTAACCATAGCCGGCTATGCTGCAACCTGCTGTATATTATTAGCAGCAACAGCACCGCGCAGGCAAGTAGCTCCGCTGCCGCAAGATGCCAACAATGAGCAGCTCCAGAAATAGATGGCTGTTGAAGTCAGTTGGGATACAGAAACCTCACCGGCAATCCTGGCTGTAAAAGGCGACTTTAGCTGGGGATTTTTCATCAGAGTCCATTTTACTATCTTTTGGGTGACACAAATGTATCTTGAGTCCTGCTTATCTGCGATGACTGGTCAAAAGGCCTACCACATCAGAACTTGAGTTGTCACACTAATGCGGATGCACCCAGACACTGGAAAACAAGGTTCTGAATGAATTCCGCCCATCTTCCGTCACTCTCCGCGTTATCACACATGGGAAAGCAGTGCTAATCAATCAGAAATTCATACAGAATGTGAATATGCATTGGATTATCCATACGCACACGTCACCTATATATGGTTATTTGTTTTTTTTTTCTCATAAAAAGTTATCTTTCACTTCTAGCATGCAAGAAATATGAAAAGAAATGTGTCTGAAAGTGTTTCTCAAAAGCAGGCAGCACAGTCAGAAAAAAAGCAATCTTAGTTCTTTAGGATACAACTGTTCTAAGTAGTGATTTCAAAGATAATCTAGGAGAATCCCAATATGCATTTTTTTTGGAGTGATAGCTTCCTGGTTTGCACCAGCTTGTGAAATGTGTCACTGAATTTTGCAAAATGTCAGGAGTGTCAATAAGCTTTACTGCTTGTACAGTATGGAAGCAGTGTTCTCGCTGCGCCTGTGCGTGTGTGTGTGTGTGTGTCTGTGATCCAATAAATGCACATTTCAAGATTTGCTGTGCATGTTTGGAGGAATAGTTAACAATCTAACATATTTTACAGGTATAAGCAGGTCCTGGAATGATTTCTGTTTTGCCTATTTTTACAGGTACCCTCAAATACCTTCACATAGACTACTTCCATGAACAAAAGGATACGGGACTTTACTTCCAATCCAGTAAAGCTCTGGTAAGTAGAGGTGGTGAGAGTACCATAGAATATCATTAGTTGCAGGTTTGTACTTAAGGTTAAAATGTTAGCTATGATACAATGAAAGGCTTGTCATGTCAGAATGAGACCAAGTTTTGAAGGACCACATTGATGCATGCAAACAGTGTTCATGTAAACCATTTCTCACATATTAATGTGCATGTGCCTGGAATCTCTTCCCCCTAAGTTGGGAGTGATGAAGCAAGCCATGTAGGCTGCCATCTTTAATTATGTAAGCATTATATCTGAACAGTGACTGATCTCTCTGTCTATGCAGAACCTAGAGTGAGTTTTCTGACGGATTTGAGTACCGGTCGTAGGCTGCTGCAGGAGAATCAAGGGTTTACATTAAGCTGGAATCTGCCAGCAGCTGCCCAGACCTACAGTACAGTGAGATGGTGAAAAAGGGTTTTTACGTTAGCGTAATGACGGCGAGGCAGGCGGTTTGGTTGTTTGTCTTTGTGTGTGCATGAGTGTTCATGACAGGTTTTTTTTTTTTTTTTGTCGTCGAGGAAACTGGACTCAGTCGTCAATGCAGATCACCTCTCCGCTCCGCTGTTCCCTTCTTTCCAGGTAAAATTCTCCCTCCCTCTCCTTCTTCATTCCCATGGGGTTCCCGTTCAGCACTGCGAGAGAGTATCAGAGTCAGACTGACAGAATTACGTACGGAATAACAGTGATGTCAGGGATTATTTGGTCAGGTTTATGTGGTAAAGCTGTCATGTCAGTAACTGAAGTAGATCTCTATATGACGGACCTGGACAGTGAACATCCGGAAACTTTATTGGTCTACACTTACTTCCTTTGCTGTCAGCAACTGCATAACTATTATACTAGCAGAAGAAAAGACCAAATGCACTTGCAGAAAAGCAGTCAGCCAAGATGCAGTTGGAGCTTTGTTGTAATAATTGCAACCTGTGTAAACTGGTCATGAGTGTTTGGAAGATCTACTGGCATTTTGTTGGTAAGTAGCTTGTTAGGACACTTTTACATTACCACTGTAGCGCTGGTCTGCGCAGATATTTACAGTGACAGGGCTCCAGCTGTAACTAGAGCTGCGCTTAGATAGCACAAGTACCTCCGCCAATGTACTCAATGTTATTTTTGCCAGTATTAGCTGGCAACCCCTGTGTTTATGCAGTCCTGTAGTCTTCGCGCAAATATGTTTTTAATGTATTTTTGACCTTTTGCATGCCCTTGACCTTTGACCATGACCTCCCAAAATCAAATCACCTCTTCCTTGAACAATACTTAATCATTCCACCAAATTTGAGGAAAATCAATCCATAACTTTTTGCGTAATCCTGCTTACAAACAAACCAACAAACCAACCAACAGGCAGACAGTAATGATCACATGACCTCCTCCCACTTCGTTAGGCGGAGGTAATAATGTAAAAGCAATTTGTCAGTAAGAGAACAGTCAACGGCATGTAATACTTAGTGTAGCTCTAATAACTGGTGCCTACATATGTTTGATAGCCTGGTGTAGAGTCGTAGCTTTGCACAGCCTAGCCTGGTGAGGCAGTGGAAATAATAGTCCGCATGAAGCCAGATCAGTAGGTAGCTTGTGGCTGGGACGCGGACTTTACTTTGTGTACAAGTATGCAAACTGTCTTGTCCTTTTGTTGCCTGTCCCCTTTCCGCGTCCTGCGGTTGGACCTAGCGTGTAGCTATCCACGGAGCTAAGGTTCTCATCTTGTACGCTTAAATAGTGTAAAAAAGTTATGATGTTATTCATCACTAGGTCGCTTTTGTAATATGTACAGTGAGTTACTAGGTTTGGTAGCTAACCCTAATGTCGTGTACGTCGGTAACATTAGTTGGCACACTTGCCTGGCTGATATACAGCCTTGCTTCTCAATCATCTTTCGAGTATCAAGCACATTTACAATAACTTTTAGACGGCACGATATTTGAGAAACATGTAAATATTTAATGTTTACTTTTTGTTGTCACCAGTGTTTCTTACTTTGCAATAAGACATACTGGAGGTCATGTGACTCTGTAGACAACATGGCTTATTGAATTGAATTTAATGTATGAGCTCGGAGGGAGGGGTTGCAGGAGAGAGAAAGGCATCAGAGAGGGAGGGGCAGTGGTGTTCACAATCAAAATCTCTCTCTCTCAAATTGAACCGTTGTCATAATACTCATAAACCACACTGTGAAATCATATGGGAACACAATCACTGCATATCCCAGGACTATAATTGGTGGCGCCTCTGTCTGTCAGTCCATCTGGGGTTGCAAGGCACGCAATTACTCCGATCACCTCCAAACTTTTCCAAAAGAAGGCACATGAGTCTGTCATAAGTTTGGTTACACCAAAAACCTCTAGAATTAACTGGAACTTAAGACGACATCATTTTTAGGAAATTTAAATAGGGCTATCAAAGTGATTCCCAAATTCTAACATCCAGGGAAAATGCATTTGCGGGAGTTTTAGGAAGACGTATCTGGCTAGCAAGCTGTACGCTGTGGTAAACAAGAACACCTCGCAATGCTATGTGCTGTAGTTAATTAACTATACTGCATGGCTGTACCAACAAAAGCCCCTCCAAGGAATACAGACAACAGGATTGATACAAATGATGTGCGCAGGAGACCACTTGTGATACTTCCTTTAATTTGCAAGCTTACATTATACATTAATAATAACATAAACTATATATAAAAAGAATAATGTAAAAAATATACAAAAAAAGGGTTTGTCGTATGGTGTCAGGGTTAGAACGGAGACACAGACTGGGTTGTGTTCACACATGGGCACACAACGCACAAACAGGTCCTCGAACATCAGCTTAATTACAGGGCTGCACTACCTGGAATTTTTAAGTTGGAGTGAATCGATCTCAGTAACGTACCTGTTAAAATCTAAATGGCAGTGCCAGACTGTATAGCAGGTAACATCAGCATTAGAGACATTGAGGTATATGATACCGAAGTGACATGAGAACTAGAGCAGTGTTTGTTGGCAGATATGAACTGAAAACAGACACAGATAGGATACAAAGGGCATTTTTCTCATTTGAGTGATTCTGGTTCTAATTTCATTATCACAGAGTGCGCATTAGTACTGATGCTGATATTTTTAATATTTGATGTCATTATTCTTGCTGGTAGGCTATTGTTTGATGGCTAATGCGCTTTTCACTTACAGCAGTGGTTCTCAAACTCGGTCCTGGCGCCCCTCTGTATATGATGGTTTTTGTTCCAGCCACAATTGCTATCTTAGGATTTTAACAAGCTGTCGATTTGTCTTAATTAGCTACTTTCCATGTTCAGAGCAGTTACTTACCATCTTAAGCCACATTTTAATGGACATGTCTATTGTGCCACGAAGATAAAAACCCTCAAACATATTGTGCTTATTTGTCTAAATTGTGAGGATTTTCGGGTAATAACATTTCTAAACAGACCAAATTAGACTCAGAGAAAATCAGTAAGCTCCAAATTAGGTTGCTGAAGACAGGTGTTTTGAGTTCTTTCAAAATAATGAATAAACATGAAACGAAACAGCTGTGACTCTGCTGTCTGCCAAATAAATTGTTGGTTTTTGCAACCATGTGTCGACAGTTTCACCAATGAGGAACCTATTGATTGTTTACACTAATTAAATGATTAGTCCAAATGTGGCGTAAGAGGATAAATAACTGCCCTCAACATAAATGCACCGAATTAAGAAAAATCAACAGCTTGTTAAAATTCTAAAATTGCAATTTTGGTTGGAACAAAAACCAGTATACACAGTGGGGCGCCAGGACCGAGTTTGAGAACCACTGTCTTAGAGAGCTGGGACAGGCAAACCTGTTCACACTGAAAGCATCGAGCCTTTGGTCCATTTCAAATGAGAATCACTTTCTAAAAAAACTGTACATTGTACAACGTACTATAATCACCTCTAAAATCATGGCAGTCAAAAGCGGCCTCATTTATTAAATATTTTTGTGCATGCATTTAATCCTAAATCTGAACATACCTGGAAACTGATGCTCAAATAGGTTTATAAAACTGGAAACAGATGTAAAAACAGGCTAATGCACACACATTTATAAAGACGTGACAATATTTTTCCTTCACACTCCCACTGATCTAACATAAGAATGACCAAAATATGTGAACTTCCACCACTCATTAAACTAAACTATCATTCTGGCTGCAGTATCAGACGCTCCAACTTCCGAATGACAACAGAAATATTGGGCATGTACAGGACTTCAGTAGGGTCGAACATGACCGTCATAACGGGCCGTTTCTTTCCGCACACTGCTCAAATTCAGGGATGACCCAGCGGAGATGACCACTGAGGATTTGTATGGATCAGTTGTCTCCGGGTTTACAGAGATATCAACACACCAATACCATTAGCTGGCCTGAACACAACATACTGTCATCTGCAACACTAGACCTGGTGTGAGACAAGCCAGGTTATTCTGGGTTTTGTTTTCGCAGTAAAATTAGCTACATACTTACACTTCAGAAACTAGTGCAGTGAGTAAACTGTAAAATCAGATGCTATAACTGCATTTACCAGTTCATCCCATAAAACCTATGGGCCCATATATGGGTCTATCAAACGAAGCTGATTTACTCATAGCTGTGTGACTTCAGGCCAGTTTTGAATTCTAGCGGAGATCCCAAGGTTTCCAATGATCCAAAATATGTCCTATTGAATTACAGGGAAATGTGCATAAGATGATGTACAAGATCTAGATATTTTCCATTTGATGTAAAGCTGTGGCCATAAAAAACATGGTGTCCTGGGTTTGAATATTTCTCTAAATATAAGTGTGATTTAACTTCAGTGAAGCTACGGAATATGTATGTCACATTGTCCTGAAGAATGAAAAAAATATTTTTCTGACTTTGAACCTTTGAACAGCAGAAAAAACTGAGAGTTAAGGGGTTACTAGGGGAACACCAGAATGACGGCCGACCCGGCAGCCGGTCAGGACCAGGCCAGTAAACTCTAAAGACTAACAAACCCATGAATCATTCTGCTTTCCTGCCCAAATATCCATTAACTATTGTCTCTCAAAATCCTACCAAACAAAGCTTTGTCCGTGGAAAATACTGGGACCAATTACAAACATACATTTAAAAAAGGCTTTGAGAAACACCAGGAAAACAGAGCGAAATCCCAGCCGCCCAATGCGTCCTGACTGAGTCTCACACACAAAGGCTCAATTGTAGAAAATTTGGCGAGGGGAGCCGGGGTGGATCAGGCCGTCTGCTCTGCAGCATATTAGCTTATGCTAATTAACATATTAGCATGTGGCTTGTAAATGCAGCAGAGGTCCTGCAGCTCTGAAGTCTGACTAGAGCACCACATAACCAGCTCCTGTACATTAGGACTGCAAACTGTACTAATATATTTAACTGGGCTCCGGTTTGCTTCCTTTCCATTAATAAATGACAATTTTCCGTATGGAGCAACAAAAATCGGAACATAATTCCAAGATAGGCTTTACAAACTTACACACATTTCACAATGTCTAATGCTGTAGTTCACATGAAGGTTTTACTTCTGATCCGCTAACTCTACTATGTCGTTTACAAAAATTCTACCTGCCGTACACTAAATACAGTACTGTTGCTTGTTCTGCTGTTTAATTCCCAGTGAAAAAAAAAAGTTTGGATAATACTTAACGTTATATAATTCCTACTTATAGTTTATAAAACTGTTATATGCAGTCTTATGCATGACATAAAAGGTCACAGCACTTTTCAGAAGCTTACATACGCATAGTTTCCACTATATACCCTATATACATGTCAGGCATAGCCGAAGTGTCTCATGCACTTTCTGACAAGCATGGAAGAATCTGGCGAATGTTCGCGTTTTGAATCAGAGGATCCCATCCGGATGAGCCTGAATGGCTTCTGTCTGCTTCAAACACCAAAAAAAAAAAAAAAAAAAAAAAAGATTGCTGCCATTTTACGTTGAACTGGTTGGACCCTGATGACCACAACATTTGGGTACTCAGCGTGATGGACTTGAGCCCTTGAACAGTCAGATACCTACAGACAGGTATGCGTGCCGCTGGGTAAACTGAGGGCAATGTTGAACAGACTGCCTCAGTTTCTTTGGTAAACCACATACCTTGTGTATACACTGAATCTCTTCAACAGTTTTTCCCATGAGGGTTTAGGGAAGACCTGTCTTTTGCCTCTGAATTGTTGCATATTATAAAAGAGCAAATAACACAGAACAGTTTACTCAAATATCCAATCACACCCTGCACTCACACTTAAAGAAAAAAGCTACCAGTAGGGAAGCACTAATTATTGTGTTCTGACCAATGTCCCCTCTGCTTGTGTGCTTGTATTTGTGTGTGTATGCTTGTGTGTGTTACGCCTGTTTCAGATCAATACTACAACAGTAGCGGAGATAAGAATGTTCAGTTAAAAATTTCTAAAATATTGTAGAGTGTTACTGGGTAAAGCTTATACGGTCCACATTATAACAACATTAAAAAAACTGAACGAGGAGTCATTCAATTTTCTATGACAACGAATTACGAGTGAGCAGAGCGGATCCATCCGATCTTCAAACTAAAGATTTTACAGGTCGGAGTGCACAGCAGGGATCAGCAGAGCTTCCACAGCCTGGGTTTGAAACATCTGTGCGGCCCTATGCTTTTATTCCTACAGCTTCAGCTCTCCTGCCATCTTCACAAGGCTCTGAGGACGGCCTCCGAGAGGAAGTGTCATCAGCCCCAAGTTCTCTCTTCCTGCCCGAGACACGACTGATATCCCTGTGATATATCACACACTCACAACCCTCCCCGCCCACAGATTTTGTTTTCATTGGACAGATTAATTGGGGCTTTTGTCTCCAGGCTTGAGAGTGCGGACTCCCACCTCTCCTCTGCGGGCTGTGAGGCTGTGACAGACCTTTTCTGTCCATTCAGGTACAGCTGTGCATTAGCATTTCCAACAAATGAAGAATTCCTGAAGACAGGGCAGCAGGGACGTCGCGTATCTTAAATCCCAGGTCCTGACCCGCCCTGTGTCTGGGCTTTATAGATTCCTCAGCTTGGTCCTGTAGAGAGAGAGTTTGATTTTCTGCTGTTTTGTGGTTGGTGTGAATATATTTTGAGGAGGTAAAGCTTTGGTAAAGTACAGGCGCATCCTGGGGGCTGTCAGATCCTGGGGCCTCGTCCGTCTGTCTTCATTCAATTGAATTTTCCCCCATAAGAGTGTTTCCATTTGTTTTTCATCATTCCTGAGGAAAAATAGACCCCCTTATCCATGGGATCCCTCAGGACAGGCTGGTTTGTGACTGTTTTTCGATAGAGGGGAGACGGAGGGGGATGGGAGGGGTCCAGGCGGAACTGGAGAGGAAGCGCGCTGCAGTAGGACCGTGGGTCAGTGATGACATCAGGTGAGTCCGTCCCGAGGGGTGTGATCTGGCATAGTGCACTTCTCCAGCATTACTCTCCTCCTCCTGTCTCAATCACTTCATTTTCTCTTCTTATTTTTTCTCACTCTGTTGTTTTTACCTTTTCCCCTTCTCACATTGTGTCTCCCTCACTCCACGGTTTTGAGGCCCCTTTTTCCTGCGTTCTCTCCCTCCCTCCCTCTCTTTCTCTCTCTCTCTCCTCTCGTCTCAGGGCTTTTTTGGCCTCCCGTTGCGAGGCAGGTTCTCCACAGTGTTGCTCAGGCGATACTTGACGATGATGCTGTGCACAGTAGATTTAGGCATCCTCAGCTCCAGTCCGATGGCCCCCTCAGACCGGCCGTCCTTCCACAGGTCCACCACACGTTGGCGCTGCATGACGTCGTGCTCCTTGGTCTTCAGGAAGGTGCCAGCCTCTGTGGGGGGCAGATAAGGGGCACACTGTAGAGACTGGGACGCAGGGACCAGAGGACAGAAAAAACCAAGAAAAACAAAAATGTGCCCCAAAAAAAAGTGATCTGAAATATGTGGGTATCGTTTCTTCACGACAGCTGCTGGAAAACCGGCAAGATAGAAGATAAAATTCAGGATGGAATTTTGCTTTTTTTTTCTCAAGAATGAAGACAAACTGTTTCTCCACAACAAGGAGAACTATAAGAAGTCAGATCAGCACAGAAGAAAGGTTCATCATTTCAGACAAGCCCAATATTAGTGAAAGGAAACGGTCCGGTCAAAGAACGGTACTGATTACTGACAGTAGCGACAAGATTAGATGGCAAATGCTCCTGGGACTTTGATGGCTTTGCTGGGTGTTATCATTAAGTTATCATTCCATAACTGGCAGAAAAGCCTAATCACATCTCTGGATTAAACCCCCAGATGATCCACGCCCAACTGAGAATGTCAATGTGATCTCCATACCTAATTACCTTTAATTCTCTTTTCACCGTTATACAAGTTTCAGGGAGTTTTTTTGATGGAGCCAAGGTAAAGGAGTTACTATTTTACACACCCCTGAAACAATCACACACACACACACACACTCACACACACACTGAAAAAGCCACGAACAATTGGTTGCCCATTTCACAAATTCTTGATATGTCTTATTTACCCAAATATGTTATGTTCGTCAATTTCGATAAATTCAGTCCGAGGAAGGCTTGATTTGCATTGATTAAATCCATTTAGGTGGTACCTATGTCCACAATTTTCTGAAGTAAATCCAATTAACTTTCTTTTTTCAGTGCACATTTTTTGTATCAAAGTACAATTATCAGGCAGCATTCTGATCCAAACACCACATGCCTGACGGACCCTCTGAGTGGATTTGTCAGCCTCTTAAATTTATTTTGATGATATTTTTAGCCATGGTGACTTGCAGTCCAAAATCATAAACAAGCTGACTGCACTGAGGCCCGACCCATCTGTCCTCTGAATCTTGTACCGAAGCCACACAGCAACAGCCAGACAGCAAACTCTTGCCCGTGAGTGTACGAGCACTGAAGAGTGAAACTCTACGCTCAAGACTCGATGTCGGCTTAGGTGTCAGAACACCTGCGCACAGGACATAGCGATAAATCAGCCTCTCTACAAAAGAGCGCAACTGAAATTCAAACTACCAGAATGTTCTGAATTTAAACCCCATCTTGATTAGAGGAATTCCCAGCCATCTCTTCACAGTTCAAATTCCATGAAATCAATGAAAAAAACATTGCTTTCATGTATTTGGTATGTGCTGAACTGTCCTGTGTAGCGGTGTGACCGCGCATTATTCACGCACTGCCTGTGGCAAAACTGCTGGAGTCTCTGACAAATCACAACCACTCCATGCCAGACAGAGTTCTGTCGGTACTGTCCAGAATCAAACTCCCATCAGAATATACACAAATAAAAAAAAGACTGAACCATGGGAGCATTACCCAGAAACGCCAGTATAAAGAGGTTAAGGTATGTTTCATATGCTGGGCCCGAAATTCATCTAGCAAATGCAAACATTGTGCAACAGAAACACATTTTCTTGCCATCAAACATGCATCTATCCATCAGTTTCACTTACATTCTTGCAAGCAATAGCAAATAATCTCATCCTGAGCAAATTAAATAACATCCTATGATTGAAAACGAATCCCGCAGGATTTCAATGAGGAACTTCACTCCAATGTACAATGGCGGCATCAGTGCCACAAACATTTGAGCATAAATTTAAGCAGTATTCCTGGAATAAAGTTCAGAAACACAAAATCTTTCAGAATCTGACAAAAGTACGATTGGAAAGCCATATTCCTGAGCTTATTATTTGCAGACATCACCTTGGATGGACGGCTACCTCAAAAACCAGGATTAAGAAAAGAAATGGCTGACTCGTTACTGCAGGAGAGATAAACCCTTCAAGCGGGGATATTGAAACACAGGGTAGGACAGCAGGGCATGACAGTACTGCAGCCTGTAACACTCATCGTTTCAGGCATTGACCATTGTAATATTCAGCACAACATCCATCCATCCATTTTCTGCCTCTTATCCAGGCCGAGTCACAGGGGTAACAGACTAAGCAGAGAAGCCCAGGCGCCCTCCTCCCCAGCCACTTCCTCCAACTCTCTACCTGAGGGACCCCAAGCTGTTCCCAGGCCAGCCGGGAGATATACTCCCTCCAGCGTGTCCTGGGTCTGCCTCGGGGCTCCTCCCACTTGGACATGCCTGGGAAACCTCTAAAGGGAGGCGTCCAGGAGGCATCCGGACTAGATACCCAAACCACCTCAACTGACCCCTCTCGAGATGGAGGAGCAGCGGTTCTACTCTGAGCCGCTCCCGGATGTCCGAGCTCCTCACCCAATCCCTAAGGGTCAGCCCAGCCAACCAACGGAGAAAGCTCATTTCGGCCGCTTGTATTCGCAATCTTACTCTTTCGGTCACTACCCAAAGCTCGTGACCATAGGTGAGGGTTGGAACGTAGATCGACCAGTAAATCAAGAGCTTCGCTTTTACGCTCAGCTCCTTCTTTACCATAACGGACGGGTACAACACCCGCTTTACTGCAGACGCTGCAGCAATCCATCTGTCAATCTCACGCTCCATCCTACCCTCACTCGTGAACAAGACCCCGAGAAACGTAAACTCCTCCACTTGGGGTAACAACTCACCCCCCACCTGAAGGGGACAATCCACCTTTTTCCGGGAGAGAACCGTGGCCTCAGGTTTGGAGGTGCTGATCCTCATTCCGACCGTTTCACACCCAGCTGCGATCTGCTCCAGTGTGCGTTTGAGGTCACAGCGTGATGAAGCCAACAGGACCACATCATCTGCAAACAACAGAGATGCAATCCTGAGGCCACCAAACTGGACACCCTCAAAACCTTGATATCCTGTCCATGAAAATCATGAACAGAATAGGTGACAAGGCACACCCTTGGTGGAGTCCAACACCAACTGGACACGAGTCCGACTTAATGCCGAGAATGCGGACACAACTCCGGCTTTGGTTGTACAGGGATCAAATGGCTCGAATTAATGGCCCAGGAGCCCCATACTCCCGCAGCAGCCCCCCACAGGATACCTCATGGGACACGGTCATAAGCCTTCACCAAGTCCACAAAACACATGTAGACTGGATGGGCAAACTCCAATGACCCCTCCAGTATCTGTGCGAGGGCAAAAAGTTAGTCCACTGTTCCACGGTCAGAACAGAACCCACATTGCTCCTCCTGAATCCAAAGTTCAAAATCGGGCAGAGTTTCCTTTTCAGCACCCTGGCATAGACATTTCCTGGGAGGCGGAGCAGTATGATCCCCCTATAATTGGAGCACACCCTCTGGTCCCCTTTTTTAAAAATGGGAACCACCACCTCAGTCTGCCAGTCCAAGGGTACTGTACCGGACCTCCACGTGATGTTGAACAGGCGTGTCAACCATGACAGCCCAACAACATCCAGGGCCTTCAGCATCTCAGGGCGAATCTCGTCCCTCCCTGGTGACTTGTCACTGCAGAGCTTTTTGACCACCTCAGTGACTTCCACCAGGGAAATGGGCAATGACTCACCCGAGTCTTCCATCCCTGCCTCCTCAGTGGATGGCGTGTCTGTCAGATTCAGGAGTCCCTCAAAGTGCTCCTTCCGCCGCCAGATAATGTCTTCAGTTGAGGTCAGTATTTCCCCATCCCTGCTGATAACAGCCTGGGCGAAGCCCTGCCTCCCCTTCCTGAGTCGTCTGACGGTTTGCCGGAACCTCTTTGATGCCACCCGAAAGTCCTCCATAGCCTCCCCAAACTCCTCCCAAACCTGAGTTTTTGCTTCAGCTACTACCATGGCTGCAGTCCTTCAAGCCTGCTGGTACCGGTTTGCCGAGTCGGGAGTTCCCTAGGCCAACCAACCCCGAAAGGCCACCTTCTTCAGCTTGACGGCCTCCCTCACCGCTGGAGTCCACAAACGGGTCCTTGGGTTGCAGCCATGACTGGCACCAGCAACCTTCAGGCCACAGCTCGTAGCAGCCACTTCCACAATAGAGACTTAGGGGTTCCCCGGTGTCATGGCTAAAGTCCCAACCTGGCTCATTCGACCTGCCACCTAATCATCCCCTGATCTAATTGGCTGTGCAAATTGCCCTCTCCCTCTCCACCCCAACCCCCAGGGCTCCCTTGAAAAAGAGATTTCAATCTCATCGGGACTTCCCTGGTTAAATAAGGGTTAAATAAATAAATAAACTTAGAACAGGGTCCACTCGGACTCCATGCCCCAAGCCTCCCCCGGGATACAGGAAAAGCTCTTTCAGAGGTGAGAGTCGAAAATTGTCCGGACAGGATCCTCTACCAAACTTTCCCAATCAAGGCTTCCCAGGTCTGTCCGGCAGTCTTCCCCGCCATCTGATCCAGCTCACCACCAAGAGCTGATCAGTTGACAGCTCTGCCCCTCTCTTCACCTGAGTGTCCAAAACATTCAGCTGCAGAACCGGTGAAATGATTAAAAAATCGATCATTGGCCTTTGGCCAGGAGTGTTCTGGTACCAAGTGCACTTATGAGCACCCTTATGCTCGAACATGGTGTTTGTTGTGGAGAATCCATGACTAGCACAGAAATCCAATAACAACCAAGCTTCTAGATAGGGGTTGGACTTTTCACTTTCAGCACAATAGTATTTTTAAACTGTAGAGTCAATCTGTACCCAAATACATATTAATTTAGCAGATGTGCAACACAACCATTAGCTGTATGGTTCCACTTTCACATTGATACAAGCAAGCTTAAGGCTCCAGAGCTAGATCGTTTTGTCTTCAACATGCCAATGTTGTGGACTCACGAAACCACACTGCTCCATACATCCATGGAGTATTGGAACTGAATGAAAATAGTGAACTAAAAAATGTCAAAAAATGCTCTGTGGGATTTCACTTCTCATCAAGTTCCTGAATTTCAATTCACTTCCTGAAGTAACCAATAGGACAGCCCCAAATGTATGCCACGATCAGCTTTGAAATAATTAGCCCAACAAAGTATTTTGTCAGATAGCTGCAAAACACTCTGTGTTGACAACTGCTTCTCTTTACAAATAAACCTTCATTTGAAACACTCATCAAAGCTGCAATTGGAAAACCATAAAACTGCTTTTTGTTTGTTGTAACGAGACAAAAATACTAACATAATGTTGTTTTTGCTTGTTTATTCTCTGTTTAGTGCTCACCCTGGCCTCATAGGTGATTAAGATTAGATTCACCACACTAACCTCAAATAACAGGTATATGAGTAAGTTGAGATTTTCAACACAAACCTTGAACAAGAGTGCATATGAGACTGCTCTTTAGCCTCTGACTAAATGATGAAGATTGAACCTGCACGCCTGTTTGGTTTGTACTTACATGTGGTGCTTGTGTCTGTGATTCTGCACAATGACTGCATCAGCGTAATCACGTGATTCTCATGTGCGTGATTCGTCAATCTGACCTCTCGCGTGTGCGATTTGGCACACTGACCTCCTGAGTGTGGTCACGAGTGATTCTCAGTTGTGTCATTCAGTACTCTGACCTCACACGCATAATTACGAGTGACTCTCGCGTGTGATTAGACACCCTGACCTTGTGTGTCATTACAAGTGATTCTCTTGTGTTTGATTTGTCACACTGACTTCACCTGCGGATCCTCAGCACATCTGGAAATACCCATTCTTCTTACTATTCCCCTACTGTAAACGGCTCTAGCTCTTTGTCTGATTGGTCAAAAGTTTTCAAATTTGGAGCACACACATATTTCACGCAATTCCCTGTAAGCAGGTCTCTAAACAGGATGCGTTACAACACGCAGCAGAACTTAAACAATCCTCGCGTCAGCCCCCTTTTCTTCTTGACACTTGAAACTTGGCATATAGCTGTCATTTAGCTTGCCAGGCAAGATCAAATTTGGGCCCATAAGATTTGCTGGGATAGATTTTTTGCCATCTTGGAATATTCAAAAAACCTTTGATAATCTCCTCTTCCTGATCCATATATCCACATCCATAACACCAAACCTGGTAGGCATGGTTCAAAGACAAGCTTTCACTATGATCAGGTGAAAAATGGTACTGTTATTGGCTAGTCGCATTCTGACAAAACAGTCCATCAGAACTCCACTTTACAGTACCCTACGACCTTGAAACTTGGTGGGAACATTAGTGACAGCACCCTTAGCGACTGTACCAAGTTTGGTGTTGACTGCCCAACGAACAACAACACAGTACCGATTTCAATTTGCACTAAGCTAACACGCAGCTTAATTTACATGTGATCCTCATGCGTGTGACTTCGTATACTGACCTCACATGTGTAATTATGTGCGATTAAGCACACAGACATCACTTGTAGAATTACGTGAGATTCTTACGGATGTGATTCAGCACACTGACCACAAATGGGCGTAAATGCGTGTGATTCTCGTGTGCGTGATTGAGAGCACTGACCTCAAATGTGCGTAAATGCGTGTGATTCTCGTGTGTGAGATTGAGCGCACTGACCTCAAATGTGCGTAAATGCATGTGATTCTCGTGTGTGATTGAGTGCACTGACCTCATATGTGCGTAAATGCGTGTGATTCTCGTGTGTGTGATTGAGCGCAGTGACCTCAAATGTGCGTAAATGCATGTGATTCTCGTGTGTGTGATTGGCGCACTGACCTCAAATGTGCGTAAATCTGGCGTGATTCTCGTGTGTGAGATTGAGCGCACTGACCTCATATGTGCGTAAATGCGTGTGATTCTCGTGTGTGTGATTGAGCGCACTGACCTCAAATGTGCGTAAATGCGTGTGATTCTCGTGTGTGTGATTGAGCGCACTGACCTCAAATGTGCGTAAATGCGTGTGATTCTCGTGTGTGTGATTGAGAGCACTGACCTCAAATGTGCGAAATGCGTGTGATTCTCGTGTGTGAGATTGAGCGCACTGACCTCAAATGTGCGTAAATGCGTGTGATTCTCGTGTGTGTGATTGAGCGCACTGACCTCAAATGTGCGTAAATGCGTGTGATTCTCGTGTGTGAGATTGAGCGCACTGACCTCATATGTGCGTAAATGCGTGTGATTCTCGTGTGTGTGATTGAGCGCACTGACCTCAAATGTGCGTAAATGCGTGTGATTCTCGTGTTTGAGATTGAGCGCACTGACCTCAAATGTGCGTAATGCGCGTGTGATTCGTGTGTGTGATTGAGCGCACTGACCTCAAATGTGCGTAAATGCGTGTGATTCTCGTGTGTGAGATTGAGCGCACTGACTTCAAATGTGCGTAAATGCGTGTGATTCTCGTGTGTGTGATTGAGCGTACTGACCTCAAATGTGCGTAAATGCGTGTGATTCTCGTGTGTGTGATTGAGCGCACTGACCTCAAATGTGCGTAAATGCGTGTGATTCTCGTGTGTGAGATTGAGCGCACTGACCTCAAATGTGCGCGAATGCGTGTGATTCTCGTGTGTGAGATTGGCGCACTGACCTCAAATGTGCGAATGCGTGTGATTCTCGTGTGTGAGATTGAGCGCACTGACCCTCATATGTGCGTAAATGCGTGTGATTTCGTGGTGTGTGATTGAGCGCACTGACCTCATATGTGCGTAAATGCGTGTGATTCTCGTGTGTGATTGGCGCACTGACCTCAAATGTCGCGTAAATCGTGTGATTCTCGTGTGTGTGATTTGGCGCACTGACCTCAAATGTGCGTAAATGCGTGTGATTTCGTGGTGTGTGTGATTGAGCGCACTGACCTCAAATGTGCGTAAATGCGTGTGATTCTTGTGTGTGGGATTTAGCGCACTGACCTCAAATGTGCGTAAATGTGTGTGATTCTTGTGTGTGATTGAGCGCACTGACCTCAAATGCGCGTAAATGTGTGTGATTCTCGTGTGTGTGATTGAGCGCACTGACCTCAAATGTGCGTAAATGTGTGTGATTCTTGTGTGTGATTGAGCGCACTGACCTCAAATGCGCGTAAATGTGTGTGATTCTCGTGTGTGATTGAGCGCACTGACCTCAAATGTGCGTAAATGCGTGTGATTCTCGTGTGTGTGATTGAGTGCACTGACCTCATATGCGCGTAAATGCGTGTGATTCTCGTGTGTGTGATTGAGCGCACTGACCTCAAATGTGCGTAAATGCGTGTGATTCTCGTGTGTGTGATTGAGCGCACTGACCTCAAATGCGCGTAAATGCGTGTGATTCTTGTGTGTGGGATTTAGCGCACTGACCTCAAATGTGCGTAAATGTGTGTGATTCTTGTGTGTGATTGAGCGCACTGACCTCAAATGCGCGTAAATGTGTGTGATTCTCGTGTGTGTGATTGAGCGCACTGACCTCAAATGTGCGTAAATGTGTGTGATTCTTGTGTGTGATTGAGCGCACTGACCTCAAATGCGCGTAAATGTGTGTGATTCTCGTGTGTGTGATTGAGCGCACTGACCTCAAATGTGCGTAAATGCGTGTGATTCTCGTGTGCGTGATTGAGAGCACTGACCTCAAATGGGCGTAAATGCGTGTGATTCTTGTGTGTGTGATTGAGCGCACTGACCTCAAATGCGCGTAAATGCATGTGATTCTCGTGTGTGTGATTGAGCGCACTGACCTGATATGAATGACCCAGGGGGCATGTGGCTGTAGTTTGTTCCCCCCATGGACATGGCTCCTGGCGGGGCAGGGGTAAATGGTGCCCCGAAATTATGTGGAGTGGCATATGGTCCCAGGGGAATAGGCTGCACAGACAGAGAGATTGGGGGTTAGGTGCAGGAGGCAGGCAAAAATGATATCAGGATTATACAATATTTGTATACATTATAAATGACATGAGGATTATACAGTATGTGTATACATTATAAATGACATCAGGATTATACAGTATGTGTATACATTATAAATGACATCAAGATTATACAGTATGTGTATACATTCTAAGTGATATTGGGAATGCTGTATGTACAGTACCAGGAGTGTATGTACGATCATATGCATGCATACACTGGGGGTCTGATTGTATGAGTGTGTTTCTTGCTGTCTGTGTGTGTGTGTGTGTGTGTGTGAGTGTGAGCATTTGAGTGTTTGAAGCTGAAATCTTGAATTATAAAGGCTTAAACAGGGTAACAGATAAATAGCCAGATTTGGCTTCAGCGCAATGGGGTTAATGGAGTGCCACCTGAGGACTTTGGCCTTGCCTCATGCGTACAAAGATTTTTCTGGATTCTTGGAGTCTTTTAATGATATTATGCACCATAGAAGATAAAATTCTTGCAATTTTAAGTTGGAAAGTATATTCTTAACACCTTTCTGCAGATGTAGACGCCTGCGGACAGAGAGCAGCTCTTTTTATGGACACAGTTGCACTACTCTATCACTAGATGGCACCCCCGGATCAGTTATTGAATATTCACAAGCCAGCAGAGCTGGAACACAGTCTAGAACATTGACGAGTTCACTCCTATCCCTGTTTTTCAGGAGTTGTATGAATTAAACTCCTCAGCTAAGCCTGATGTGCAAACTGCTCAATATTCTTGCCCATAGTATCTATCCAGCAGTTTAAAAAAATGATCTCTCGTGACAGAAAAAATCGTTGTCCTCTGTAGTAACCACTTCAGTTACAAGTGACCCAATGGTATTCCAAGTAGTTAAAAAAAAATAAATCAGTTTCCTGAGGCAAAAATTCGCCATGGTATTGACACTATGTCATTCTACTATCAATTTCAGCCATCACATATTAAAAACGTGCAATTTCCTATCATGGATTAACACGTAGATATGTCGGTTGAAGAATTTAGCGTCTTTTAGAGCCTCATACAAGCTATCACGGAAATCCAATCACTTTAATGGTGATTCAATGGTATCTGCGTGAAAGCCCAGCTGTAGTTCACACCCATGTGAAATTCTCCTGGTAATTACCAGTTGGTTGACACAATTTTTATCCTATTGCAGACAGTATAAGCTTTCCTCAGTAAGTGAAAGACATTGATTGGACCTTAAAAAAACATATTAAAATACTTGCGTAATAGGGTTACGTTGTATTCAATAAACTTTACACAGCTCAGACTGACGTGGTTGCATGGGAACAAAAAACCTCCAGAACTGAGCCTGGAGAGCTGAGCTTATTTGCGGGATGGAAATGTGACTCTGAGATGGAGAATAGCAGTTATTCTGAATGGAACAGACAGGAGGGCTGACAGCATTGATACTTCTGAGGAGCAGCTCAATAATTCTATTGAAAAGTGAGTAAAGCTGCCTTTATATGGTGTAGCTCTATCTTACTTTTAGCCTGCTTGCTAACTAGCCAGCTATTTCTTATTTTTGGTTTACCACCTTGATCACGGAGCTAGTTTGTCATATTGGGTAACAAAAGAGTAGTCGATACTGCAGTGTGCTGGCATTTTTCTTAACTAGGTGATCAGTTTTAGAATTTATACCACATTCAATGAAACGGAATGCCTTGCATTTTCGCTCTTTTAAAGTGCGAACAGCTATTACTGTGACCTGAGTTATACTTATTCCATAGAGGGTGTGAACGTTGTTACTAGCTTGCATTTCGCTGGGATGATCGGAATTGTAAACAGCAAGCTTTCCGCCTGTGTGAACATTCTGACCGTAAAATATGCAGTTCCTCTAATGAGTATGTGTGCTTGCTGATGCGGCTTTGTAGATAAATGGACGAGACTCTGAACTTTATCGCGGAGAAAAGGCATGTTTTTGGTTTGGAGAGGTCAGTGGTGACCATTGATGTCCAGCTGCGCCTATATTGATAAACTCATGCTAAATTCAACCAGAAAATCATCCATTCATATTGAACTTCATGAGTACAAAGTTGATTTGCTTTAAAAATATGATTATTTTATGAGTTGAAAGTGCGCCATTTTCAAGGCTCTGGGAGTTTGAGGAGCCACCTGGATAGCTCTTATTTGGCTTATAAAAAGTGGATAATTTAATATTTCATGTTCAGATGAGGAGTACTTGTGGTCTAGGAGTTTATTATCCCAGAAATGTATTGTTTTAACCCCCAGCCATTTTTCAATCCTCAGAATTCTTTTTTTTTTTTTTTTTACAGTTTCAATGGTGAATTTGCATGAAGATTTTTTATGTTTGCAGCCCATTTTCTCGACCAAAATCATGAAAATAAACTGAAATACGATGTAATTCTAAATGCTGTAAGTGTCTTTTCTGAGTTGAGCCACATTCGTCCTCTTTATGAAGCTTAAATCTTGAATTATAAAGCATCAAATTGGGTAACCCATAAATAGCCAAATTTGGCTTCTGCGCAAAGGGGTTAAATTGTTAAACTATTTCCCTATGCAGTCTTTCATACAGTGGTTAACCCCTCACCATATTGACATATGAAAAACTTTTTAAACCCAATCATGTCACTGACCTGTTGCTAAATAATCTGATTAGCCGTGAGATGTTCTGCCAGTTGTCTGTTTTTAGCAGCATACAGCTTTTCCAGTCTTTTATTGTCCTGTCCCAACTTTTTAAAACATGTTTCTGTCCTCAAATTCAAAATGAGCAGATATATTTCAAACACCAATAAAATTAATCAGTTTCAACGTCTGATATATTATATGTGCACTATTTTCAAATGAATATAAAGTTCAAATGATTTAAAAATCATTGTATTCTGTTTCTATTTACATTTTACAGTGTCACAACAATTTTTTGGAAAGAGGGTTGTACATTTGAATTTATTCACTGTGTGTCAATGAGGGAGAGTTTATTTCAGTCTACGTAACGTGTGTGAATGTGTGAGCATCTGAGAGCACATACTATGTGTGTCAGTGTGTGCATGAGAATATACATACAGAGTGTTTTGTGTGTATATCTCCAGTGTGTGTGAGTACAATATGTGCAGCTGAATGCACTTATGTGTAAGAGTGTTTGTGCTTGTGTGTGTTGTGGTGTATTTACAGTGGGTTTGAGGAGTGTTTGTGCTTGTGTGTGTTGCGGTGTATTTACAGTGGGTTTGAGGAGTGTTTGTGCTTGTGTGTGTTGTGTTGTATTTACAGTGTGTTTGAAGAGTGTTTGTGCTTGTGTGTTGTGTTGTATTTACAGTGGGTTTGAAGAGTGTTTGTGCTTGTGTGTGTTGTGTTGTATTTACAGTGGGTTTGAAGAGTGTTTGTGCTTGTGTGTGTTGTGGTGTATTTACAGTGTGTTTGAAGAGTGTTTGTGCTTGTGTGTTGTGTTGTATTTACAGTGGGTTTGAAGAGTGTTTGTGCTTGTGTGTGTTGTGTTGTATTTACAGTGGGTTTGAAGAGTGTTTGTGCTTGTGTGTGTTGTGTTGTATTTACAGTGGGTTTGAAGAGTGTTTGTGCTTGTGTGTGTTGCGGTGTATTTACAGTGGGTTTGAAGAGTGTTTGTGCTTGTGTGTGTTGTGGTGTATTTACAGTGGGTTTGAAGAGTGTTTGTGCTTGTGTGTGTTGTGTTGTATTTACAGTGTGTTTGAAGAGTGTTTATGCTTGTGTGTTGTGTTGTATTTACAGTGTGTTTGAAGAGTGTTTGTGCTTGTGTGTTGTGTTGTATTTACAGTGGGTTTGAAGAGTGTTTGTGCTTGTGTGTGTTGTGTTGTATTTACAGTGGGTTTGAAGAGTGTTTGTGCTTGTGTGTGTTGTGGTGTATTTACAGTGGGTTTGAAGAGTGTTTGTGCTTGTGTGTGTTGTGGTGTATTTACAGTGGGTTTGAAGAGTGTTTGTGCTTGTGTGTGTTGTGTTTTGTTGTATTTACAGTGGGTTTGAGGAGTGTTTGTGCTTGTGTGTGTTGTGGTGTATTTACAGTGGGTTTGAAGAGTGTTTGTGCTTGTGTGTGTTGTGGTGTATTTACAGTGGGTTTGAAGAGTGTTTGTGCTTGTGTGTGTTGTGGTGTATTTACAGTGGGTTTGAAGAGTGTTTGTGCTTGTGTGTGTTGTGCTGTATTTACAGTGGGTTTGAAGAGTGTTTGTGCTTGTGTGTGTGTTGTGTTGTATTTACAGTGGGTTTGAAGAGTGTTTGTGCTTGTGTGTGTTGTGGTGTATTTACAGTGGGTTTGAAGAGTGTTTGTGCTTGTGTGTGTTGTGTTGTATTTACAGTGGGTTTGAAGAGTGTTTGTGCTTGTGTGTGTTGTGTTGTATTTACAGTGGGTTTGAAGAGTGTTTGTGCTTGTGTGTGTTGTGTTGTATTTACAGTGGGTTTGAAAGTGTTTGTGCTTGTGTGTGTTGTTGTATTTACAGTGGGTTTGAAGAGTGTTTGTGCTTGTGTGTGTTTTGGTGTATTTACAGTGGGTTTGAAGAGTGTTTGTGCTTGTGTGTGTTGTGGTTGTATTTACAGTGGTTTTGAGAGTGTTTGTGCTTGTGTGTGTTGTGGTGTATTTACAGTGGGTTTGAAGAGTGTTTGTGCTTGTGTGTGTTGTGGTGTATTTACAGTGGGTTTGGGTTTTGAAGAGTGTTTGTGTATTTGTGTGTGTTGTGGTGTATTTACAGTGGGTTTGTGTTTGAGTGTTTGTGTTGTATTTACAGTGGGTTTGAAGAGTGTTTGTGTGTGTTGTGTTGTATTTACAGTAGGTTTGAAGAGTGTTTGTGCTTGTGTGTGTTGTGTTGTATTTACAGTGGGTTTGAAGAGTGTTTTGCTTGTGTGTGTTGTGTTGTATTTACAGTGGGTTTGAAGAGTGTTTGTGCTTGTGTGTGTTGTATTTACAGTGGGTTTTGCTTGTGTTTACAATGGGTTTGTTTGAAGAGTGTTTGTGCTTGTGTGTTGTGCTGTGTATTTACAGTGGGTTTGAAGAGTGTTTTTGTGCTTGTGTGTGTTGTGGTGTATTTACAGTGGGTTTGAAGAGTGTTTGTGCTTGTGTGTGTTGTGGTGTATTTACAGTGGGTTTGAAGAGTGTTTGTGCTTGTGTGTGTTGTGTGTGTTTTTGTGGGTGTAGTGTTTGTGTTTGTGTGTTTGTTGTGGTGTATTTACAGTGGGTTTGAAGAGTGTTTGTGCTTGTGTGTGTTGTGTTTGTTGTATTTACAGTGGGTTTGAAGAGTGTTTGTGCTTGTGTTTGTGTTGTGGTGTATTTACAGTGGGTTTGAAGAGTGTTTGTGCTTGTGTGTGTTGTGGTGTATTTACAGTGGGTTTGAAGAGTGTTGTGGTGTATTTACAGTGGGTTTGAAGAGTGTTTGTGCTTGTGTGTGTTGTGGTGTATTTACAGTGGGGTTTGAAGAGTGTTTTTGCTTTGTGTGTTGTGGTGTATTTACAGTGGGTTTGAAGAGTGTTTTGCTTGTTGTGTGTGTTGTATTTACAGTGGGTTTGAAGAGTGTTTGTGCTTGTGTGTGTTGTGGGTTTGAGGAGTGTTTTTGCTTGTGTGTGTTGTGTTGTATTTACAGTGGGTTTGAGGAGTGTTTGTGCTTGTGTGTGTTGTGGTGTATTTACAGTGGGTTTGAAGAGTGTTTGTGCTTGTGTGTTGTGCTGTATTTACAGTGGGTTTGAAGAGTGTTTGTGCTTGTGTGTTGTGCTGTATTTACAGTGGGTTTGAAGAGTGTTTGTGCTTGTGTGTGTTGTGTTGTATTTACAGTGGGTTTGAGGAGTGTTTTTACTTGTGTGTGTTGTGGTGTATTTACAGTGGGTTTGAAGAGTGTTTGTGCTTGTGTGTGTTGTGTTGTATTTACAGTGGGTTTGAGGAGTGTTTGTGCTTGTGTGTGTTGTGGTGTATTTACAGTGGGTTTGAAGAGTGTTTGTGCTTGTGTGTGTTGTGTTGTATTTACAGTGGGTTTGAGGAGTGTTTTTGCTTGTGTGTTGTGGTGTATATACAGTGGGTTTGAAGAGTGTTTGTGCTTGTGTGTGTTGTGTTGTATTTACAGTGGGTTTGAAGAGTGTTTGTGCTTGTGTGTGTTGTGTTGTATTTACAGTGGGTTTGAAGAGTGTTTGTGCTTGTGTGTGTTGTGTTGTATTTACAGTGGGTTTGAAGAGTGTTTGTGTTTGAAGAGTGTTTGTGCTTGTTTTTGTGTTGTGGGTTTGAAGAGTGTTTGTGCTTGTGTGTGTTGTGTTGTATTTACAGTGGGTTTGAAGAGTGTTTGTGCTTGTGTGTGTTGTGTTGTATTTACAGTAGGTTTGAAGAGTGTTTGTGCTTGTGTGTGTTGTGTTGTATTTACAGTGGGTTTGAAGAGTGTTTGTGCTTGTGTGTGTTGTGTTGTATTTACAGTGGTGTTTGAAGAGTGTTTTTTGTTGTGTATTTACAGTGTGTTTGTGTTGTGTTGTGTTGTATTTACAGTAAGTTTGAGGAGTGTTTGTGTTGTGTGTTGTGGTGTATTTGTGTTTTGTTTGTGCTTGTGTGTGTTGTGTTGTATTTACAGTGGGTTTGAAGAGTGTTTGTGCTTGTGTGTGTTGTGGTGTATTTACAGTGGGTTTGAGGAGTGTTTGTGCTTGTGTGTGTTGTGGTGTATTTACAGTGGGTTTGAAGAGTGTTTGTGCTTGTGTGTGTTGTGTTGTATTTACAGTGGGTTTGAAGAGTGTTTGTGCTTGTGTGTGTTGTGGTGTATTTACAGTGTGTTTGAAGAGTGTTTGTGCTTGTGTGTGTTATGTTGTATTTACAGTGGGTTTGAGGAGTGTTTGTGCTTGTGTGTGTTGTGGGTGAGGAGTGTTTGTGCTTGTGTGTGTTGTGGTGTATTTACAGTGGGTTTGAAGAGTGTTTGTGCTTGTGTGTGTTGTTGTGTGTGTGAAGAGTGTTTGTGTGTATTTACAGTGTGTTTGAAGAGTGTTTGTGCTTGTGTGTGTTATGTTGTATTTACAGTGGGTTTGAGGAGTGTTTGTGCTTGTGTGTGTTGTGTTGTATTTACAGTGTGTTTGAAGAGTGTTTGAAGAGTGTTTGTGTGTGTGTTGTGTTGTATTTACAGTGGGTTTGAAGAGTGTTTGTGCTGGTGTGTGTTGTGTTGTATTTACAGTGGGTTTGAGGAGTGTTTGTGCTTGTGTGTGTTGTGGTGTATTTACAGTAGGTTTGAAGAGTGTTTGTGCTTGTGTGTGTTTGTGTTGTTTTTACAGTGGGTTTGAAGAGTGTTTGTGCTTGTGTGTGTTGTGGTGTATTTACAGTGGGTTTGAAGAGTGTTTGTGCTTGTGTGTGTTGTGTTGTATTTACAGTGGGTTTGAAGAGTGTTTGTGCTTGTGTGTTGTGTTGTATTTACAGTGGGTTTGAAGAGTGTTTGTGCTGGTGTGTGTTGTGTTGTATTTACGGTGGGTTTGAGGAGTGTTTTTGCTTGTGTGTGTTGTGGAGTATTTACAGTAGGTTTGGAGAGTGTTTGTGCTTGTGTGTATTGTGTTGTTTTTACGGTGGGTTTGAAGAGTGTTTGTGCTTGTGTGTGTTGTGGTGTATTTACGGTGGGTTTGAGGAGTGTTTTTGCTTGTGTGTGTTGTGGTGTATTTACAGTGGGTTTGAAGAGTGTTTGTGCTTTGTGTGTTGTGTTGTATTTACAGTGGGTTCAAAAGATTTGTTTGTGCTGTTTGTGTGTGTTGTGTTGTATTTACAGTGGTTTTTGAAGTGTGTTTGCTTGTGTGTGTTGTGGTGTATTTACAGTGGGTTTGAAGAGTGTTTGTGCTTGTGTGTGTTGTGTTGTATTTACAGTGGGTTTGAGGAGTGTTTGTGCTTGTGTGTGTTGTGTTGTATTTACAGTGGGTTTGAAGAGTGTTTGTGCTTGTGTGTGTTGTGTTGTATTTACAGTGGGTTTGAGGAGTGTTTGTGCTTTGTGTGTTGTGGTGTATTTACAGTGGGTTTGAGGAGTGTTTGTGCTTGTGTGTGTGTATTTGTTGTATTTACAGTGGGTTTGAAGAGTGTTTGTGCTTGTGTGTGTTGTGTTGTATTTACAGTGGGTTTGAAGAGTTTTTGTGCTTGTGTGTGTTGTGTTGTATTTACAGTGGGTTTGAAGAGTGTTTGTGCTTGTGTGTGTTGTGTTGTATTTACAGTGGGTTTGAAGAGTGTTTGTGCTTGTGTGTGTTGTGGTGTATTTACAGTGGGTTTGAAGAGTGTTTGTGCTTGTGTGTGTTGTGGTGTATTTACAGTGGGTTTGAAGGTGTTTGTGCTTGTGTGTGTTGTTGTGTATTTACGGTGGGTTTGAGGAGTGTTTGTGCTTGTGTGTGTTGTGTTGTATTTACAGTGGGTTTGAAGAGTGTTTGTGCTTGTGTGTGTTGTGGTGTATTTACAGTGGGTTTGAAGAATGTTTGTGCTTGTGTCTGTTGTGGTGTATTTACAGTGGGTTTGAATAGTGTTTGTGCTTGTGTGTGTTGTGGTTGAGGAGTGTTTGTGCTTGTGTGTGTTGTGTTGAAGAGTGTTTGTGCTGGTGTGTGTTGTGGGTGAGGAGTGTTTTTGCTTGTGTGTGTTGTGGTGTATTTACAGTGGGTGAGGCGTGTTTGTGCTTCTGTGTGTTGTGGTGCATTTACAGTGGGTTTGATAGGTGTTTGTGCTTGTGTGTTGCGGTGTATTTACAGTAAGTTTGAGAAGTGTTTGTGCTTGAGTGTGTTGTGTTGTATTCACAGTGGGTTTGAGAAGTGTTTGTGCTTGTGTGTGTTGCGGTGTATTTACATTGGGTTTGAGGAGTGTTTGTGCTGGTGTGTGCTGTGGTGTATTTACAGTGGGTTTGAAGAGTGTTTGCGCTGGTGTGTGTTGTGGGTGAGGAGTGTTTGTGCTGGTGTGTGTTGTGGTGTATCTGTAAGTACCGGGGGAGCGTGAGCCTCATTGCCTTTGTTCGCCAGCCTGCTCAGGATACTCCTCTCAGACATCTGCAGGCGAGCTGCGATGGGCGGGATGCGCGAGAGTGTGGCAGGAAGCCGCGTGACGTCCGCCTTCATGTCGCTTAGCAGCTCCTCCAGCTGGTTCAACACTGAAATAACAGGTACACCAATCACACCACACTCACAAACCAGTGCTAAAGTGTACTGGGGTCATGTTCTTCATGAGCTGACAGGCAGGGCTGATCCCAGACCAGTGTTCCTAATCTGAGCAGTGTTGTGAACAGGGGCCCTGATCTCCACCCCTGGGGCCCTGATCCCCACTCCTGGGACCCTGATCTCCACTCCTGGGGCCCTGATCTGCACTCCTGGTCCTGGTGAGCGCTCTGTTCGGCTCTGGCATTTTCTCCTCTGAATCCGCCACCATTTCAGACCAATGAAAGCGTGGCAGGTGAGATAGCTGTCGGGCAATGTTTCCCAAACCTTTCCTGGCGTACCCCTTGTCCTGCAGGCTTTAGATCTCTCCCTGTTCCAGCTCAAGTGATTCAAATGATCAGGTCATAATTAACCCCAGAAGCTGCTTGATAATGAGCAAATCATTTGAGTCGCCTGGGCTGGAGCAGGGAGAGATCTAAAGCCTGCAGGACAAGGGGGATGCCAGGAGAGGTTTTGGGGTACTCCAGGAGAGGTTTGGGGTACGCCAGGAGAGGTCTCCAGGAGAGGTTTGGGGTACGCCAGAAGAGGTTTGGGGTAAACCGGAAGAGGTTTGGGGTACGCCGGAAGAGGTTTGGGAAACACCGCTGTAGGGTCATATGAACTGAACTAAAGTAAAAGAATCTTTCACAGTCACCGACTCAGATTTGGCTCAAATTTATTTTGGGAGTACCTCGATATTTATGATGAACACATGCAAATTTTCAGGTCCTACTCCAAGGTGTTGCGGAGACTGGCCCCCCAAAGTCTGGAGCCATGTCCCCTTTTTGCCCCCGCGAATCGCGAACGTTAATTTATAGGGATTTGGGAGGCCAATATCTTTGGAACGAATCATAGGAATGGGCTGAAAATTGCTAACTAAGGTAATTTGGGTCCTAAGTTGGACCCTAAAATTTTGCATGTGTTCATTATGAATATAGAAGTACTTCCAAAATAAATTTGGGCCAAATCTGAGTCAGTGACCTGGTGACCTCCGGTTGACTTTATATGGAATGACCCTGCATATAAATTAACTGGCAGCAAATATATCAATGAATGATGAAGGGGAAACAAAAAGCAGTGGACTCTGCACTTGATATTCTGACAGTGCACTGCTAAGAGTGAAGCCTTTTGACCTTTCAAGCCCCATCTTACAAAATTCTTCTCCATTTTGAGATTTAATTCTCTTCAGGCTCTATCAGTCATAAACCAATAATCTCCACATCATGACGGAGTGCAAAGAAAAACTACGGTGTGATTAAAAGGAAAGAAATAGAGATAAATACATAAACACCACATTACTACAGAACATATAACCTAAAGAAAAAGAGAACTAAAGGGGATTTAGGGCTTCCTCTGGCTTTTTTTTATTTTGTAGCCAACCTGTTTAGCCAAATCATTTATTTAGTAGCCGCTTGATTTTTCTCCTAGCCGGGTTTTTTTCTTGTAGCCATTTTTCCTCTTCTGTAGTCATCACCCCTTGGGAAAACAACTGGACCCGGGGCCAGCGAAAGGACTGTTTTTCAACATTACATTGCTACTTTGGCCTGGTTATCTCCTGCCTTGCAGAAGAATCCATTCCAGACAAGGAGGCCTACATGGACAGCCCTGGGAGATGAAACTCAGTCAAGGTCACAACCTAGTTGATCTTGTGCCAAGTTCATTGGTGACTGTTGAGCATCAGGAGAGGCCGAGGCTGGCCACCCATTCTCATTTTCATGCATATGACTATGTGATTAGTTTAGGAAATAAAGGCAGAAGTATGATTCAACAATTTGTTTTATTATTTCTTTTAATAATGAAAAACAAGTATTCCACCAGACTAGTGATTCACCTGACTCAAAAAGTAAAAATATGTTCAAACATCTACATGTACCGATACATGAACTTGAATTGAAGGGAAAACTTTTAACAACAGCTTACAGTGAGCGAGACGTGGTATCAGTCTCTAACATCTCAAGCTGAGTGATGGGTGACTGTCCCTCAAGAATTCTCTGCTCATGAATTACATAATTTTCTCTATCAAAACTTGAAAGAACACAAAGCAAAAAAGCTGTCATGGTTTAGGCGTGCGTTTGTTGGACCTTTCTTTGTTCTATCGTCCGGGACGATATCGAGTTTCTTTTCCATCGAATTCCTGGCCCAGCTGCTGATTGAGCTGGGGCGGAGTTTTCCGGACTCTATATCTATGGCCGGGGGTTCGCCACGCCTATTGCTAGAGTGTCTGATTGTTTCTAGCACTTCGGCCGGAGAAAATCTCTAGTCTGATTTCCTAGTGATTTGTTATATTCTATTTATTGTTAGGAATTGCTTCTTTTAGAAATTTTCTCTCTTCTCTCTCATTGTTTTTTCTCTCGCACCGCTTCCATGTTGCGGACATTTATTCGTCCTTGGATGCGCGAGCTTTTACCGGAGGTGTGTGTACCTCCTTGTGTTTGTCTCTTAGCTGAGCTGCTCTTTGTTTTCTCTCACTGGTCGCGGCACCTGGCGTCCTATCACCGCCCATCACAAAAGCTGGAACCATTCTTCGTTCGATTAGAAACAGGGTGATTAGTCACGCGCAGAGCACAGCAATGTTGATGTGTAACGCGACCAACCGTGCATCAAAATTTTCTGCGTGCGCCGGACTGCCGGTGTTCTGTCAATTTTTGCTACCTATCGAAATATGCTACCTCGCGGTTCTGCGCTTGCGCAGACCGAAAATCTTGGGCTCTGTTTCTTCACTCACATCTTAAATACCTTCGAAAATCATGAAAACACTTTTTTTTTTTTCCAGTGCGCCTTTCGATTTGTAAGCGTAAATATTTGCATGTACAGGCTGGGGTTTCTTGAAAATGCAGAAATTAGATGATAATGGCGTGCGGCATGTATCTTTTTGAACAAACTTGTCCAACACATAGTAACATCTGCTTATGTTATAACAAGCTAGCAAATAACAAAGTTACTACTGCAGACTGATTCATGTTGCAATATTAAGGCGAAAATAAATACTTTACGATCGCTTTGCATTACGGTAGCACTTTTTGACAAGGCAGCAGAAATTGTCCGAACACCGGTGTTCTGTCAAATTTTGCTACCTATGAAAATATGCCACCTCGCGGTTCTGCGCTTGCGCACACCTAAAATCTCGGGCTGTTTCTTCACTCATATCTGAATTATCTTCAAAAATCATAAAAATAGATTTTTTTTAAGTGCGCCGTTCTACCTGTAAGCGTATATATATTTGCATGTACACGCTTGGTTTTCCTGATAATGCAGAAATTAGATGATACTGGCGTATATGGGCATATATCTTCAAACAAACTTATCCAACTCATTATAACATCTGCTTATGTTATAATAAGCTAACAAATAACAAAGTCACTGCTGTAAACTGATTCATATTGCAATATTACGGCGAAAATAAAGACTTTACGATCGCTTTGCACTAAGGTAGCATTTTATCACAAGGCAGCACAAATTGTCAGAACACCAGGACTCGGGATGCCCCGGTTTCGTTTTGACTCGACCCAACTCGTTCTGCCTACCAAGCTAGCCGGCGGTCCAACGATCGATTTGTATTGCAATCTGAATTCCAGGCCTCCCAGTGCCCGCACAGTGTACTACTTTCAGTGCACGCGATCAATACTGGATGCGAGGTTGAGTGTGTAAAGACGGCATGGGATATCTGACTGACTCTGCGAGCAGAAAGGAAGTGAAAACGTCGGTCTGAACAGCCGATTGTAGATGGCTTTTCAAGGTATTTTGGGGAAATTTTAATGACGATTTTTTTTTTTTATTTTTAGATTCGCCAAAAAAAATTTCGCCAAATATTTTCCTTGGTAGCCAAACATTTTTTCCATTTCGCTATTGGCGAATTTGGCGAGCGCCAGCGGAAGCCCTGGGGATTTTATCTCCTCATCGTTTGGTGGTCCTACAGTTCACAATTAAGTTAGTCCCATCAATTTTAGTTAAGATATTCTAATAACAGAATATTCTTTTGTGTACAGCAGCCACATTTATACATAAACATGTATAATCCCTCATCTGCGCAATTCCCTCACCCGTGTGCATTAATCCCTCATCTGTGTAATTCTCTCATTCTTGTGCATTAATCCCTCATCTGTGTAATTCCCTCATTCTTGTGCATTAATCCCTCATCTACGTAATTCACTCACCATTGTGTATTAATCCCTCATCTGTGTGATTCCCTAACCCTTGTGCATTAATCCCTCATCTGTCTAATTCCCTCACCCTTGTGCATTAATCCCTCATCTGTGTAATTCCCTCACCCGTGTACATTAATCCCTCATCTGTGTAATTCCCTCACCCTTGTGCATTCATCCCGCATCTGTGTAATTCCCTCACCCTTGTGCATTATTCCCTCATCTGTGTAATTCCCTCACCCTTGTGCATTAATCCCTCAATTGCGTAATTCCCTCATCTGTGTAATTCCCTCACCCTGGTGCATTAATCCCTCATCTGTGTAATTCCCTCACCCTGGTGCATTAATCCCTCATCTGTGTAATTCCCTCACCCTTGTGCATTAATCCCTCATCTGCGTAATTCCCTGATCCTTGTGCATTAATCCCTCATCTGTGTAATTCCTTCACCCTTGTGCATTAATCCCTCATCTGTGTAATTCCTTCACCCTTGTGCATTAATCCCTCATCTGTGTAATTCCCTCAGCCGTGTGCATTAATCCCTCATCTGTGTAATTCCCTCAGCCGTGTGCATTAATCCCTCATCTGTGTAATTCCCTCACCCTTGTGCATTAATCCTCATCTGCGTAATTCCCTCATCCTTGTGCATTAATCCCTCATCTGTGTAATTCCCTCACCCTTGTGCATTAATCCCTCATCTGTGTAATTCTCTCACCCTTGTGCATTAATCCCTCATCTGTGTAATTCTCTCACCCGTGTGCATTAATCCCTCATCTGTGTAATTCCCTCACCCTTGTGCATTAATCCCTCATCTGTGTAATTCCCTCACCCTTGTGCATTAATCTCTCATCTGCGTAATTCCCTCAACCTTGGGCATTAATCTCTCATCTGCGTAATTCCCTCAACCTTGTGCATTAATCCCTCATCTGTGTAATTCTCTCACCCGTGTGCATTAATCCCTCATCTGTGTAATTTCCTCACCCTTGAGCATTCATCTCTCATCTGTGTAATTCTCTCACCCTTGTGGATTAATCCCTCATCTGTGTAATTCCTTCACCCTTGTGCATTAATCCCTCATCCGTATAATTCCCTCAACCTTGCGAATTAGTCCCTCATCTGTGTAATTCTCTCACCCGTGTGCATTAATCCCTCATCTGCGTAATTCCCTCACCCTTGTGCATTAATCCCTAATCTGCGTAATTCCCTCACCCTTGTGCATTAATCCCTCATCTGTGTAATTCTCTCACCCTTGTTAATTAATCCCTCATCTGTGTAATTCCCTCACCCTTGTGCATTAATCCCTCATCTGCGTAATTCCCTCACCCTTGTGCATTAATCCCTCATCTGCGTAATTCCCTCACCCTTGTGTATTAATCCCTCAACTGCGTAATTCCCTCACCCTTGTGCATTAATCCCTCATCTGCGTAATTCCCTCACCCTTGTGCATTAATCCCTCATCTGCGTAATTCCCTCACCCTTGTGCATTAATCCCTCATCTGCATAATTCTCTCACCCTTGTGCAGAACGGCGTTGGCGGGCTTGTTCCCGGCCAGTGACTCCTTGCTGAGGTGCTGGTGCGATTCGGCCAGACACTCCACCTCAGCGAAGCGGGCGTTAAGCGCCATGGCGGGATGGGTGGGGTCCTGCGTCATGTTGAGGTACGCAGCCCTCCGGAGCTGCTCCTCGATCACCAGAGCCTGCTCTAACAGCTGAGGTGGGCGAGAGAGAGCTGCATTTATCCACTCATCCACTCATTAATGCCCAGGAAACGCTGCTGGTCTCATTAAAATTAACAATAACGGGGCTCCGCTTGTGGAAGCTAGCCCCGACAGTCAATCCGAGACACGCCCACATTCCCATAGACACTCCCATGCATATCAGACATTGCTTCGCCCCCCAGGAAAGTCAGCTCTATAAGCTGCTCTCCTGCTTCGCCTTGGCAGCAGACATGCCTCCGCCTGCTGCTGTGCTGCAGCGCTCTTTGCTGCTGCATCACACTCTTCTGCTAGTTAAAATCCCACCTCCACCCCAGCATCGATCCGTGGGCTCTGAATCTCCCCCAGAGAGAGCTATCCTCACACTCCCTGCTGTCTCCTTCTCCTGCCCTGTCGGCTGCAAAAGGTGTGTTGGGGTCCGAGCCTGGAGGCCAACCTGTCAGGGTATCTACAGCAGGGAGTGTAAGGATATCCGCTCCCCTCTCGGAGAGATGCAGAGCCCACAGGTGGATGCCGGGGTGGAGGTGGGATGTTAACTAGCAGCAGGCAGGTAAGGAGCAGCCGCAGAGAGTGATACGGCACAGTCACAGGCAGAGGTGTGTTTTTTCTGCAAAGGCACAGCAGGAGAGCGATATACTTGGCCACCTACCAGAGGGGCGGAGCAGTGTCTGATATGCATGACATGCATGGGACTGTCTGTGGGAATATAGGCGTCTCCTGAGTTATCTGCCAGAACTACCTCCTCAAGCCACACTCCAATAATAATAATAATAATAAACTCTCAGAGACAGTTCTATGAATGAGTCTGATTTCACCTTGAAACGGCGAGCCAGGAACTTATTCTTCATCTCCAGGAAGTTCCCCTTATTTGCTTGTGTCTTGAAAGGCTCGTTGACGATGGCAAACTGAACGTCATTCTGTATGTCCTGCCATCGAGCGTATCCATGACTACGGGTGAGGATTCAAGGGCAAAAACCGCATACAGGGGGTGCTACAGATAGTAGGAATGACAGATTACAGGCATTAAAGGTACTTTGACCAACCTTTGTCGGACTTAAGAGGGACACTACTTGATGCTCTCATTTACTGTTCAGTGCACAGGGCAATTATAACTGTCCCTGTATTAAGTTGGCTCAGACCGTGCTTGGCAGCCATTTTATGCCGTACCTGCACACTAAGGGGCTGTTTACCAGCATTGAAAAAAATGTCACCTAAACTGTCAGTTTAATCGACAGAAAACTTTTTTCAGAACCAGTCAAAAGTTTGGACTTTATGGACACTCACATTTTTCAAACAAGCATAGAGAAAGAAACAAAACACCTTTTATTTTACAAAAAAGTTCAAAAGATTCATCAAAATAACCACCATTTGCAAACATTATTTGAAATTCCCACAGCTGTGCAGCACTTGTGATTTGTTTCTCCTTGACCTTTCTGTCCAGTAAATCCCAAATGAGGTTGAATTTCATTTAAATTTTGGAAAATGAAAATAATTTATTGGTCTTTTTATTACTCTAAGGTAGATTTTTTTATCAATCCAAACATTTTGGGCTCTACCCTGTGACGTAAATGATTCTTTTTCTATCGGAGTATTTACGCCTTAACTTGTGCCATTTGAGGCTATTACAGGGGTTTAACCCCCTTTACCCTTTGAGCGCCAAAATAATTTTCAAGGAATTAAAAATGTAATTATCCTGAGCTGCTGAAAACCTATCGTGTGTCAACTTGTTTAAAAGAGCTCCCCTGCGGGAGCTCTTTTAAACAAGTTGCCACACGATAGGTTTTCAACAGCATCTGGTTTTGATATCTTACATCATTGGGCAACTATAGTTGCTGATGGTGCTCAAAGTGCTAAATTTCTCCAAGTACAGGGAACTAAAATGCGAGTATAGCCTGTTGAAACTTTTGACTGGCGCTGTATCAGCACACACACTGTGCAGATTAGTTAAGCTAAGACAGGCTAAGCTAATATAGTAAGTTAATGTGTCAGACTGAGAGTGGCAGTGTTCCAGAAGGATACAGCACAATGCCAGCCAGGAGCCAGTAGTCGTGTCTTCTGTGCCAGATCTCGTTCAGCTTCCCCGAGGATATGGCGGCTCGCTCTTCATTCTGCCATAGTGCATGCAGCTCTGCGGAGGAAGCAGACGCAGGATAATGGACATTTACCGTGAAGCCTAACACCGCACACTCTGCCAGCCCGGCAGCATCAGCATGTAGAGTTGCCTCAAAGTTACCGGTGAAGCCGCCGTCAGCGATGTTGAACATGAAGCGCGGCCGTTCTGTCTTCCCATTGGTCCCCCTGGGAACTTCCTCCTTCGGCCCTTTGCCGTCCTTCCCAGCATCCTTTTCAGCCTTGGCTTCCTCTGTAAAAGGTAAACATTTTGGTGGCAGATATGCCATCTGCTGATCTGCGCCATGGCCAGCCTAACCCCATGCATCGACAGCAGCAATGGGCACATTTTTAATGAGAAAATGAAGTCGCCCACGACCCCAGGCATATCTCCATACCGGGACATTCCTGCTTTGCAACAGACATCTCAAAAATACATTTCAGGAGAGCAGCTCTGCTGTGTGGGACCTACAGCACAATTACTGGGCACTCCTACAAAATCACCATGTTTACATTTTAAATACTTCATTAATAATACTTATCATTCGCTGATCTCAACCAAAATGGACAGGTGGCATGACCTTACCAGGACTGATAGTCCCACCAACTATGTGAACAATCTGATTTAATTACGTGGAAGCCTGTAGAGCGATGATGAGGACGATGATCCACAGTATCGCCCAATGCTTTCGTACGGGGGATTCAATCATTTAAATTGATAACAGTATTTTTGTAAGAAACTTAGCAAACCTTTCTTGGCATCACAGGGCTGGCTGTCCTCCTTGCTTTTGGCAGCTCCCGTCTCGGAGCCGGCTGTCGACTCCTCGCCGTTTTCATCCCCCGTCCTCTCCTCCTCCTCTTCTACCTTCTCCACTTCTGCAAAAACATTCAGAACGTCACCAGTTCTCCCCGGAACCTCCAAGTTATATGAAAACAGTACTTACCCAGAAGAGCAGAGGTGAGGCCATAGAGATATATAATAGAACCAGAGAGAGCGAGGAAGTACCTTTGCTTCAGCCAGTCAGCATGTTAGCTTCCTGCTTCCGCGTTTCCCAAGGATGCAATTTTGTGGCCAAAGACGCTGAAGCTCCATAGACACCAATTGAAAAGTGCGCATTTTTTTCTTGCCAAATAAAGCGAGAACAAAAGAAAATGTATTCGGCAATCCTTCATTATTTTGCTCTTTGTCTGACGCAACTGTTCGATGTTTTCAAGAGGGCCTGTAAAATAAGAACTGCTACTTAGAGCTTGATGACAGCTCGTGCACGAGTTTGGGTGTCCAGCTGTTGCTCTGACTGCAGCAGTTCAGCCAATGAGTGTATAGTGCGTGCGCATTCCGGATTAACTGCGTTGCTCGTCATTTCCCCTCGAACAAATTCGCCAATCCGCACAGACGACACATTTTCTTGGCCATTTGTGCTGTGTAATCAGATTGGCAATCTTATGAAATGGTGCCGGAAATAAGCACCCATGTAACGCCATTTTTATAGATGGCGTCGGTCAATTCCGTACTTCCTGGGCTGAAGTAGCTAGCCTAGCATCTCCCATTGAAAGTAATAGGGGTGGGACTTCCTCACTCTCTCCAAATCTATTATATTACCTCCATGGGTGAGGGTCACATATGGGGCACAGCTTGTGGATCTAGAGCAGCACACAACCTGAGACTTTCCCTTTGGTTTCAAAGAGACTCCCGTGCCCATCTGCCCCTGACCCAGCGCTCTGCCAGGCAGGCTGCTCACTGACCCAGCGCTCTGTCAGGCAGGCTGCTCACTGACCCAGCGCTCTGTCAGGCAGGCTGCTCACTGACCCAGCCCTCTGTCAGGCAGGCTGCTCACTGACCCAGCCCTCTGTCAGGCAGGCTGCTCACTGACCCAGCGCTCTGTCAGGCAGGCTGCTCACTGACCCAGCCCTCTGTCAGGCAGGCTGCTCACTGACCCAGCCTCTGTCAGGCAGGCTGCTCACTGACCCAGCGGTCTGTCAGGCAGGCTGCTCGCTGACCCAGCGCTCTGTCAGGCAGGCTGCTCACTGACCCAGCCCTCTGTCCGGCAGGCTGCTCACTGACCCAGCGCTCTGTCAGGCAGGCTGCTCACTGACCCAGCCCTCTGTCAGGCAGGCTGCTCACTGAACCAGCGGTCTGTCAGGCAGGCTGCTCGCTGACCCAGCGCTCTGTCAGGCAGGCTGCTCGCTGACCCAGCGCTCTGTCAGGCAGGCTGCTCACTGACCCAGCCCTCTGTCCGGCAGGCTGCTCACTGACTCAGCGCTCTGTCAGGCAGGCTGCTCACTGACCCAGCCCTCTGTCCGGCAGGCTGCGCACTGACCCAGCCCTCTGTCAGGCAGGCTGCTCACTGACCCAGCCTCTGTCAGGCAGGCTGCTCACTGACCCAGCGCTCTGTCAGGCAGGCTGCTCACTGACCCAGCCCTCTGTCAGGCAGGCTGCTCACTGACCCAGCGCTCTGTCAAGCAGGCTGCTCACTGACCCAGCGCTCTGTCAAGCAGGCTGCTCACTGACCCAGCGCTCTGTCAGGCAGGCTGCTCACTGACCCAGCGCTCTGTCAGGCAGGCTGCTCACTGACCCAGCCCTCTGTCCGGCAGGCTGCTCACTGACCCAGCGCTCTGTCAGGCAGGCTGCTCACTGACCCAGCCCTCTGTCCAGCAGGCTGCTCACTGACCCAGCGCTCTGTCAGGCAGGCAGCTCACTGACCCAGTGCTCTGTCAGGCAGGCAGCTCACTGACCCAGCGCTCTGTCAGGCAGGCTGTTTAAGCTGCTCTTCCTCTGCAGCAGAATCATGCCTCTCTGCCTGCTGCCGCACTGCAGTGTTCTTTACTGCCGCCGCTGCACTGCAGTGTTCTTTACCGCTGCCGCGCTGCAGTGTTCTTTACTGCTGCCGCACTGCAGTGTTCTTTCCTGCCGCTGCGAGCTCGAACCCCACCACCTCCCCAGAATCCAGCGGCAGGCTCTCAACTCCAACATCCAACCTGACGGTCCCAGCTCTCTTCTGCTCAAGCTCAGTCGGCTGGAAGGTGTGTCGCGGTCGGGGCTTAGATGGGAAACTACCTTCACATCTTTTTGTTAAACTGCAAATAACTGTTTGCAAGTGAGCCGGCTGACTGAAAGAGCAGTGTGCAAATTACCCCAAAGCTTTTGCAAATAGATGCCAATGTTCCCTAAAAATAAGGAATAAAGTAGCACCCACTCTTATATTTTTATCAATCGCCTAGGCATGCATTTGCCAGACGTAAGCCTGGCGGGTAATCACTAACATCAATGTAATTCAATCACGAATTCCTTGAACGACAAAAGGAAATAAGGCGGTACCTTGATTCTCCTCTTCTCCAGCAGGGGGAGCTGTGTCAGAGACAGGCTTCTCGGCGTCAGTAGGGGCCCCTCTCTCTCTGTTCTCCTCTGCTTTCTTTTCCTCCTGCTGGGGAACTGGGGGCGAGTCCTTCCCCTCTGACACGCCAGCCCCTTCCTCCATGTCGGCTCTCTGGCCCGGGGACGAAGCTTGTGCTGTTTCCTTCATGATGACTGGAGGCTTGAGGGAAATTTTGACAGAAATGTTTGTTCCTGATGAGAATCAAGTACCTCCAGAGACTGGCGACAGGAGTTAAGCATTAAAAGGGACATAATATTAAAAACTCACTTTTTCAGTGCTTCTGCACAAACATTTTGGCATCTGAAGTGCCTTCCAACCATGAAATAAAACAGCTCAGTCAGTTTTGTGGGCTTTCTCTTTAACAAAGCATGGCATTCGGTTTGCCATCAGATTTTGCTTCCCTCTCTGCTTCAAATACAAAAAATAGGACCCAGGGTCCTGTAGCTTACTGGCAAGTAGTCTAATTGTGATGATACAAATTATGAAAATTTCATGTGAAGTTTGACATTTGAATCAATGAAAACCAATGTCAAGGCCACTAAATAAAAGTTCACATACATTTATAGGACCTCCTGTAATACAAACACAATCTTAAACTCTGGAGCAGTTTTGGTGATACAAGTCATAGAAAATTCAATATGTCAATTGTAAAATTAAAGGTCACAGAATGTCAAGTTGTGGTCAGCAAATGGACTTCATACATGACTTTCTAAATGTCTCTAAACAAACCTTGGCTCAATCTGTGACCATTTTGGTGATACAAGTCATTGTAATTTCACTGTCAAGTTTGACCCTCAAAGGTCACTGACAGTCAAGTTGAATGTCACCAAATGAAAGTTCATATGTGACTTCCTAGATGTCAGTAACAAAAACCTAGGCTCCATCTGTGACCATTTTAGTGATACAAGTCATTGAATTTTCACTAGGTCACATTTGACCTTTGAAGGTCAATACGAAGGTCGCCAAATGAAAGTTCATATATGACTTCATATATGTCTCTAGTACAAACCTAGACTCCATCTGTGACCGTTTTGGCAATACAAGTCATTGTAATTGTATTATGTCAAGTTTGACCTTCAAATGTCACCAACAGTCAAGTTGAATGTCACCAAATGAAAGTTCATATGTGACTTCCTATGTCAGTAACACAAACCTAGGCTCCATCTGTGACCTTCTCAGTGACAGAAGTCATTGAATTTTCTCTTAGTCAAGTTTGACCTTCGAAGGTCAATATGAAGGTCACCAAATGAAAGTTCATGTATGACTTACAAAACGTCTCGAATGCAAACCTACACTCAATCTGTAACGATTTTGCTGATATAAGTCATTGACATTTCACTGTATAGTTTGGCCGTTCAAGGTCACTGAAGGTCAAGTTCAAGGTCACCCAATGAAACTTCATACATGACTTCCTATATGGCCACAATACAAACCTAAGCTCTATCTGTAATAGTTTTGGTGACAGAAGTCATTGAAATTTCACTATGTGAAGTTTGACCTTTGAAGGTCGCCGAAGGTCAAGTTCAAGGCCACCAAATGAAAGTTCATGTATGACTTCCTATACATCTCCAGTACAAACCGAAACTATCTGTAACCATTTTGCTGATATAAGTCATTGAAATTTCACTGTGAATTTTGGGCATTCAGGTTCACTGAACGTCAAGTTCAATGTCAGCAAATGAAACTTCATACATGACTTCCTATATGTCCGCAATACAAACCTAAGCTCTATCTGTAATAGTTTTGGTGATAGAAGTCATTGAAATTTCACTATGCGAAGTTTGACCTTCGAAGGACGCCGAAGGTCAAGTTTAAGGCCACCAAATGAAAGTTCATGTATGACTTCCCATAAGTGTTTAATGTACATATGTTCCCAATCTTCAATATTTTCAAGCCTGGAAACCTTTGAAAATTGTAACATTTTGCTTGACCTCAAGTTTGACCTTTCAAGGTCATCGGAGGTCAACTTTAACACAGCCAAAATATAGGTCATATAATACTTCCTATATGTCAGTAATACAAACTTAATCTCTATCTGCAACCATTTAGCTTCCACAGGCAATTTGACCCATTCTCCATGAGACCCAATGTTAAAGTACAGCGCCCCCACTAGACCCACTTCCATTGATTCAATCAAAATGGCTCTCGCACTGTTCAGAAAGTGTATCAAGGTGAGTTGATTGCCAGATTTAGAAAAAAGTAATCGGACGGTTTTTGAGAAATAATTTTTTGAAATTTCAAGTCATATCTTTTAACATTGTTAATATACTCAGTCAAAAAAGAAACTTCACACTCGTTTGGAGGTCGATAAGTTGAACATACAAGAAAAGTGGTTTTAAATAATGATTTAATTCCATTCTGTACCCATTAAGGACGGTGTACCATAAAAATCATGTTCATAATGTAACCAGTTCCACCGAAATGCTACGGAAATGTAAGAGAGTAAAAATGGTAAGTTACAACTTGATGAAAGCATGTCAATAGCGCGTATGCCCTCCATGGCGTTCACAACTGCAACGCAACGTCTCCTCATGGATTGAATGATGCGTCTGAACACAGCTTGGGGGATGCGTCGCCATAATTGAACCAACATGGCACCAAGTTCCTGCAAATTCTGTGGAGGGTTCTTACTTGACAGAGTCTTCTGCCCAACACATCCCATACATGTTCTATGGGATTAAGGTCGGGAGACCTTGAGGGCCACTCCATGACATTGATGCCAGCATTCCTAAGAAAATTCCGCGTTAAATTGGCCGTATGAGGTCTGGCATTATCGTGTTGGAATGTCAGACCTGGGCCATGAGCTGCCCTGAATGGCAAAAGCTCTGTATCCTGCAGCAGTTAGGTTTCCTTGAACAACCATCAGTCGGGAACGGGCAGGACCATTAAAGGCACCCCAAACCGTAACACTACCGCCCCCAAAACGGTCCACTTCCTGCACACAACACTGGGCGTTGCGTTCACCGCGTCTCCTCCAAACTCTAACTCTCCCATCAGCGAAGTGCAAAGTGAATCTGGATTCGTCACTAAAAACGACCCTATTCCAATCACGCTGAGTCTATCTCAGATGTCGTTGTGCCCAGAGAAGCCGTTGACGTCGGTGTAACTGGGTTAAAATTGGTCCGTGATATGGCCGACGTGCATGGAGACGAGCAGTGCGCAGGCGATTACGTATGGTTTGGGCAGTCACACGACCTCTAAACAATTCATTCCTAGTGGACGTTGCAGTGAGAAATCGATTACGCAAATGGCGTAAGGCGATTTGTCGGTCTTCTGCTTGTGTCGTCACCGTGGTCTACCCGAACGAGGTCGGTCTGCTGTGGTGCCAGTTTGTTGGAGACGTGTCCGAAGATCATGGATAGTCCGTCGACTGCATCCCATAACCCTGGCAACGTCAGTGACCGGCGTTCCGTATTCAGCATGCCAATGGCACGTTCACGTTGAATGTTTGACAGTCGTGACATTGCAAATCAACGGATAATTGACTGTAAGAACTTGTTTTTCCAAGATGTCACTCTACCGTGCTAACGTGGGCTCAATTGCACGTGTCTCATAAGGTCACGTGACTAGGAACACGAGGAAACATGGTTTTACCTTGATGTATGCTCGCACGTGCTGCATGCTTGTGCACGCCGGAGTTGCTGTGTGTCATGATGTCTTTGACAACGCATTTACCCCTAATAATAATAATAATATCTCTTGTATTAAGTTTCAAGAAAATATTTAGAAATTTATGAGTGTGAAGTTTCTTTTTTGACTGAGTATATATTCCCTGACCTCGAGTTTGACCTTTCAAAGTCATCTGTGGTCATATTTAATATTGCAAAAATATAGGTCATATATGACTTTTTTTTTTTTTTTTTTTCCAAAGATTTTTTTTTGGGAATTTTTCCCTTATTTGACAGTTATACAGTGTAGAGAGACAGGAAAGTTGGGGAGAAGAATGGGGGAAGACATGCAGCAAATGACCTGTGCTGGAATCGAACCCAGGTCGCTGCGGGAAGGACACAGCCTTTATGGAACGCGCGCTTAGACCGATGAGCCACCGGGGCGCCCCATATATGACTTCCTATATGTCAATAATACAAACCTAATCCATTTGGCCTCCACGGGCCATCTTGCATATTCATAAAGAACAGCCCCCCAATAGACCCACTTCCGTCGATTCAATCAAAATGGCACTCACACTGTACATTGACGGTACCAAGGTAAGTTGATTGCCTGATTTAAAAAAAAAATTTATCAAGCAGTTTTTGAGAAATAATTTTTTAAAATTTCTCAGTCCTATTTTTAACATTGGAGCCAGAATTTCAAGGGCCCATAAAACAGACAAAAATGATTCAATCAAAAATCCGAGAAAAACGTCTGGAGATATGGTCTAGTAGTATGTTATTGCAAATTTACATTAAAATTCATTAGGCCAAAAAAAAGATTAAAAATGTTCTGGACGACGGACACCGGACGCCACACCACGACAATAGCTTATCGGCCCATAATCTAAAAAGGTTAATTCTGTCCCGAGCCGTGTGACACATCAGGCCGGTGCTCAACCCTGGTTCCTGTAGCATGAAGCGACTGGGAGTATTGCTGCTCCGCCTGGATGCTCCTGCGCCTCCGCGTCCCCAACCACCGTGCCACCATGTCCCCAACCACTGCGCCACCCAACCACTGCGCCACCGCGTCCCCAACCACCGCGCCACCGCGTCCCCAACCACTGCGCCACCCAACCACTGCGCCATCGCGTCCCCAACCACCGCGCCACTGCGTCCCCAACCACTGCGCCACCCAACCACTGCGCCACCGCGTCCCCAACCACTGCGCCACCCAACCACCGCGCCACCGCGTCCCAACCCACTCGCCACCCAACCACTGCGCCACGCGCCCTCGTCCCAACCACTGCGCCACCCAACCACTGCGCCACTGCGTCCCCAACCACTGCGCCACCCAACCACTGTGCCACCGCGTCCCCAACCACTGCGCCACCCAACCACTGCGCCACCGCGTCCCCAACCACTGCGCCACCCAACCACTGCGCCACCGCGTCCCCAACCACTGCGCCACCGCGCCCCCAACCACTGCGCCACCGCGTCCCCAACCACTGCGCCACCCAACCACTGCGCCACCGCATCCTCAACCACGCGCGCCACCGCGCCCCCCAATCACTGCGCCACCCAACCCACCGCGCCACCCCATCCACTCGCCAACCACCAACCACGCGCCACCCAACCACTGCGCCCATCGATCCCCATCCACGCGCCACCGCAACCACTGGCGCCACCCAACCACTGCGCCACCGCATCCCCATCCACTGCGCCACCGCATCCCCAACCACTGCGCCACCCAACCACTGCGCCACCGCATCCCCATCCACTGCGCCACCGCATCCCCAACCACTGCGCCACCCAACCACTGCACCACCGCATCCCCATCCACTGCGCCACCCAACCACTGCGCCATCGCGTCCCCAACCACTGCGCCACTGCATCCCCAACCACTGCGTCACCCAACCACTGCGCCACCGCGTCCCCAACCACTGCGCCACCGCATCCCCAACCTCTGCGCCACCGCATGTCAAGCACACTTAACCACTGCACCACCGCATGTCAAGCACACTTAAACACTGCGCCACCACACGTCAAGCACGCTTAACCACTGCCCCACCGCACGTCAAGCACACTTAACCACTGCGCCACCGCACGTCAAGCACGCTTAACCACTGCGCCACCGCGTACCCCCTAATTTAAACAGAATTCCAGGTGTAACATGAATTAAAGTTGTAGAGCTTGGTTGTCGATGTAGCAGGCTAGCTAGCTAAGCACTACTCTCAAAACTACTTAGCTAATGTTACAGTGCATGCATTACCTTTCCATAATTTATTAACTAGGCAGCTCGCTAAAAAATTAACTGAATTTAAAAACTTTGTTTGTAGGAGACAAGTTGATTTGAACTGATAGGATGGGTGGCAGTTTATAACAAATTTTAGTTGCAGAAGAGTAGCGCTTTCATTTACAATAAATGGAATGTCAGGTAACAGTTGCTACAATACAAATGCTAGCCATGAATCATTCTTAATGTTAGAGACTGAACTCCAAGCGTAATAAAACTTTTACAGTGACTGCATGTCGCACCTCTTTGTGATTATAACAACCATCCTTGCTTAGCTTGCAGATATTGTCTTTCCATACTCATTGCGTAGTTTAATAGCTAGCAAGCTAGGTAGCCAGTCATCTATATTTAGAGTCGCCAGTGGCAGGGTTACAGAGACACTGTCGCTCATTGTTGACAAACGGGGCCAGACTCAGTTCGCTGGCCAATCAGAACATAGCTCATTTCATAGAGGGGACGCCCACTCAAAGCAGCCTTTTTCAGTGGGTTAGGAATGACAGGAATCAAATTGCTTAGAGATCATTATTTTTTTTTTTTTTTTTGCTAATAAGATTATTAACCTCCCTTTTGGATGTCAAGAAATATTCTAACTTGAAAAAATACAGCATTATAGGTCCCTTTTAAGTGTTAGAGCAGAAGAACGGCACAGGCAATACAGAAATATATGCACTTGTGATTGATTTTAAGAATGTCTGTCGTTATTATGGCCCGAGGTTCGAATCCGTTTCAGGTTTATGTCCTTGTTAGTGCAGAGACGTCGATCTGGTACCTCTGTAGGATCTTTGCTCTCCGCACTGTCCTTCTCACTCCCCTCCCTCTCCTTCTCTCTCTCACTCTCTCGCTCTGATTGGCTCTCTGCCTCCTTTACGGCCTCCCTTCCGTTCTTCTCCTGTTTGTCTGGCGGGGAAGGCGTGGCTGTAAGGGGACCAATCAGGTTACAGTTAGATCCATTTCAGGGAACTGTGAATCTGCCTATGTTTACCTGCTGTGGTGTGTGAGGTGTGTGTGTGTGTGTGTGTGTCTCTGTGTGTGTTTACCTGCTGTGGAGGAGAATCAAATGTGTATGTGTGTGCATGTGTGTGTGTGTGTGTGTCTCTGTGTGTGCTTACCTGCTGTAGAGGAGAATCAAAGGTGTGTGTGTGTGTGTCTCTGTGTGTGCTTACCTGCTGTAGAGGAGAATCAAAGGTGTGTGTGTGTGTGTGTCTCTGTGTGTGTTTACCTGCTGTAGAGGAGAATCAAAGGTGTGTGAGGTGTGTGTGAGTATCTCTGTGTATATTGTGCGCTGCAGTGGAGCAGGATGTGTGTGTGTGTCACAGTGTACATGGGGGGCAGGGGCGGTGCGTTTGTGTGTCCGTGTGTGTGTGTGCTGGTTATCCCCTGAGCAGATACAGGGTGTGTTAGTTTGCATGTGCATCAGACTTTGTCTTACACATGTTGTAGAGGTAAAGGATGTGTGTACAGTTGTGTGTGTGTGTGTGTGTGTGTGTGTGTGTTTGTTTGCGTGCGTCTTTTACTTGGTGTCAATTTGCAGGATATTTATTTATGAGTGTGTTTGTGTGCGCATGTGTGTGTCAATAAGCATGTTGCACCAGCTGTGGGGAAGCAGGATTATGTTATCACGAGTGCAAGAGTGTGTGTCATTGGATGATTGGATGTGCGTGCATGTATGTGTGTGTGTGTGTGTGTGTGTGTGTGTGTGTGTGTGCGTATGTGTGAGTTTGTGCATGATTGAGTGTGCATGTGTGCGTGTGTGTGTGCATGTGCGTGTGTGTGTGTGTGTGTGTGTGTGTGTGAGAGTGTGTGCATGATTGGGTGTGCGTGTTTTACCTGGAGTAGATGTGCAGGGGGTGGTGTTGGCGCTGGGTTCGGGTGTGGAGGTGGTGGTTTTGAGGCCTGGGGACGACGCTCGAGAGGATTCCATGCCGACTAACGGCTTCAGTTCCGGAATGCTCCATTTCCCGTTGATGTGTTCAAACTCCTGAACCTACACAGATCAGGGGCACAGTACAGCGGTCTGAGACCTCGGCCTGAGACGCCCACGCCACAGCGTCTGCCTGAACTACACAGATCAGGGGCACAGTACAGCGGTCTGAGACCTCGGCCTGAGACGCCCACGCCACAGCGTCTGCCTGAACCTACACAGATCAGGGGCACAGTACAGCGGTCTGAGACCTCGGCCTGAGACGCCCACGCCACAGCGTCTGCATGAACCTACACAGATCAGGAGCACAGTACAGCGGTCTGAGACCTCGGCCTGAGACGCCCACGCCACAGCGTCTGCCTGAACCTACACAGATCAGGGGCACAGTACAGCGGTCTGAGACCTCGGCCTGAGACGCCCACGCCACAGCGTTTGCCTGAACCTACACAGATCAGGGGCACAGTACAGCGGTCTGAGACCTCGGCCTGAGACGCCCACGCCACAGCGTCTGCCTGAACCTACACAGATCAGGAGCACAGTACAGCGGTCTGAGACCTCGGCCTGAGACGCCCACGCCACAGCATCTGCCTGAACCTACACAGATCAGGAGCACAGTACAGCGGTACACAGTACACAGTGGCTTCAACTGACAAACCAATCGAGCTCCTCAAGCAAGAATGTCAGGGTAGGAGAGCAGTTCTGAGTGTAAATCTGGAGTAAACGCCTCCTGCGTCTCACCTTCTTCTTCACCAGGGACATGACCCCAATCCTGGTGAGGACGGGCTGGCGGCACAGGCCTTCCCGCGGAACGCCGTCGGCAAACGTCTCTGAACCCTCGCCCACCGGCTCGCACAGGTGCCGCATGAAGAGGGAGACGTAGGCCCTGGTGGGGAGGGAGGTGGAGATGAGAGGATCGAACAGTCAGGGGAAAGATGCGATGAGTCACACAGGGCTCCCTCCAATCTGCCGTTTTTCTCGCGTTCTTACCTCTTTTTGCTACCCTTTTTAAATCTTTGCTCCACCATTTTGGGGAGACAAGGAAGAAAAGGAATGGAAGAGGTCAAAGAAACATGAATTACTGAACGGAATGTCCTTACTCCATCAGCCGTCATCCTGTGTTGACGTCAGTTACAGACAGTCAGGGGTTTTGGCAGTTAAGTGACAGATGGATACAGAATCATTTATTAGTCACATATTCCAGAAAAAGCCCCCATAAAAGATGGTTTTGATGTTACCTAAAATGAACGTCTTAACTCAGGAAAACCTAATCCTTTTATCTGACCAAATTAATGGACTAAAATCTCCTTAATGAAGGTGGACCTTCATCAATTTCTGCATCAGGCACACGGAAGGCAAGACCGAAGTGAAAAATGAGCGACTGGAACGGGCCCAATGAGAGAGTCAGGAAGGACGGAGCACAAACCTGAGATGTTTTACAGTTACAGTCTGTACATGGCCTCCCCCGTCCTCTCTCCCCGCACCACTGTCCTGTCCCACTCCCCAGCAAACACTTCTCCAACCGAACAGAACAGCCCAATAACTTTCCCGACCAACCAAAACTGCTCAACTCACCCCCACCAACCAAAACTCACCCAGCAAGCTTCCCAACCAATAAGAACTCTCCAACCAAACTTCCAAAGCAAACAAAACTCACCAACTAACCTTCCAAACCAACCAGAACTCCCCTTTCATATCTTCCCAACCAACTAAAAGTCACCAACTGACCTCCCCAACTAATCAAAACTGCTCAACTAACCCCAACCAACCAAAACTCACCAACTGACCTTACCAACCAACCACAACTCCCCAACTGACCTTCCACCATTTTCTTTCCTTCTGCATCCGTCCTCCATTCCTACCCCCTACCCACTAAGGCTCAGTCCAAATGAACAGTCTACAGGGAGAGAAGTAGTCATCCGGTGGTTTATCTATTTCTGTCCGTATTCCAGGGGAGAGATGGACTCGACAGCCTGGCCTCAAATTTGGACAACATTTTTTTTACCTTTATGTATCCGAGGGAAGTTCTATCGAGAACATGTTTCTCTTTTTCAAGGATGCCTGGTGTGAAACGCCAGACAGAACAGTGACAAGCGAGGAGGGATAGAGGGGAACAGGGGTGCAGCCCCTGGAGCAGTTTTGGGGTTAAAGGCCTCGCTCAAGGGCCCAGCACCAGAGCTCTTCCAAACTTCATCTCTCCTGATGAATCCTGAATCTGGAACCAGCAATTTACCGGTTACCGGTCAAGCAGCCTACCACTAGCTTCCCTGCTGCAGTTGCTAGAGCTAACAAGGTGTAGCATCCCCACAGAGAGAGAGCGGAAAACCCCGGCCTGGCGCAGGCGGTGTCTGTGGGCGGAGATGACCTTTCATCACACAATCACAGGTCCCGTTGGAGGACTGAGAGCCTGTGAGCAGCCCAGTGAGGTGCTCAGGGACGTCCTGCATCAAACGCCCCCCGAGACCCTTTTGTGAAAGTGCTGCGCGGCAGCAGCTGACATTCACGCTTCAGAGGAAAGACTTACTCGCCAGTGCGGACCAAAATCAAAATGATGGTGGATGCAAAAAATGACAGCAGGCATCTAGATCGCCAAATCACAAAGAATGTTACTGAACAAAAACTACAGATTAAACCATTGTTTCCATAGCAATAATTCATAGATTGACTCTCGTAGGTTTGTCCGATTTGAACTCAAAATTTGCCATTTTGAATATCACGCATCACGCCAGCCAATCTAATATCCTTTAGTTCACACGGAGGAAAACTCCCTCAGTAAACATTATAAAACTCCTTCCAGCCAGTGACTGATGAGCTGAATTTGGCTTGAGTCTATTGCCTTCCTCCTTGCCTCCTCCTCTTTCCTGCTCCTTCCTTTTTCCCCTCCATCCTCTCTTACTTGAACTCCTTCTCGCTCTTGCCCCGGAGATCCCGGACGAGCCACTGACAGGAGAAGCCATCTTGAGCCGGCATCCCCCATCGCATCACAGCGTTCAAAAACGCCTTCCGCTGGCGAGTGTTAAAGCCCAACACCTAGGAGAGGAAGAGAGACTTTACCCCAATCATTCCTCGGATCCTGCGCACTAAAAAATGTTACCCATAATATTTATTTGTGTACTCACTGCACATATCAAAATATACAACAACAATTTACTAATGCAAGATAACATGCAGGGGTTACTGAAAAGCCAATAGGCTTATAAAATGACTCTCCCAATTAGAAATTATATATAAAACAAGCTAGTAATGTATTTGTTAACTTATTTATATTTTTATCTTAAAAACATAATACTAATTACAATATAGATTAAAAGAAAAAGACAAAAAAAAGAAATGAAAGTGCAGAAATTTATACTGTATTGAGCTTAAGAAACATTATTTTCCCAAGGAATGATAAGTTGCTTGATTTTATTTCTAAACTGTGGCGCACACAAATATTTTAAACCAGCTGGAAGAGAGTTCCAGATTGCTGGGCCTCGCACTGAATCACATTGCTGAAACAAATTAGTTCTAGGTGGACGGGGGCGAAGGTGTTGACAAAATCTGGTTGAGTATGAATGAAAGTCGGCATTAAAACAAAATAAATGATAAAAGAATAATGGTTGAGCGTGATTAAAATATTTGTAAAACTACACATCTGGAAAAGGTTGATCTTATAAACATCCAAAATGCCTAAAGAAACAAAACTGGAAGCTGTGCGATCGTGGCAGCGTATCCTACCACTTTCACGATTCTGAAACACGATTAATGGACACAGTATTTTCCCAAAACCTTTTGAGGATGTTTTTCCCCCCCCAATATTTGCACTATTCCTGGCACTGGACTATCAGGGAGACTCACCTCGATGTTTCCCCCAACTCTGGCCAGCAGAGGGGGCAGTGGCTTGTCCCTGTCGTTCCTAAGTTGACGCCGTGACTGTCTGCGTCCTACAAAAAGGGACGTGCATTGAGTTAGCCATCATTACAGCAAAGCCCCGTCCTTAGCCTTTCAATTCCATTTTGTGTCTTGTCCACAAATTCACATATTTATGTAAGTGAAAATAAACAACTATGGCAAATTAAAACAGCTCTGTAAATAAACCTAAAAGAAAACGTCTATTAACAAAATACAGTCGTATGCGGGTATAACAGTACATTCATGACACCACCAGTGTGACATTAACTACATGATTAAAAGTACGTGGACACCCACTGGTCTGGGAGATTTTTCATGACTTGGGGCCACAGTAGGAAAACGGTAATCACACCATCCAATAACATCTTAAATGATTCAGTGCTTCCAACGGTTTGAAAAGGCCCTTTTCATGTTTCAGTATATCGATGCCCCACACGCAGGTTATGGTTTTTGAGACTGGAGTAAAAGAGCTGGCCTGCCTATCAGAGCCCTGACTGAAACCCTGACAAAATGCCTTTGGGATCATCGGGGAAACCATCAGCGCAAGAGTAACGAGTTTCTCACTGAATGATGAACAGTGAACAATGTTCTCAGACAAGTCGAACACACGAGAATGCCTTCGCCGGACTGTTCGTGCTCCCAATCCTCCCACAACCTCGTTTAGTTGTGAAGGGAGAATTAACTGGGAATAAACATGGCGGAAGGATCAACAGTTTCTAACCGATTTAGTATCATTTCTGAGCGATTTCCAAATGATATCAAGTAATGTTGGGACAAAACTAGCTATCCTATTTTTAAACAATGTGTTCTTCATTCCCATCATTATCAAGAATAAAATCTAAAATTTCTGCATTAAAACGATGTATACGGGGCAAATCCTCCGCTGTGGTCCAATGTTCCTATGTTTGTTGACAGCAGTGAATCCATGGTGACCGTACTTAACAACACTTCCCTGTTCGAGATCTCAAACTCATTTGGATGTTCTCAGCCTGTTCTAGAACAGTGGGGAACAGGGAGTGGAATAGCATCTACAAGCTGCAAAGGGGGGATCAGCTCCATATTTAATACCCATGATTTGGGAATGACCATCTCTGCTTACTTCTGGCCATGTAGTTCATCACAAAGACCTGAAGGAATCGTTGGGTTGTTTCCACTAAAGCTGCCAAAAAGCCAAATCCTTCTTACCCTCTGTTCTGTCATCAAAGTCTTCATCTTCCTCTTCTGAGCCCACAGAGTACTCTGATTGGTTATCTGAAACACCAGCATGCCAGTCTGAAACAGTACATACAGTGGTGCACAGTCAATAGGCTATGCTGAGCCACACCTCCCCCTACTGGCTGCAACAGCACACAGCACACACCAAGCCTCCCTCTTCAAGTTTCTGAACTGATGAGGATCTTGACAGGCATTGCCTGTGTGTCATTAAAGGTCTTTTTCTGTTGGCACGTGGGCAAAATTGAACTATGTGCCTGACGTTGTTATGGTGTGTTTTCCAAGTGTTATTGTCCTATTCAAAGTATATAATGTAATAGTTTGTCTTAAGGAAGGGATTCTCAAACATGCTCCAGGAGCATTCTCTGTATTTTGGTTTGCATTCCAAGCATTCTTTTTCTTGGAATACTGCCAAACGATCAATATGAGCCATGAAAGCTTTCTCGCTGCGTGAAATGCAGCTCAGAAACTGCTCTGCTGGTGGTCAGTAATAACCTCTATGCTCTTAGCTGCTGGCACTGTACATTAATACTCCTGACCCAGTCAGCACATTCCTTCAGTTAGATCTTAGTGCAGTGTTTGACTCAGCCATTTAACATAACATAACATGAATGGCGAGAACAGGCCGTTCAGCCCAACTAGGCTCGCCAGTTTCTTTGTACCATCGTGAATATATCACTTCAGATACTCAATGACTCAATGGTATCTAGCTTTAAGTCAAGTCTGCTCTTGAAAACTCCCAAGGTCTCTGCCTCAACAATATGGTCAGGCAAGCTGTTCCACACCGAAATTACTCTTTGGGTGAAGAAATATTTCCGAATATCAGTGCTAAATTTACCTTTAGTCAGCTTCCATTTGTGACCCCGAGTTCTGCTAACAACACTTGGTCGAAGGAATCCTACATTTGCCACTGATGAACGCTATACAGAATTTCCTCTCCACTTCTAGCACTAACCTGCACATGTTCAAGAATTAAATGACTGATAGGCAGAATTGAAAAACTTGTTGCATTCCAATAGCCCCTGGATCGCATCACACAAAACATGCCCCTGGGGTCAGTGCTGGGTCCAATGCTTTTCCTCATCTACTGTATATGAGATTATTGTATAAGAAACACTGACACATATGCAAAAAATGTATTAAAATAAAAGTATACAAGTAGCCCATATTTTTAAAATGAGCATATGAATTATCAATTATATTATACTGGCAAGCCTTTGCTAGTCATTTTCGTGAAGGCTGGCAATAATTCTGAACAGGACTATTTACTGTGTGCTACCTTCCTCGGGTGTATGTACCTTGGTCCTCCTGAGCAGCGTCGTTGTAGTTGACTTGCTTGCGAACCCTCTTGCCCTTGCCCAGGTTTCTCGCCAAGTCCTCCTGCTGCTGCTCGTAGTGGTGTCTCAGCAGCTTCTCCCAGTAATCGGGGTCCACGTTCTCCTCCTGCTTTATGATCTCTCGCTCGATGTCCTCCATCTGCGGAACCCAGAGCAGAGAGGGGCGACAGGTATTGGATCAGTGATGACAGATGTGCACACTGAGACAGGCGGGTCAGCACAGACACACTAACACAGACACAACATTTATGCTGGAATGACACAGTTGTAGCAAGTCAACACACAGACACAGCAAAATGGACACTGCTTTTGTGTAAGTAGAGAGAGTACAGTAAGGAGGCTGAGGACAACACTGAGACACCCAAACACACCTGTGTCCACTGAGAGTTCTGTACTGTCACCCATATACTATACAAATACATCGAGTTCCATCATTATTGAGGCCATATTTATTGGGACAATGTCAATTTTTGACAATATTTCCTTGACTTGGCTCTGTATGGTTAAAATGCACATTCTCTGCTTTTAATTTTAATTGTATTTTTACGCTGACTGGTGAGACAAAGAAATACTGCTGAGCACAAATCCAAATAAAGAACAAATATATTAAAGTCCCAAAGATTTTGGAGCTTACCATCCCGCATACCCACGCTGCAGCTCTTACCTTGTCCTCCTCCCGGACCATGTACTGGGCCACCTTGAAGGAGCTCAGGTACTCGTTCATGTTCTGAACATCCGAGTCATCGGTGGCGTCCTGGTTCCGGTCCAGGAGCCTCTCGATGGCAGCAGAGTCGTAGTGAATCACGCTGCTGTCCTCGTCCTTATTGTCCCCAGCTGGACACAGGGAGACAGGGCGAGGAGCCAAATATGGATAAGGCGAGGAGCAAAGGGAACCAAGGAAAGTTTGAGGGGGCGGGGCCAAAGAAGAGTTAAGGGAGGAGCCTCCTCCCTGCTGGAAGCCAGGGAACGGAGGAGCTATTCGACAGGGATATGGGGTATAGGGTAGAGGCTGTAGAGAGTAATGTATAGGATGGAGGGAATAGAGAATAGGGAATAGGGCATACGGGTTGGGTGTTGGGTGTAGGGAGTAGTGCAGTTCAAAACTCAAACATCAGGCTAAAGACTCACCAAATCAACGGCCCTTCAACTAACACTCCCTGCACCTTAAATCCATCTGTTATACCTGCGTAACCCATTCAGTTTTAATCTCACTCTCTGCCCCTTATTCTCCTCCCCTTATTCTACTCCCCATATCTTCTTCCTACTTATCCTCCTCCCCCTTATTCTCCTCCCATATCCTCCTCCCCTTATTCTCCTCCCCTTATCCTCCTCCCCTTATCCTCCTCCCCTAATCCTCCTCCCTTATTCTCCTCCCCTAATCCTCCTCCTCCTTACTCTCCTCCCCTTATCCTCCTCCCCTAATCCTCCTCCCCCTTATTCTCCTCTCATATCCTCCTCCCCTTATTCTCCTCCCCTAATCCTCCTCCCCTTATCCTCCCCCCCTTATTCTCCTCCCCCCCCCTCCTCCCCTTATCCTCCTCCCCCTTATCCTCCTCCCCTTATCCTCCTCCCCCTTATCCTCCTCCCCTTATTCTCCTCCCCTAATCCTCCTCACCTTATCCTCCTCCCCTTATTCTCCTCCCCTAATCCTCCTCCCCCTTATTCTCCTCCCCTTATCCTCCTCCCCTTATCCTCCTCCCCTAATCCTCCTCCCCTTATTCTCCTCCCCTTATCCTCCTCCCCTTATTCTCCTCCCCTTATCCTCCTCCCCTTATCCTCCTCCCCCTTATCCTCCTCCCCTTTGTCCTCCCTCCCCTTTATCCTCCTCCCCCTTATTCCTCCTCCCCTTATTCTCCCCCCATTCTCCTCCCCCTTCTCCAGTGTCCTCCTCACCCTCGATCTCGTCCTTGAAGAGCTCTTCTGTGCCGAACTTCAGGATGTCGTCGAGCTCCTGCTTGGACATGGACCCGGCCTTAGAGCCCAGACCGGGCCGCACCACCAGATGGGTCAGCATCATCTTGTGCTTGGCCACCTGCGTGATTCGCTCTTCCACAGAAGCCCGGGTCACGAAACGATAGATCATCACTTTTCTGGCCTGGCCGATGCGATGGGCGCGGCTGAACGCCTGGATGGAGAGGAGGTGAGAAATCTTTAAATGCGAACCCAACACCCCTCCCTTCTGAGGAGCGGATTATAATCCATGACCTGATGAAGCGGTACAGCAGCAAAAACTCAGCCTCACTGAGGTCTATCCTGAGCTCTTCTGCTGCGAGGAGCTGAATTTGTGCGGAGTAACCGGCTCAGGTTGTGTCGATGTGTGAAGTCTCAGTGTGATTAACACTGGCACAGGGAAGCTGTTTATAAATGAAGCTGTCGGGTCCGTCACTACTGGTCAGTCCGAGTACCTGTATGTCATTGTGGGGATTCCAGTCAGAGTCAAAGATGACGACGGTGTCCGCAGTGGCCAGATTGATGCCGAGACCCCCAGCCCTGGTGGATAACAGGAAACAGAACTGCTGCGCCCCAGGAGCTAAAAGAGAGGGGGGGGGGTAGGAGGAGAGGCGCAGAAACAGATTGACAGCCACATTAATGCTTAGATTCCCGCACAGTACTGGCATGACCAAAGTCCCACCACACGTCACACAGGACTGGTAAATCTATCCAGTGACAAAACATTTTTTGCCATGTTGAACTAATGTTGCTCATAGATGCTCATCTGGGAATATTAACTTGAAAATTCAGTCACCCACGACAGCAGATGGATCCTCCCTACAGGAGAATATTTTTATTTCAGTTTAATAGCTAATCTGATATGTAGAACCACAAGCAAGCAAACTTTGTATTTGGTATATTTACATGTACATGTATCATCATATACATGTACTTACAAAGCCTTTCACATGTTAATAAATTTTAAATTAAAACTAATAATAATGATCCAATTTTCCTTAAAATCGTCAGGTTTTGTCTTCCCATCAAATCAAAGGTGCACACAAACTATGAAAACAATCTTAGAAATAATGTGAGCTCCAGAGGGGTTGTGAGGAAATCTGAGCGGCGGACGGGGATGCTGAATGACCGCTGATCGACAGTATCCCTCCATACTGTCATACGACCCCAAATTTCCAAATATATGATCACATGACTCTGAAGGTGAAAATGCAGCATCTTGCTTGCATTGTCACCGCGGATAAGAGTATCTGATATAGGAGAGTAATGTACAGTGGGGTGCAAAAGTTTGGGCACCCCTGGTTTAAATGTCTGTTACAATTAATCTCCAAGTGATTGAAAGCAAACCTGAACACTAAATGCCACAAAATTAAACATGACACATTTCATCACATTTTAAAGCAAGAATAATTTTCATTTTTAACTTTTTACAGTTTTGAAATAATACAACAAGGAAAAAGGCCTTGTACAAAAGTTTGGGAACCCTGCCAGCTAGTACTTTGTAACTCCTCCTCGGGCAGCTATAACAGCTTGCAAACGCTTCCTGTAGCCAGCTGAGAGTCTTTCACTTCTTGTCTTTGGAATTTTTCCCCATTCTCCCTTACAGAGCACCTCTAGGCTCACTGATATCTGACTGCCAGCCGTTAATAGCGGCCGCGCTGGTGCGTGCTGTCACTGCTATCTGACTGCCAGTCGTTAACAGCGGCCGCGCTGGTGCGTGCTGTCACTGCTATCTGACTGCCAGCCGTTAATAGCAGCCGCGCTGGTGCTGTCACTGCTATCTGACTGCCAGCCATTAATATCACTGCTATCTGACTGACCAGTCGTTAATAGCGGCCGCGCTGGTGCGTGCTGTCACTGCTGTCTGACTGCCAGCCGTTAATAGCGGCCGCGCTGGTGCGTGCTGTCACTGCTATCTGACTGCCAGCCGTCAATAGCGGCCGCGCTGGTGCGTGCTGTCACTGCTATCTGACTGCCAGCCGTTAATAGCGGCCGCGCTGGTGCGTGCTGTCACTGCTTCCAAGAAAGGCTTCTTTCTTGCAACTCTGCCGTGTAGGTCTTTGTTGTTTAAGGTACGCTATATTGTTGTCCTGTGAACAACTAGACCTGTGTCTGCTACTCTTTTTTGCAGCTCTTTTGCAGTGATGTGTGGGTTCTTCTGAGCATTTCTCACCAGATCTAAGGCCATTCTATCTGAAATTTTTCTTGCTCTTCCAGATCTTGCCTTGACTTCAATTGTTCCATTTATTTTCCATTTTCTTACAACGTTTCTGACAGTAGAAATGGGTAGTTTGAAACATTGTGAGAGTTTTTTGTAGCCCTCTCCTTGTAGGTGGAAGTGAATTATCTTGATTTTGACAGCCTTGGAGAACTGTTTAGAGGAACACATGGTTTTTAACACCAGACACAACAGCCACCGCAGTCGGATACTTTAGAAGGCATGGAGTTACTTCAGAATATATAGTTCAACCCTGGAGTTATATTCGCCTGACTCATTGAAGCCCTAACGAGTAAATCACCTGAGTCTGGGCCTTAATAATTATCTTCTTGAAAGGTAACAAAGAATAATCCAAAAGGGTTCCCAAACTTTTGCACAGGGCCCTTTTTCCTTTCTTATCATTTAAAAACTCAGAAAAATTTAAATAAAAAGAAACCTTGCTTTTAAATTTGCAGAAAGGTGTCACGTTTAACTTTATAGCATTTAGTGTTCAGGTTTGGTTTCAATCACTTGGAGATTAATTGTAACAGACATTTAAACCAGGGGTGCCCAAATTTTTGCACCCCACTGTACTGTAAAGTAATGTAGTGTAAGGTAAATCAATGTAAAGTGCAGCAATTTAATGTGCTGTACAGTAATGCACTAAAGTGTAAGATACACACAACGTAAGAGTGATGCCTTACCAAAGAGAAACACAGAGAAACACTGAGAAATACAGAGAAACAGAGAGAAACACGGAGAGACAGAGAAAAGCAGTGACGGCGAGACTGAGATCCTCACCGTTGAAGCGGTCGATCGCTTCCTGTCTCAGGGCACCAGTGATGCCGCCATCGATTCGCTCATACTTGTAGCCCTCGTAGTCCAGGAAGTCCTCCAGCAAGTCCAGCATCTTTGTCATCTAAGACAGATGAAGACAAAGGGTAAAAGATAAATATGGGTCATTCACACTTTTAGCCACTGCACGCCATTTCCATGTCTTGGTAAATCCTCCATATCAATAACTCGCATTCGACAAAAGACTGAAAATAATATGCTGAGGAAAATTACCAACAAAATCACAGAGGTCATTCTCAGGTACAGAAAGTTGACAGGTTGCGAGAGCATCCTGAATGCACATGAAGGCATGTATCTTAAACTATTTTTGGAAAAAATTTCTGCTTATCCTGGCTTGATTGGTGGTAGTTGACCCCGTGCTAAACACATAAATCATGTAAGATCCTAGTAATGATTAAATCATACCACCTGTGTCATTTAGAAAAAAATAGGTCACACTTTAGATGATGTGTTGCTCATGAAGACTTTGTACAGCATGTATAATGCCTTCATAAATGAGACATAATGTCTTCATAAATCATACATAAGTAAATGTCATGCTTTGTAAAGGGTGAAATAACACATCCTTATTCAGCATGTGATGCCAGATGTGATATAACTGACAATGTCACTTAGCTAGTGGCTAAACGCTATAAAGGGTGATATTGTCCTTGTCACGTCTGGTATCACATGCTGAATAAGGTGTTATCCTCACCCTGTGTTATTTCACCCTTTACGAAGCATGACATTTGCTTACGTATGATTTATGAAGACATTATGTCTCATTTATGAAGGCATTATACATGCTGTATAAAGCCTTTATGAGCAACACTTCATCTAAAGTGTGACCAAAAAAGGATTACAGTACCAGTCAAAATTTTGGGCACACCCACATTTTTCAAACAATAAATGACAAAATAAACATGACATACTCAGATCCCCACCATGGGATGGCTAATATCTGGCACAGCAGAGGGATGGACGGCAGTATGAAAAGGTACGTCTACACAATCAGATGTATCCTGTATGAAATTTTGCGGAGGAATATTGAACAGTTTAACAGCTCTGGCTCAGAAAAGAAGCGTGATGGATGGAGACACGGACAGACGGGATGACGGACAGATGGACACTCATTCCTATATCCCCCCTCCACTTCATGGCAGGGGATAAAAAAGAAATTAACTGTTTATTACACCATGTGTTTTCCAGAAAATATCTAAATCTTAAATCCACCCGACTAACCACAATCTGTATTATTAACGGCTGGCAGTCAGATAGCAGTGACAGCACGCACCAGCGCGGCCGCTATTAACGGCTGGCAGTCAGATAGCAGTGACAGCACGCACCAGCGCAGCCGCTATTAACGGCTGGCAGTCAGATAGCAGTGACAGCACGCACCAGCGCGGCCGCTATTAACGGCTGGCAGTCAGATAGCAGTGACAGCACACACCAGCGCGGCCGCTGTTAACGACTGGCAGTCAGATAGCAGTGACAGCACGCACCAGCGCGGCCGCTGTTAACGACTGGCAGTCAGATAGCAGTGACAGCACACACCAGCGCGGCCGCTGTTAAAGGCTGGCAGTCAGATAGCAGTGGCAGCACGCACCAGCGCGGCCGCTGTTAACGGCTGGCAGTCAGATAGCAGTGACAGCACGCACCAGCACGCGGCTGCTGTTAACGACTGGCAGTCAGATAGCAGTGACAGGCAACAATATGAGCGGCCGCTGTTAATTAACTGGCAGTCAGAAACCCATGACAGAAGTAGAATGTAATGTTGTTAATGGCTGAAAGTCAGATAGCAGGTTGACAGCAAGATTAATTAGATAATTGCTGTTCCAGGTGCTGACTGTAAATACTCATGGGTCGCTTTCTCTTGACCTTTTTGTCTTAAAAATCCCAAACCTGCTCGATGATTTTTTTATAAAGTGGAAAGAATTTGTTCTGCTGTCTATTTTTAAAAAGTTCCAAAATTTTGGACATTATTCTATGAAGTATATGATTCTTTTTAGCATCTGACCATTTAACTCTTACCACACGCCATTTGAGGTTATTTACATTTGAGTTGAACCAATGAAGTTCTCAGCCTGTTCTGTTCTCTGTTCTGCATTATTATATTTTCTTGTCCTTGATGGTCTTTCATTCCTGTAATTAAGCTCTTGTTTAGATCCTCATCTTTTTATTCCTTATCCTGAATCCATGACAGTAGACTGTTACATACATTGTCCAAAATTTTAACAGGAACTGTATTTATCAAATGTATTTACTGTGAAACTTTGGCACCTTCCAAATGGTTTAAAAACTTTGTTCTGTTGTTTGGACTTTTTTCATCATGGATTTTGATGAATCTTGAACTGAACAGGCTGAGAACAATGAACCATTTCCACTCGAGAGAGGCTGTCGGAGGGATATTGAAAATCCCACAATGCCAGAAAAGCCATTACATCTGAAACCTGTTTAAATTTAGGTTTCCTAATTTGAAAACAAATGTTAATTTGTTCAGTTAAAAGAATCAATTTGAAAAGCATTTTTTTTTTGTTGTTTATTGCCAGACAATTATCAAGCATTTTCCTGTCCAAATTAATGGTAGACCTAACATAAAACGGCAAAGTCTCACGAAGTTTCTGAATTCCTGCAGCTCACAAAACGTGTTTTATTCTGCATTTGCATCCAATCGGCTTGATACACCAACGAAAACGTTGATAAAAATGCGGTTTGCCGACTCAGGTCCGCATGTTACGATTGTGCATGTAAAAATAAAACTCCGTCTACAACCAGTGATATGACCACAATGCAGGTTAACGCTCAACCTATTTCTGTGTAAGAATCGGGTAATAGATTGAATTAATTTATTGAGCAAATGGGCTACCAATAATCTGCGCTGCCATTAACGATTAAGACATACAGCTTTGCGTCCACGAGGAAGGCAACAATATGAGATTGCTTGGGAATTAACATAAATTTCTAAACCCATCTAGAAGTAGAATGTAATGTTGTAAATTCCGCTGAAAATAGTATTTAGATAAGGTTTAGATTTTGATTAATTAGATAATTGCTGTTCCAGGTGCTGGACTGTAAATATCTCATGGATCACTTCGCTACTGTGAAAGTTATGCATGTCATGCATATTAAATCTAACTTTCACGATCCACTAATAACCAATTTACTAAATTGTTCAATTGGGACAGTACGTGAGAGAAGATGAGCAATTAAATAAATGAATTATTATCGGGATGGTACCAGCGAGAGAAACTATGCTTCCTTGTAAATGCAACGTAATCTTTGGAATGCAGAAAACATTATGATTATGTGCAATCTTAAAATGAATTAGGTTGCACTACTGAAAAAAAAATCCTAAAACGGGAGATGGAATTCAGGGAAAGCACTGGGTTAATTGATGTTATTCTTTTTATTTTTATTATTATTTAGTTTTTTTGCATCCATACAATATGACTGTTAGTACATTGTCAATGTAGCCCTTCAGTGATCTGTCATTTTTAATACTTTCCTAATAATCACAGGCTTGTATATTGGTCTTGATTATTCAGTAAATGCGTTGTAAATTGTGTGATGATTAATATAGCAATCTTAAACAGGAACAGCTTGAGAACAATTATACATTTAAGGGCGAGAGGCTCGCAGCACGTCATTGAAAATCCCACAATGCCAGAAATACCACTAGGGGGATGTTGGGCTTTAGGGAGTTAAACTGCCGATTGACTTTGACATTTTAAAGCAAATGCTGAATTTGAGCATATTAAAACAGACAATCCTGAAAAGCATTTTTTTTTTGTAACATGGTTATTGTCAGACATTTTCCACAGTTCATCTATCCATCCATTTTCCAATTAGCTGATCCTCATCAGTGTGGCTGGAGGCCCACAGTGTATCACAAATTCACACAGGCAAGACACAGGTACATAGCCAAGACAGGTTTCAAATCCAATCACTTACAAACACCAGTGGAAAAGCTGGAGTTCTCCGATTCGCCCAGCATGGATGACTTTGGACTGTGGCGGGAAACAAGTGTAACTGGATAAAAACCCATGCAACCCTGGGCTGAATGAGCAAACGCCACACAGGCTGTATTTAAACCAACAATCCTGTTTGGTGTTTAGGTGACCCCCGCTGCACCATTGGACTGCCGCTCTTGCACAACCTGACACTGAACATGTACCTGAGTGACAGGCAGTACGGTACCTGAAAGAAGATGAGCACTCGGTGTATTGGGACAGTACCTGAAAGAAGATGAGCACTCGGTGTATAGGGACAGTACCTGAGAAAAGATGAGCACTCGGTGTATTGGGACGGTACCTGAGAGAAGATGAGCACGCGGTGTATTGGGAGAGTACCCGAGAGGAGGTGAGCACTCGGTGTATTGGGACGGTACCACAGAGAAGATGAGCACTCGGTGTATTGGGACGGTACCTGAGAGAAGACGAGCATTCGGTGTATTGGGTCAGTACCTGAGAGAAGATGAGTACTCGGTGTATTGGGACAGTAGATGAGAGAAGATGAGCACTCGGTGTATTGGGATGGTACCTGATAGAAGATGAGCACTCGATGCATTGGGAAAGTACCTGAGAGAAGATGAGCACACGGTGTATTGGGACGGTACCTGAGAGAAGATGAGCACTCGGTGTATTGGGACAGTACCTGAGAGAAGATGAGCACAGTGATTTGGGAACGTACCTGAGAGAAGATGAGCATTCAGTGTATTGGGACGGTACCTGAGAGAAGATGAGCACTCGGTGTATTGGGACAGTACCTGAGAGAAGATGAGCACTCAGTGTTGGGACAGTACCTGGGAACAGTACCTGAGAGAGAGAAGATGAGCACTCGGTGTATTGGGACGGTACCTGAGAGAAGATGAGCACTCAGTGATTGAGTACCTGAGAGAAGATGAGCACTCGGTGTATTGGGGTACCTGAGAGAAGATGAGCACTCGGTGTATTGGGACAGAACCTGAGAGAAGATGAGCACTCGGTGTATTGGGACGGTACCTGAGAGAAGATGAGCACAGTGTATTGGGACAGTACCTGAGAGAAGATGAGCACTCGGTGTATTGGGATGGTACCTGAGAGAAGATGAGCACTCGATGCATTGGGACAGTACCTGAGAGAAGATGAGCACACGGTGTATTGGGACAGTACCTGAGAGAAGATGAGCACTTGGTGTATTGGGAAGGTACCTGAGAGAAGATGAGCACACGGTGTATTGGGACAGTACCTGAGAGAAGATGAGCACACGGTGTATTGGGACAGTACCTGAGAGAAGATGAGCACACGGTGTATTGGGACGGTACCTGAGAGAAGATGAGCACACGGTGTATTGGGATGGTACCTGAGAGAAGATGAGCACTCGGTGTATTGGGACGGTACCTGAGAGAAGATGAGCACTCGGTGTATTGGGACGGTACCTGAGAGAAGATGAGCACTCGGTGTATTGGGACAGTACCTGAGAGAAGATGAGCACTCGGTGTATTGGGACAGTACCTGAGAGAAGATGAGCACTCGGTGTATTGGGATGGTACCTGATAGAAGATGAGCACTCGATGCATTGGGAAAGTACCTGAGAGAAGATGAGCACTCGGTGTATTGGGAAGGTACCTGAGAGAAGATGAGCACTCGGTGCATTGGGACAGTACCTGAGAGAAGATGAGCACTCGGTGTATTGGGACAGTACCTGAGAGAAGATGAGCACACGGTGTATTGGGACAGTACCTGAGAGAAGATGAGCACTCGGTGTATTGGGATGGTACCTGAGAGAAGATGAGCACTCGGTGTATTGGGACAGTACCTGAGAGAAGATGAGCACTCGGTGTATTGGGACAGTACCTGAGAGAAGATGAGCACTCGGTGTATTGGGACAGTACCTGAGAGAAGATGAGCACTCGGTGTATTGGGACAGTACCTGAGAGAAGATGAGCACTCGGTGTATTGGGACGGTACCTGAGAGAAGATGAGCACTTTCGGTGTATTGGGACAGTACCTGAGAGAAGATGAGCACTTTCGGTGTATTGGGACAGTACCTGAGAGAAGATGAGCACTCGGTGTATTGGGACAGTACCTGAGAGAAGATGAGCACTCGGTGTATTGGGACAGTACCTGAGAGAAGATGAGCACTCGGTGTATTGGGACAGTACCTGAGAGAAGATGAGCACTCGGTGTATTGGGACAGTACCTGAGAAGAAGATGAGCACTGGGTGTATTGGGACAGTACCTGAGAGAAGATGAGCACTCGGTGTATTGGGACAGTACCTGAGAGAAGATGAGCACTCGGTGTATTGGGACAGTACCTGAGAGAAGATGAGCACTCGGTGTATTGGGACGGTACCTGAGAGAAGATGAGCACTCGGTGTATTGGGACAGTACCTGAGAGAAGATGAGCACTCGGTGTATTGGGACAGTACCTGAGAGAAGATGAGCACTCGGTGTATTGGGACAGTACCTGAGAGAAGATGAGCACTCGGTGTATTGGGACAGTACCTGAGAGAAGATGAGCACTCGGTGCATTGGGACAGTACCTGAGAGAAGATGAGCACTCGGTGTATTGGGACAGTACCTGAGAGAAGATGAGCACGGTGTATTGGGACGGTACCTGAGAGAAGATGAGCACCTGAGAGAAGATGAGCACTCGGTGCATTGGGACAGTACCTGAGAGAAGATGAGCACTCGGTGTATTGGGACAGTACCTGAGAGAAGATGAGCACTCGGTGTATTGGGACAGTACCTGAGAGAAGATGAGCACTCGGTGTATTGGGACAGTACCTGAGAGAAGATTAGCACAGTGTTTTGGGACGGTACCTGAGAGAAGATGAGCACTCGGTGTATTGGGACGGTACCTGAGAGAAGATGAGCACTCGGTGTATTGGGACGGTACCTGAGAGAAGATGAGCACTCGGTGTATTGGGACAGTACCTGAGAGAAGATGAGCACTCGGTGTATTGGGACAGTACCTGAGAGAAGATGAGCACTCGGTGTATTGGGACAGTACCTGAGAGAAGATGAGCACTCGGTGTATTGGGACAGTACCTGAGAGAAGATGAGCACTCGGTGTATTGGGACAGTACCTGAGAGAAGATGAGCACTTTCGGTGCATTGGGACAGTACCTGAGAGAAGATGAGCACTCGTGTATTGGGACAGTACCTGAGAGAAGATGAGCACTTGGTGCATTGGGACAGTACCTGAGAGAAGATGAGCACTGAGAGGTGTATTGGGACAGTACCTGAGAGAAGATGAGCACTCGGTGTATTGGGACAGTACCTGAGAGAAGATGAGCACCGGTGTATTGGGACAGTACCTGGGAGAAGATGAGCACTTAGTGTATTGGGACGGTACCTGAGAGAAGATGAGCACTCTGTGTATTGGGACAGTACCTGAGAGAAGATGAGCACTCGGTGTATTGGGACAGTACCTGAGAGAAGATGAGCACTCGGTGTATTGGGACGGTACCTGAGAGAAGATGAGCACTCGGTGTATTGGGACAGTACCTGAGAGAAGATGAGCACTCGGTGTATTGGGACAGTACCTGAGAGAAGATGAGCACTCGGTGTATTGGGACAGTACCTGAGAGAAGATGAGCACTCGGTGTATTGGGACAGTACCTGAGAGAAGATGAGCACTCGGTGTATTGGGACAGTACCTGAGAGAAGATGAGCACACGGTGTATTGGGACAGTACCTGAGAGAAGATGAGCACTCGGTGTATTGGGACAGTACCTGAGAGAAGATGAGCACTCGGTGTATTGGGACAGTACCTGAGAGAAGATGAGCACTCGGTGTATTGGGACGGTACCTGAGAGAAGATGAGCACTCGGTGTATTGGGACAGTACCTGAGAGAAGATGAGCACTCGGTGTATTGGGATGGTACCTGAGAGAAGATGAGCACTCGGTGTATTGGGAGAGTACCTGGGAGAAGATGAGCACTCGGTGTATTGGGACGGTACCTGGGAGAAGATGAGCACTCGGTGTATTGGGACGGTACCTGAGAGAAGATGAGCACTTCGGGTGTATTGGGACAGTACCTGAGAGAAGATGAGCACTCGGTGTATTGGGACAGTACCTGAGAGAAGATGAGCACTCGGTGTATTGGGACAGTACCTGAGAGAAGATGAGCATTTTCGGTGTATTGGGACAGTACCTGAGAGAAGATGAGCACTCAGTGTATTGGGACAGTACCTGAGAGAAGATGAGCACTCGGTGTATTGGGACAGTACCTGAGAGAAGATGAGCACTCGGTGTATTGGGACAGTACCTGAGAGAAGATGAGCACTCGGTGTATTGGGACACAGTACCTGAGAGAAGATGAGCACTTTCGGTGTATTGGGACAGTACCTGAGAGAAGATGAGCACTTTCGGTGTATTGGGACAGTACCTGAGAGAAGATGAGCACTCGGTGTATTGGGACGGTACCTGAGAGAAGATGAGCACTCGGTGTATTGGGACGGTACCTGAGAGAAGATGAGCACTCGGTGTATTGGGACGGTACCTGAGAGAAGATGAGCACTCGGTGCATTGGGACGGTACCTGAGAGAAGATGAGCACTCGGTGTATTGGGACAGTACCTGAGAGAAGATGAGCACTCGGTGCATTGGGACAGTACCTGAGAGAAGATGAGCACTCGGTGCATTGGGACGGTACCTGAGAGAAGATGAGCACTCGGTGTATTGGGACAGTACCTGAGAGAAGATGAGCACTCGGTGCATTGGGATGGTACCTGGGAGAAGATGAGCACTCGGTGCATTGGGACGGTACCTGAGAGAAGATGAGCACTCGGTGTATTGGGACAGTACCTGAGAGAAGATGAGCACTCAGTGCATTGGGATGGTACCTGGGAGAAGATGAGCACTCTGTGTATTGGGATAGTACCTGAGAGAAGATGAGCACTCGGTGTATTGGGACAGTACCTGAGAGAAGATGAGCACTCGGTGTATTGGGACAGTACCTGAGAGAAGATGAGCATTCGGTGTATTGGGACAGTACCTGGGAGAAGATGAGCACTCGGTGTATTGGGACAGTACCTGAGAGAAGATGAGTACTCGGTGTATTGGGACGGTACCTGGGAGAAGATGAGCACTCAGTGTATTGGGTCAGTACCTGGGAGAAGATGAGCACTCTGTGTATTGGGATAGTACCTGAGAGAAGATGAGCACTCGGTGTATTGGGACAGTACCTGGGAGAAGATGAGTACTCGGTGTATTGGGATAGTACCTGAGAGAAGATGAGCACTCGGTGTATTGGGACAGTACCTGTGAGAAGATGAGCACTCGGTGGCCTTGCTCTTTCAGCTTCCGCAGCATCTTCTGCATCAGCAGGAGCTTCCCTGAGGCCTTGATCAGAGCAGCTCCCTCATACGCCCCACTCACCGTCTTTGGAGCCTCCTGCAGCCCCACCACACAAAGGAAGCACAGCCAGCGTCAGACTTGTGTGAAAACACACACACATACCTCAGCACACTCACACACACACATATATACACACACATACCTGAACACACACACACACCCACACTTACCTCAACACACTCACACATATACACACACATATACTTCAACATACGCACACATATACACACACACATACTTCAACACACTCACAAGTCGTCGGTGATCACTCGCGAACGAGTAAGATTGTTCTTTTCGTTTTTTGAACTCGTAGATGGCTAACGAGGCCAATCCTAGACTTGCAATCGCGGTGGCGATGGGGACATTGAGTAGTGGGCTCCGGAGGATGAGAGTTGCTGGTGGTTGTTTGTCGCTCCTTTCTTCTCTCCCTCCTCCTGGTAGCATCTCTGCGTAGGCTCTCTTCATAGGCCTTTGTGCCTTCAGTCACCAGACACCTCCAAACAGGGCGTTCTTTGGCTCGCCCCTCCCAGTTTTCAGTGTCAAACCCACATCTCTTTAAGTTGGACTTTTGATTATCTTTGTAATGTTTCCGTTGGCCACCCCGTGTCCGCTTCCTTGCAGAAGTTGTGAAAACAGAAGTTGCTTCGTTAGGCAACTATCAGGCATCCGTAGGACGTGCCCTGTCCAGCACAGCTAGTTGCAGGCAATCATAGTTTTGATATGGCCTCTTCCAAGACACTTATGTTTGTCCGCTTGTCTGGCCTGCTGATATTTAGGATCTAGCTGAGCCAACGTTGATTGTACTTTTCCAAGCTTTTCAGATGACGTCTGTAAGTTGTCCATGTCTCACTTGCATACAGCAAGGTCGGGATAATGACCGCCTTCTAGACACGTATCTTGGTTTCAGGATGAAGGTCCTTATTTTCAAAAACTTGTTTCCTTAGCCGCCTGAAAGTAGCACAGGCAATGCTGAGTCGATGTTGTATTTCTGCATCGATATCAGCAGTTGTTGATAGAGGACTTCCAAGGTAGGGAAAATAGGTGACATTTTCCAAGATTGTGTCATTGAATACAAGTTGTGGTACAAACAGTACTTTGGTCTTCTTAAAATTCAGCTTTAGGTCAAGACTCTCACAGGCTTTTGTAAATGCACTCAGGGTGGTTTGGAGGTCATCTGCAGAAAGGGCACTCACAACACTGTCGTCAGGATATTGGAGCTCGATCATAGGGGTGGTGGATATCTATGTCTTTGCTTTTAGTCTACTTTGGCGAAAGAGCTTTCCATCAATTCTGTAGACAATTTGGACGCCGTCAGGTAACTTGCCTTCTACGAGGTTGAGTATAACAGAAATGAAGACTGAGAACATGTGAGGTATCGTTCAGGAACCAGTCGCGAGAACCAAGCAGTGCAGTAAAACTGGATTTTATTAAGGAAGGGGGGAAACCCCCGCAGAGCAGGAGGCAACAGTACAGAGTCCACAATCCAAAAATCTAAATCCAGAGGGCGAAATCCAAGTGGTTACCAGGGCAGCAATAACAGTACTCGTAGTCGGGCAAAAAAGGGTTTGATACACAGATGCAGACAGTAATCCAAAACAGAGCCAAAATCGCAAAACATGGATGGTCCAGTCAGAAGTGAATCACAAAGAATACAAGGCGAAAACAAGCGTAGCACAAGGGAAACGTTCTGACGGGGAACTGCTGTGAACAGACTGCTTAAATATACGCAAGGGAAGTCACATGCTATGATTGGGAACAGGTGAAGAGGATCAGACTAATTACAAAGGAACAGACACGAGGGAGAACCTAACCACATGAAATAGGCAAAAGCCAAAACGCGGACAGGGATCACGAGACAGCCTATTGACGAACACACAGCTCCGGTTAGGGAGTTCTAATGTGCACAGATAATGAGAGGCAGAACAGCGTTAAACAGGTGCGGAGGATCCGCTGAAACGCAGCCAAGTAGATTGAGTGAAGACAAGAGGCGGAGACTAGAATAGGGCGAGTGCTGAGAGCTTGTTAATCAATTAGTAAAGTGCAGCTATACAATCCCCAGTGCTCGTTAGTAAGTTAGTACTATATACAATGTTAGTTAGAGTTAGTAGGTTTAACTAAAACAACAAACTGTTAGTATTGTTAGTAAAGACAGAACAGCAAGGCGAAGGAAGCAAACGAGATTAGAAGGAATGATTGGAAACCCAGAAACCATGAAATCACCTGAAAGCGTGGCACACAATTCTGGGGGAAATAAGCTGTCACATAACACCAGACCAGACAGGGGAGACAAAGTGCAAAGCATGGAAAAATGCAAAACAATGACCGGAATATGACTGAGGGAATGGACTATGGCAGAATATACAGAATAAACAGAAACAAAACATAGCATGGAATCAAGGTAATAGCAAAACATGAACAGAACAGAACAGAATCATAACAGAACAGGGCAGGCGCTATCACACAACCCTGCTTGACTCCCGTAGTGATATCAAAAGGCTCACTTTCAGATCTGTTCTTTGTCAGTATGGTGGCCTTCATACTATCATGTAGTAGTCGAAGGATACTGATGAATTTTGTAGGGCATCCAATTTTAGATAGGATAGTCCGCAGTGCCGGTCGATTCACCATGTCAAAGGCCTTTGACAGATCTATAAAGGCTATATAAAGCGGACAATGTTATTCTTGGCATTTGTCCTGAAGCTGTCTAGTTGTGAATATCATATATACTGTGCTTCTCGATTGTCTGAAGCCGCATTGTGACTCCAGCAGTATAACCTCTGTGATTGGTAAGAGACGGTTTGCCAGTATCCTAGCAAGGATTTTTCCCGCGATTGCTGGGAGTGAAATCCCTTCGTAGTTTCCACAGATAGTCTTGTCCTCTTTCTTGAAGAGGGTGGTAATGAGGGCATCCCTGAAGTCTGCAGGAATTTCTTCCTTTCCCCAGATCTTGATAATAAGGGCATGTAGCTGTTGGGTTAGCGCGGGGCCTCCATACTTAAATATCTCAGCGGGGATACCATCAGGTCCAGAGGCTTTGTTGTTCTTCATCTGACTGATGGCTTTCTATAACTCCTCAAGGTCAGGAGTATCTGCTAACTCTTCTCTGA
>CM056199.1:6117169-6149669 GCA_029692085.1 Gymnothorax javanicus | reverse complement strand
AAGAACTCATCAGTGAAATAACTGAAGGAGAGAAACAACAGAATTTTTGCTTTCTGACAGCTGGGCTTATGACTCAGGCCTAAACATGACAGCAACATCATCAAAACATGTTCTCTAAGCTCAGCATTTTGTATTGGCTCAATATTACAGCTACATGGGACTAAACCCCTCCCACGAACCCCTCTCTCCGCCCTTACTTCTGCATAGGACTGAGCTCCACGCGTACGATCAGCTCCGTCTTCGCCGGCATGGTCTTGAAGACGTCGGCCTTCAGTCGCCTGAGCATGTGTGGTCCCAGCATGTCGTGAAGCTTCTTGATCTGGTCCTCCTTGGAGATGTCGGCAAACTCCTCCAGGAAGCCCTCCAGGTTACTGAGAGAGGAGGGATGGGGGGGGGACAGAAAACTGGATGAGGTTTAGCTTTAAGGAGATCAGGTCAGAATCTAGTATATGGCTGGACCATTCATGATCTATGCGCAAAATAGTGCGCAGTTTGTTGCATAGATAATCAGCGGTACGGTCAATAACGTTAATTTCTGGATTTAAATGATAATTTAAATTTCTGCACGGGTCTTAGTCATTATTGTTGTGAAAGTGTATCCGTGTGGATCACTGATTATGTCACGGAAACTCACCACACCAAATCAGTTTGACAGAGCAACAGCAAACAGGGAAAGTGCACTCGGCCAGTCGACTTATGGTGTGACCTCATCAGTCAGTCAGTCACTCGCTCGCTCACTCACTCACTCACCTCACTCGCTCGTTCACTCACTCACTCACTCAATCACCTCACTCGCTCACTCACTCAATCACCTCGCTCGCTCACTCACTCACGCACTCACTCACCTCACTCGCTCACTGACTCCATCACTCACTCGCTCGCTCACTCACTCACCTCACTCGCTCACTGACTCCATCACTCACTCGCTTGCTCACTCACTCAATCACCTCACTCGCTCACTCTCTCACTCACCCTCACTTGCTCACTCACTCAGTCACTCACTCACATCACTCACCTCAATCGCTCGCTCGCACACTCAATCACCTCGCTCCTCACTCACTCACTCACCTCACTCACTCACTCACTCACTCACCTCACTCGCTCACTGACTCAATCACTTACTCGCTCGCTCACTCACTCACCACACTCACTCGCTCGCTCACTCACTCACTAACCTCACTCGCTCACCCCACTCGCTCGCTCGCTCACTCACTCAACTCACTCACTCACTCACCTCACTCGCTCAGTCACTCACCTCAATCGCTCGCTCGCACACTCACTCACTCACCTCACTCACGCACTCACTGCCTCCTCACTCCTCCCCTCATCTCCTCGCTCCTCACCTCACTTGCTCCTCCTCTCTTCGCTCACTCACTCCTCACTCTTTCCTCGGTCCTCCTCACATCACTCACTCACCCACCTCGCTTGCTCGCTCACTCACCTCACTCACTCAACTCACTCGCTCACTCACTCACTCACCTCACTCCACTTACCTCACTCGCTCACTCACTCACTCGCTCGGTCACTCACTCACATCACTCACTCGCTCCCTTGCTCACTCACCCACCTCGCTTGCTCGCTCACTCACCTCACCTCACTAACTCGCTCACTCACTCACTCACTCACCTCACTCACTCGCCTCACTTACTCACTCAGCTACAGATATCCACGATTGAAGGGCTGGGACATGCCAGTCCAGCCAAAAAAGATTTTGTTTTAGGAAAGGCCACAAACTTGCGTATAACAGAAGCAGTATGTACTTGTGTGTGTATAACAGAAACAGTATGTACTTGTGCGTGTATAACAGAAACAGTATGTACTTGTGCGTGAATAACAGAAACAGTATGTACTTGTGCGTGTATAACAGAAACAGTATGTACTTGTGCTTGTATAACAGAAACAGTATGTACTTGTGCGTGTATAACAGAAACAGTATGTACTTGTGCGTGTATAACAGAAACAGTATGTACTTGCATATGCATAACAGAAGCAGTATGTACTTGTGTGCGTATAACAGAAACAGTATGTACTTGTGCGTGTATAACAGAAACAGTATGTACTTGTGCGTGTATAACAGAAACAGTATGTACTTATGTGCGTATGACAGAAACAATATGTACTTGTGCGTGTATAACAGAAACAGTATGTACTTGAAGCGGTTGGGAGTTAGGAAGTTCAGCAGGTGGAAAAGCTCTTCCAGGTTGTTCTGCAGAGGTGTTCCAGTCAGCAGCAGCTTGTGATCAATCTTGTAGTCGTTCAACTTCCTGAAGAACTGAAAGGGAGAGAGAGGAACGGGGCCTTAGTCAGAGAGGGACGGAGGAGAGGAGAGACAGAAGAGAGACAAAAGAGAGACATTTACACTGCAAAAAGAGTCTAGCCACCCGTTCTAATCCTGTATTTAGGCTTAAAAACACTTATTTCTATTACTTTTTAATCAGAAAAAAATTCTACTGCTAGTGTAAGATAATTTTGACTTGTTTGGAGATTCGTACAGGGTAAATGTTCTTACCCCATAGACATATCCAGAAATGAGTCAAAATTATCTCACATCATTTTTTTGTAATTGTAATGTAATTAGTGTAATGTAATTAATTGTACGTAATTAAAGTGTAATGCAGTGATATAATTAATGTAATTATATTTTGTAATTTGTAAATGTAATAGAAATAAAAGTTTTAAGCCTAAATATGAGATTAAAATGCTTGGAATTTTTTTTGCAGTGTATAATCCTAAAACACACAAACACTAACATATACAAACACAGACGAACACAACGCTACCTTAGACTGGTTGTTCTTGAGCCGGTGAGCTTCGTCCACCACCAAGCAGGCCCAGTCGATGGACTTCAGCGCCGTCTGATCTATGGTCACCAGCTCATAGGACGTCAGCAGCACATGGAATTTAATGGGCGCCTCCTGCTGGGCAGATGGGGAGAATCAGCGAAGCAGCAGCACGAGAGGCAATTCAGACATTAACAGCCTCCATGAGTCTGAATATCATACTGTAGGCCGGAGATGGAATGAAAACCATCGTTCTGTAGTAAGATAATCCACTCATAACATACTTCACTTCATACCCAATTACTCCGGACTTTATTTCTCCAGAATGAGAAGGCCTGCTAACGGAGTCAGCACGAACGCTCTGTTTTCAGTCAGTCAAGACGGTTTCTGTGTGTGACGTGTTATGAATATAATACATTATGTGAAACGGATCCGCTCCTTCGCTATAGCAGAATGAGCACGATCCCCGGAGACAGTCAGGAGCTCCACAGGAGACGGAGAGGACGTTCCTGTCCTCAGTCCTCACCCGTAGTTTGACGGCCTTCTTCCCCCCTTTGGCGGCCACATCGATGCAGGTCAGCTCGTGTTCGCGAATGATGGCCCTGCTCTCCTTGTCCCCGGTGTAGGTCACCACGTAGAAGTCAGGAGCCCACATCTCGAACTCCCGCTCCCAGTTTATGATGGTGGAGAGCGGAGCGCTGACCAGGAATGGGCCCTTCGTGTGACCCTGCAGTTTTGGGGGGGGGGAATGATCAGTACATCTCAGACGAGCTAACCAACTCAAAAAAGTCAAAACTCAAGCTTATGCGAGAAGTAAATCCATTACCTTTTTAAAACTCATTCCAACTGACATTTCCTCAAGCCAAACAAAATTTTGGCAATAAAGGAAGAGGAAGTTATGAGTAGATGCACTGGGCTCGGGAGTTTCCAGTCAAGCACTTGCCTAATCAAAGGGACCTTTCATTATCTGTCAGATGATATTTTTGAATTTTTTCAGTATCTGTTTGTTTTCAGTTGGCCAGGAGTTTTTGTGAGCGATGGAGCATATTTGACATATAAAACTGTGCTGAAGATGTCTCAGATTTCGCATGGCTGATAAAAGGGCACGTTTGAGTCAGAAGTCTGCAAAATTATCTTTTATTGAAGATAAAAGTTTTTTGAGCAGCTAAAAACATACACTAAGACCAGTGGTGTATCCGTCCCCGGAGAGAGCAGATTGCTGGATCACTAAGGAGAAATTGGGTATACGGTACTCGCCGAATACTCTCCCATGTGTTTCAATGGCCTTTGGGCTGATCAGTGATTCTACTGCAAACTGACAGAAAAATAGGTAGATAAACTCCATATGCCTGCATTTACCCTCCTTTTCACCACTGTCTATGACTAAAATAGAATATGAAAACTCTAGAATACATAAAAATACACATTAGGCCTGTCAGTAAAGGGGGGTTGGTGTTCCACCCATAATAGCATCTTATTCTGAGCATGCTCAGTGCAACGTGTACGTATACAGTCATAGTGCAAATCGCCCAAAAAGTACTGAGGCTGACCTCCCACCAACTCACGCAGACAGGTGCCAACGATGGCAGGAGATAAGGTACTGTAGGAACGGACATATCACTGTATTTCTGTCTCTTTGTATCGATCACTGAGTTAAGCCCTGAGCAGAGATAAGCATGCTGGGTATTTAGTAACCAAACCTGGAGCGACACAACTCTCACCTCCTTGAAGAGGGAGTAAAGGAAGGTGATCGTGTGTACGGTCTCTCACCTCCTTGAAGAGGGAGTGGAGGAAGGTGATGGTGTGTATGGTCTCTCACCTCCTTGAAGAGGGAGGAGAGGAAGGTGATGGTGTGTATGGTCTCTCACCTCCTTGAAGAGGGGAGGAGGGAAGGTGATAGTGTGTACGGTCTCTCACCTCCTTGAAGAGGGAGTAGAGGAAGGTGATGGTGTGTATGGTCTCTCACCTCCTTGAAGAGGGAGTAGAGGAAGGTGATAGTGTGTATGGTCTCTCACCTCCTTGAAGAGGGAGTAGAGGAAGGTGATGGTGTGTACGGTCTCTCACCTCCTTGAAGAGGGAGTAGAGGAAGGTGATGGTGTGTATGGTCTCTCACCTCCTTGAAGAGGGAGGAGAGGAAGGTGATGGTGTGTATGGTCTCTCACCTCCTTGAAGAGGGAGGAGAGGAAGGTGATGGTGTGTATGGTCTCTCACCTCCTTGAAGAGGGAGTAGAGGAAGGTGATGGTGTGTACGGTCTCTCACCTCCTTGAAGAGGTGGAGTCTCTCACCTCCTTGAAGAGGGAATAGAGGAAGGTGATGGTGTGTACGGTCTCTCACCTCCTTGAAGAGGGAGTAGAGGAAGGTGATGGTGTGTACGGTCTCTCACCTCCTTGAAGAGGGAGGAGAGGAAGAGGAAGGTGATGGATGGTGTGTATGGTCTCTCACCTCCTTGAAGAGGGAGTAGAGGAAGGTGATGGTGTGTATGGTCTCTCACCTCCTTGAAGAGGGAGTAGAGGAAGGGGATGGTGTGTACGGTCTCTCACCTCCTTGAAGAGGGAGTAGAGGAAGGTGATGGTGTGTATGGTCTCTCACCTCCTTGAAGAGGGAGTAGAGGAAGGTGATGGTGTGTATGGTCTCTCACCTCCTTGAAGAGGGAGAGAGGAAGGTGATGTGTGTGTATGGTCTCTCACCTCCTTGAAGAGGGAGAGAGAGGAAGGTGATGGTGTGATGGTGTGTCCTCACCTCCTTGAAGAGGGAGTAGAGGAAGGTGATGGTGTGTATGGTCTCTCACCTCCTTGAAGAGGGAGTAGAGGAAGGTGATGGTGTGTATGGTCTCTCACCTCCTTGAAGAGGGAGGAGAGGAAGGTGATGGTGTGTATGGTCTCTCACCTCCTTGAAGAGGGAGGAGAGGAAGGTGATGGTGTGTATGGTCTCTCACCTCCTTGAAGAGGGAGGAGAGGAAGGTGATAGTGTGTACGGTCTCTCACCTCCTTGAAGAGGGAGTAGAGGAAGGTGATAGTGTGTATGGTCTCTCACCTCCTTGAAGAGGGAGTAGAGGAAGGTGATGTGTGTATGGTCTCTCTCACCTCCTTGAAGAGGGAGTAGAGGGGTGATGGTGTGTATGGGTCTCTCACCTCCTTGAAGAGGGAGTAGAGGAAGGTGATGGTGTGTATGGTCTCTCACCTCCTTGAAGAGGGAGTAGAGGAAGGTGATGGTGTGTATGGTCTCTCACCTCCTTGAAGAGGGAGTAGAGGAAGGTGATGGTGTGTACGGTCTCTCACCTCCTTGAAGAGGGAGTAGAGGAAGGTGATGGTGTGTATGGTCTCTCACCTCCTTGAAGAGGGAGTAGAGGAAGGTGATGGTGTGTATGGTCTCTCACCTCCTTGAAGAGGGAGTAGAGGAAGGTGATGGTGTGTATGGTCTCTCACCTCCTTGAAGAGGGAGTAGAGGAAGGTGATGGTGTGTATGGTCTCTCACCTCCTTGAAGAGGGAGTAGAGGAAGGTGATGGTGTGTATGGTCTCTCACCTCCTTGAAGAGGGAGTAGAGGAAGGTGATGGTGTGTACGGTCTCTCACCTCCTTGAAGAGGGAGGAGAGGAAGGTGATGGTGTGTACGGTCTCTCACCTCCTTGAAGAGGGAGTAGAGGAAGGTGATAGTGTGTATGGTCTCTCACCTCCTTGAAGAGGGAGTAGAGGAAGGTGATGGTGTGTACGGTCTCTCACCTCCTTGAAGAGGGAGTAGAGGAAGGTGATGGTGTGTACGGTCTCTCACCTCCTTGAAGAGGGAGTAGAGGAAGGTGATGGTGTGTACGGTCTCTCACCTCCTTGAAGAGGGAGTAGAGGAAGGTGATGGTCTGGATCGTCTTCCCCAGTCCCATCTCGTCGGCTAAGATGGTGTCGGTCCCCTGGGCCCATGAGAACCGTAGCCAGTTCAGACCCTCCAGCTGGTACAGGTGCAGCGTTCCCCCCGTCACCGTCACGAAATCCGGCTGCTCCTCGTACTTCACCGTCGGCTGAGGACGGAAGGAGGGACAGTCAGAGAGAGTGGCCAAGTCAGGGGGGTCAGAGCTCAGTTTTCCTCGAAACACTGCGGCCGCTGTCGAGTGGTGTGAATCCAGATCATTTTATGGCATTATTTAATGAGTTTATTCCATATATTCTTGTTTTTTTTTCCTTCTTAGTAACTGCGGAGTGACGCAGGTATACAGGAACGACCCAACCACTAATACCATCTTACAATAACCCAACCATCAATACCATCTTACAATAACCCAACCACCAATACCATCTAACAATGACCCAACCACCAATACCATCTAACAATGACCCAACCACCAATATCATCAGCACCTCTTACTTTCACTCCTGTGTTCACTAACTGAATAAGACTCACTTGTATAATCATATTCACCAGTATGATTCACCTCTAAAGGACTTTAATAGATAGCCTGGAATCCATCCGTATCAAGCTTTGGTCGCTCCCAACGGTCACTTGCTTGTACGTCTGGCCTCACTCGGTAGGCCAGCGTTTGACTTTCAAATATTCGCACAAAATCCATGCGAGATCTGTGATTGGCTCACAGTCGCAAAGGTACCCCCCTCCCCCCTTTAGAAAGACTTGAAAATAAATAAAAATACCACAGTTCTGCATTCAACGGAAGTCCCTCCTCCCGGCTCGTGGTTTATACGAGTATTCATCTGAGTGGCAGCAGAGTCTCTGGGCAATGAACGAGCTGGGAGGCGGGACTTCCGTTGAATGCGCGAGCTTACTGTGGTATTTTATTATTTTTAGCGAAAAATAACCGCATTTCTAGAGTTCTGAGGATACGAGTGGACAAAGCTGACTTGGATTATACTGGACGATGCGTTGGAGGATGGTTTGAAAGTTTGTCAACGGACATTTTGTGAAGTTTTCCCATTGCTACTAGGTGACCCAATTTGCTTCCAGCAAAAAAGGAATTTGGATAATTTTTCAAAACTCTCCAGTGGCCATAAAGTTGCGCCAGGTGAAGAACAGCTTTGTCCATTCAAGACATCTAATGGTGAGTAATTGATATACAAATTATAGTTTTTGGGTGGACTATCCCTTTAATCTAGCTGATGCAATCATGCCCTTCGATCTATAGCTAATGCCAATTACAGTGAAATACGTCATGTAATTTGAGTATTATTTAATTTAGCCTTTATTAAACCGGGGAATCCCACTGAAATAAACAAAATGCAGATATGGCCAAACATTATCCTGTTCAAAACCCAACAACCACTCCAAGAGTAAACGCAAGCAAGCCACAATCTAATTTTTAAGCTCATGTCAAATAACATTCACAAATACCGTTGCTGGCCAGCTGACTCATATTCGATTGGTGGTTCTCGCCAAGAGCAGAAAACATGAATATTCATATATTCACTTCATTAGTGACATAAGGACTAAACGCTGGCTATACGACTGAGGCCAGACTGATAAGTCAGTGACCGTTGGGAGCGACCAGCACTTTATCAGTATGGATTCCAGGCTATTTAATAGACTGGTATAACTACGGCACAGAAACATTCACTAAATCGGTCAGTGGAGGACGGGCTCCCCCACTATCGCCAGTTCCTCCTGAGATTTATTCCCTCTCTCACCACTCAGGATTTTTCGACCTGTTGGGTGTTGGGCTTAGATCAGGCATCTACCTCACTGCCGTAAAGCTACTTTACTTTACTACTGTACAGCGTCTTTGAGACAGTTTTTCTGTATAAAGCCCTTTACAAATAAAACTGAATCGAGCTTTCGGTGTCACCTCACACAGAGGGACAGGCATTCAGCGCTCTACTCGCTAATTTCACGCAGCCTCCATTTTGAATCGAAAACGAGGCTCAGGTGGGATGAGCTCTCAGCTGTCAAGTGCAGTGCACCTTACCCCAATCGTCACCCAAGTTCAATGTCCTCAACCTTGAGCTGTTACCTAAATTAACAATTACTGACATAAAAAATGGGGCGAGGAGGGATTACGGATACAAGGGCAGTCTTAATAAAAAGGCTACAGCAATTTAATCGAAGGCTACATTACAAATATCGGTTAAGCCTCTCTTACACTGGTGGGACACAGCTGATAAATGCTAACTAGTACTGCGAATGCAGTTGGTCTTAACTAAGCTCCTTTACGTGTTTGAGATAGAAATGAAGTGTAGTTACATGTCAAATTATTACGTGAGTTTGTGCAAACAGTGTTTGATGTTATCATAAACAATTGCTGGGCTCTATCTCCGCACTCGCCCGAGATCCGTGGCGACCGAAAATTCGTTAAGGAGACCAAATAAGCTCAGACTGCTCGCCCGGCTGGCGAGTGAACATTCCGCATGATCTTCATTGAATATTCGCACAATCCAACCGCATAATTGATCTTCATAAGCAAGTCAGAAGTTCAAACAAATTCCGCCTTCTTATCCTCATTTTTTACGCAATGTTGCCTGATTGGTCGTATGGTTTCCTGCCCAGGGGTGCATTTCCCAAAATCACAGATGCTAACTTACATAGTTGAACCCATTGACTGTGAATGGACAAACTATGTAAGTTGCTAATTTAGTTAGCAACTACGCTTTTGGGAAACATCCCCCGGAACGAATTCTAAATCCACTCAACTGTGTATAAAAAAAACACCCAAAAACATTAACCAAAACTTGGGCTATCAGTTTATTTGTTTAAGCACATCACATTAACCTCCAGCAGTTAACCATGAGGTTGCTCACTAGCTCTCATCGGTAAATGAATATTTTTGCATTTCTTCGCTGAAGTATGTTAAAAGCGAACTAGCAAAACTACTCGTAAATAAAGAAATATAACGTGTTTTTGGAGCGGTACTTAACGCACATGCAAATTAACTCGTGCACAGAAATATGCAAGTCAGAGTACGGGGACTCCAGTATACTCTCTGCTAAAATACGATACCGGAGCGAATTTACTTACTGCGTGGACTTATTTCTTAAGCTGCATATTAAACGCTCCAGTTTCATTGCTAGCTGGCTGGCTATATCCGATAATTCATCTACAAGATTTACGGACACTGAAATGCAATGGTAAGTTCGGTGACTCCTCGGAGTTAAGTACTTTCTACTGGTCATCGGCTATGTCACTTGTTCGGTCCCTGACATTGTCTTCCCAGTGAGTGAGCAAGATCCGAGACCTGCTTTTTTTTTTTTTACTTCAGCTTATTCCTTCAGGGTTTTGTAACGGGGGCTAGATAATATTGGTGCCTCTGATTTTGCAATGGGTTTTGCACACGTCTGCTTTGTCAGAGTGCCCATTCCTTTCGATCAAGGACGCCACTTTCCTACTCTTACCTTGTCTAGACTGCAAGCGGTACGTCAGCGTCGCGCTCGCGTGACAACAGCGTTCACGCGACACAGAAGCGACTGTCTATACCGGTTCCGTCTTGCCCGCATATGATTCGAAGCGCAGCAAAGGAGCAGCCAAACCTTCTGTGCATTCAATGCATTTTTATTGGGCATCCCCTCGTGTTTACGCGCGTATTTGTTGAACAAATAGACTCGAAGCGTAAATAAAAGCTTCTGGTCGCGTTTATGCGCCTGAGAGTAGCTGAGGCGCAGCCGCGCGCGGGCGGTGCAGACAGCTGCGTGATTAAAAGCAGGCGTATCTGCTGCATCAGACGCCAGTAAAAAGCGGCTCCTAAAAGCGCTTGCGGTCTAGACAAGGGGTTACAGTAACGTTACCTTCCTCTTTCTTGCCCACTGGTATGATTACACTAATGGAATACGCTAATGGCCGTTGTCTTGGCAGGGTTGAGCGCTTCGATGGCTATAGTTCTTGACCATTTATAAGTTTCACAATCTCCTCTGTTGTTTTCTATGCTTAATGCGGGCATTTGGCATTTCGTCTCCCACCTCAGCCTCGTTTTCGCTTCGGAAATTTTCAAGATGGCGTCTTGCGTGATATAAGTCCACTGCAGGTGAAAGTGGCCAGTTATCTCTGGGATGCAGTACAAACTAACATAAAGTGAGGGTAACAAACACACAGACTGACAAGTTAGAGTTGGATACAACCCTGCAATGCCATTTGTATCATATTTGATACGTGACATTCTGTGACCACTAAATCATCCGATACTTTCCTCAAAGACCTGTTGTATGCAATCTGATATATGTGCGCTGCCCCTGGTGGACTTCCCGCGAACTGCAGTCTGTAGAGTACAAAATCAAAGATGGCTGCCTCCATTCATCAACCTGCAGGTTTGTTTTTCACAAAAATCTTTGCTAATTTTGACAAAGTTATGGTAAGACTAACTTCATATTGTTACTAATACTTCAATAAGAATATTTACTGGATTTAAGCAACTTATAAATATGCGTTTTGTTGCTAATTTTACGGTCGAATCGAGTTGAAAATGTTTGCATCAAATGCGATACTACAGGTGATCTCTGCTGACATTACTGTATTTATGTGGCGAGGTTTGTGGTATCCTGTGAAATTGGAAGACATAAGACATCTATTAGTAGCACCTATGTCATGCTAGCTTGTAGGGAAGTGGGGTCAAGTAATGCTCAAAATTTAGACTAAATTTTGACAAAGAACAACTAAACGTGGCCATGTCCCCCGCCAGGCCACGAAAATCGACTGGGGTCGGCGTATCACACTAATACACATTGAAGCCAAAGATGAATGAAATCGGTCAAACTGTACTTGAGATATTGCGTTCACAACAAACGGGACGTGACGGACGTGACGGACGGAGCTGAATACTATGTCCCCCGCTCCGCTCGTTACCGCGGCAGCGGGGGACAAAAAAATTGTCAGGCCCATTTTTGCAGGGGTCTTTTGACCTCTGACCTCATGGTATGTAAATGATAATGGGTTACCTATACCCATGAGTCTCCCCCTTACAGATACGCTCTTTTAATGAGAATCCCATGCAGTTTGGAGCAAAAAATAAAGAAGCCCTGAGGCGTGTAGGAAAATGGAGTGGTATGTTTGTGTGAGAGTAACAGACTCACATCGGTGACAGGAGAGCGTGAAGATTCATCATCATCGTCCTCATCTTCCTCCTTCCTCTCGCTCCTCATCCTCTTCGGCTTGTCTGGGTCTTCCTTCAGCACCTCCTCCCTGCAAATCACACAAAACACACACACACACGCATCGACATTTACTTACATACACACACACGCATCGGCATTTACTTACATACACACACACATATGCATCGACATTTACTTACATACACACACACGCGCGCATCGGCATTTACTTACATACACACACACACATACGCATCGGCATTTACTTACATACACACACACACATACGCATGCACCTAACACCTGAAACCACAACACACAGGCATATCTGTAAACACAGACATACATATCGTCCCATGAATAACAAAAGGTCGCAAGTGACATTCCTGATGAAACCTGTTTTTCTGCACCAGTACTTCGTGGTGCAGAAAAACAGGTTCCATCAGGAATGTCACTTGCGACCTTTTGTTATTCATGGGACGATATGTACATCACTGCTCAAAGGTTTACACAAACTGTAAAAGTGCAGTATGTGTATCAGATGATGAAATGCCTTTAATTAAGTTTAATTTAGTATTTCAAATATTTGGGAGGGTATAAAACTTATCCACTTTTGAGATTTCTCATCTAAGCATCCTCAGTGAGATTTATTCACCGCATAGCAAATTTTGGCCATTTTGGGTGTTAATTTTAGGTTGCTGTCTAGCTGTAACAAAAATGTCTTCCAAGGTAAAGGCTAAAGTTACCCTTATTATCTCGGAGGGGCAATTAGCTTTACAGACAGCAGTAACCAGCACAAACAACAATTAAATACAAGGATCACAAAGTTACTTGAAAGGCAATTTTTTCCATTTACTTTATATGAAAATCACAGGTGATTCCAAACTTTTGAACAGTGATGTACATGCAGTCTTAACCCTTTAGTCTGTTACAGGGGCGGCCAGCGCTGGTCCTGTAGAGCCGCACCGTCCGCTGGTTTTTGGTGTGACTCAGCGCTTGGTTGATGAATTAAAGCAGATGATTACACACTTAACTTATCTCACCTGGTGTCCTGGCTATAAATTGGGCGGAGAAAACCGAAGTCAGCGCACCCTGCCGCTCTGCAGGACCAGCGCTGATCACCCCTGGTCTGTAAGATTTATGGGTTTTTTTTTTACGGTGCTTCTGAAGCATGTAATGAAGTTTAAAACAGTTCTCATTAAGTCAGGAACATTTATGATGGATCAAGCCGATGAACCAGTATTACGTCTGCCATTCTGGGCCGCTAAAGTAGGTCCAGAGTTCTCAGAACATGCATCCTCCTTTCCTTCTCTCGTCTCCTCCCCCCGTACTTCCACATGGTATAATGAGTGAAGGAAAGGAGGAAGCACCCTGTGTCCTTTAGTATGGAAAACTCCAGTATACTGAAGCACCTGTGTCTCCAGTAATTGGCCTTGTAGGTGGAAAATGCCGGAATGTCCAGGTCATCTCTCTCCCAGGTGCACTGGTCATAGGTCAGGTCTCTCCACTTCACCAGGTACAGGTAATTCCCCTTCTTATCCACACTACTCACAAATACACACACACACACACACACACACACACACACACACCATAAGTATACCACCATGTGCAGTTTCAAATGTGTCAATTCATACAGACATAAAAAATTAAATGAACCTCTTTCTACTGCTAAAAGCATTTGTACACTGATTTAGTCCAATATCAAGCCACACAGATCAACATCCACACATCCATAAACATAGAGAAAAACACACACACACACACACACACACTTGCACATAATATAACTGTTCTACACTCATGCGGATAAAAAAAAGATTTTAGTCCAAAATTCTATTCCTGTACCTCCAAACCCAAAAAAAATCAACCGAAATCTTAACCTCTTCCCTACCTGTAACCATAACCTCAACTATAATTGACAATCATCCCAAATAAACCAAATGTTCAACCTAAAACTAACATCTAACCTAAATTTAGAGCCTAATTCTAATACCTAAACTTAGAGCCTAATTCTAAGACCTAAACATAGAGCCTAATTCTAATACTTAAACTTAGAGCCTATATCTAAAATGTAGACTTAGAGCCTAACTCTAATACCTAAACTTATAGCCTAACTCTAATACCTAAACTCAGAGCCAAATTCTAATACCTAAACTTAGAGCCTAATTCTAAGACCTAAACTTACAGCCTAATTCTAATACCTAAATGTACAGCCTAATTCTAATACCTAAACTTACAGCCTAATTCTAATACCTAAACTTAGAGCCTAATTCTAAGACCTAAACTCAGAGCCTAATTCTGATACCTAAACTTAGAGCCTAATTCTAATACCTAAACTTAGAGCCTAATTCTAATACGTAAACTTAGAGCCTAATTCTAATACCTAAACTTAGAGCCTAATTCTAAACTTAGAGCCTACGTAAATTCTAAACTTAGAGCCTAATTCTAATAAAACCTAAACTTACAGCCTAATTCCTCAAACTTAGAGCCTAATTCTAATACTTACCTAAACTTAGAGCCTAATTCTAATACCTAAACTTAGAGCCTAATTCTGATACTCAAACTTAAACATTAGAGCCTAATTCTAATAATACCCTAAACTTAGAGCCTAATTCTAATATGTAAACTTAGGGCCTAATTCTAATACCTAAACTTACAGCCTAATTCTGATAAACTTAGAGCTCAAACTTAGAGCCCTAATTCTAATACCTAAACGAGCCTAAAACTTACAGCCTAATTCTAATACCTAAACTTAGAGCCTAATTCTAATACCTAAACATAGAGCCTAATTCTAATACGTAAACTTAGAGCCTAATTCTAATACCTAAACTTACAGCCTAATTCTAATACCTAAACTTAGAGCCTAATTCTAATACCTAAACTTACAGCCTAATTCTAATACCTAAACTTAGAGCCTAATTCTAATACCTAAACTTAGAGCCTAACTGACTCTAATACCTAAACTTAGAGCCTAATTCTAATACCTAAACTTATAGCCTAACTCTAATACCTAAACTTAGAGCCTAATTCTAATACGTAAACTTAGAGCCTAATTCTAATACGTAAACCTAGAGCCTAACTCTAATACCTAAACTTACAGCCTAATTCTAATACCTAAACTTACAGCCTAATTCTAATACCTAAACTTACAGCCGAACTCTAATACCTAAACTTACAGCCTAATTCTAATACCTAAGCTTACAGCCTAATTCTAATACGTAAACTTAGAGCCTAATTCTAATACCTAAACTTACAGCGTAATTCTAATACGTAAACTTAGAGCCTAATTCTAATACGTAAACTTAGAGCCTAACTCTAATACCTAAACTTAGAGCCTAATTCTATGCGTAAATTTAGGGATCGATCTTTCACACTGCCCTACCCGTTGCCACTACCCACTACCCGTGAATTACGCATTTAGCAGCTTCCACTATCCCTAAACGGTATCTTGCGGCCACACTATCCGCTATGCATTATGCCGACTCCCTTATTTGTGCCTGGAGGTGTGCCCGTGGGCGTGTTTATGCGCTTTCCCTACATTTGCTATCTTGACCACACACTTTAGGGAAAGCGTATAGTGGGTCCTCAAACCACCCGCTACCCATTTGGGCTTTTACAAGAGCGCGTCCAGGCGGCTTCAGTGTGCGTCCACTTGGACACATGTGGACGTGGAAGTGCACATGCGGCTCCAGTTCCCGAATTAACTCGCCTATAAAAAGCCACCTTGCTTTAGCCTCAGTTGAACCCCTGAGAAAATGGCAGAAATAGTACTAAATCGCCTTGATCGCCAGTTAAATAATAGAAGACGCCCAGAACGCGTGTACCGCCAGCGCACCAGCTACCTGGGCCTTTCAGGTAAGTCTATATTGTTTGTATTTTGTATCAATCATTTTTTCCGCTTTCATAATAGTATATAATTATTATATATAATATATATTAATGATATATATTATATGTAATATCAGGGCCGGCGCTAGACCTGAAAATTTGGGGGAAAATATCCATCCCTGTATTGACTACAATTAGTCCTGGCTAATTCTAGATGGTTTTCCTTTATTAACACGTTTTCCAATTCAAGAATAATCAAGTGGCAATTGAAGACGCTTCTCTCCCCATGCGATCTAACAGCGACAAAATAATGGGCTACATTCAGTACAGAAAAATAATTTAATTATAAATAGGTCTGTGCACTGGCACTCAGCAACGGTATTTTTTTTTTTCCAGCGAGAGCGGCATTTCAGAACTCTTTTGCAAATGAAGGTAATTTCGGCGACAAGTATGTACACCTGTTTTTGCAACACGGTAACGCAACTTGCTGTAAAAAATAGACAGCTGTCCTATTGGAAAATGTAAACGGACGAAACCATGTACTTGTCACCAGAATTACCTTCATTCGCTGAAGAGTTCTGAAATGCCGCTCTCGCTGGAAAAAAAGTTACGTCGCTGAGTGCCAGTGCATAGACCTAATTTTATTTTTCTAAAATGGGATTTTGTTCTATGCTTCATTTCAGACGGGAGAGGGAGTTGGAAGTGCATGGCAAAATGCATTTTTTTCTTTTTCTTTTTTTTGAAGTTTCCATCACAAAAGGGGTAGGCTTGATGTCTTTTTTTATTGCATACCAAACATTAAACAATATGTCAATGTCAAATAAATAATAATAATAATAAAATAAAATAATACAACTCATGATTAACTAAACAAAAACAAATCCTCCCCTGTCTGGATTTGACCTCATGCACAAGCAATTTGACTTTGTCAGCGGAGAAATGTGGCGACCTTCCTCTCTCCATCACGGGTTTCGGTTTGAGGATTTGGGATAGGGCAGCCTGCTCCTAAAGGCAATGGCACCTGGCACACTGATTGGTTTAACTGGCGTAACGCCCAAACCACGCCTATGCATAATATAACGGGTAGCACAGGTGTTTTAGGGATATAGGCAGGTGTGCAAGATAGCAACTTTTGCGGGGGAACGCCTCTGACGCAATGCTAAATCCCCAAATAACGGCTTTAGGGACTCTGGCGTAAGATAGGGCCCTTAGAGCCTAATTCTAAGACCTAAACTTACAGCCTAATTCTAATACCTAAACTTAGAGCCTAACTCTAATACCTAAATTTAGAGCCTGACTCTAATACCTAAACTTAAAGCCTAATTCTAAGAACAAAACCTAGAGCCTAATTCTAATACCTAAACTTAGAGCCTAATTCTAATACGTAAACTTAGAGCCTAATTCTAATACGTAAACTTCGAGCTGAATTCTAATACCTAAACTTAGAGCCTAATTCTAATATGTAAACTTACAGCCTAATTCTAATACCTAAACTTAGAGCCTAATTCTAATACGTAAACTTAGAGCCTAACTCTAATACATAAACTTAGAGCCTAATTCTAATACGTAAACTTAGAGCCTAATTCTAATAACTAAACTTAGAGCCTAATTCTAATACCTAAACTTAGAGCCTAATTCTAATACCTAAACATAGAGCCTAATTCTTATACCTAAACTTAGAGCCTAATTCTAATCCCTAAACTTAGAGCCTAACTCTAATACCTAAACTTAGAGCCTAACTCTAATAAGTAAACTTAGAGCCTAACTCTAATACCTAAACTTACAGCCTAATTCTAATACGTAAACTTATAGCCTAACTCTAATACCTAAACTTACAGCCTAATTCTAATACGTAAACTTACAGCCTAATTCTAAGACCTAAACTTAGAGCCTAATTCTAATACCTAAACTTAGAGCCTAACTCAAATACCTAAACTTGGAGCCTAATTCTAATACCTAAACTTAGAGCCTAACTCAAATACCTAAACTTGGAGCCTAATTCTAATACCTAAACTTGGAGCCTAACTCTAATACCTAAACTTGGAGCCTAATTCTAAGACCAAAACTTAGAGCCTAATTCTAATACCAAAACTTACAGCCTAATTCTAATACCAAAACTTACAGCCTAATTCTAATACCTAAACTTAGAGGCTAATTCTAATACCTAAACTTATAGCCTAACTCTAATACCTAAACTTACAGCCTAACTCTAATACCTAAACTTAGAGCCTAACTCTAATACCTAAACTTACAGCCTAATTCTAATACGTAAACTTAGAGCCTAATTCTAATACCTAAACTTAAAGCCTAACTCTAATTCCTAAACTTACAGCCTAATTCTAATACGTAAACTTAGAGCCTAATTCTAATACCTAAACTTGGAGCCTAATTCTAATACCTAAACTTGGAGCCTAATTCTAATACCTAAACTTAGAGCCTAATTCTAATACCAAAACTTACAGCCTAATTCTAAACTTACAGCCCTAATTCTCGTAAACAGCCTAATTAATACGTAAACTTAGAGCCTAACTCTAATACCTAAACTTAGAGCCTAATTCTAATAACTAAACTTAGAGCCTAATTCTAATACGTAAACTTAGAGCCTAATTCTAATACCAAAACTTACAGCCTAATTCTAATACGTAAACATAGAGCCTAATTCTAATACCTAAACTTAGAGCCTAATTCTAATATCTAGACTTGGAGCCTAATTCTAATACCTAAACTTGGAGCCTAATTCTAATACCTAAACTTGGAGCCTAATTCTAATACCTAAACTTGGAACCTAATTCTAATACCTAAACGTAGAGCCTAATTCTAATACCTAAACTTAGAGCCTAACCCTAATACCGAAACTTAAAGCCTAATTCAAATACCTACACTTGGAGCCTAATTCTAATACTTTAACTTGGAGCCTAATTCTAATACCTAAACTTGGAACCTAATTCTAGTACGTAAACGAGAGCCTAATTCTAATACCTAAACTTAGAGCCTAACCCTCATACCGAAACTTGGAGCCTAATTCTAATACCTAAACTTGGAACCTAATTCTAGTACCTAAACGTAGAGCCTAATTCTAATACCTAAACTTAGAGCCTAACCCTCATACCGAAACTTAGAGCCTAATTCTAATACCTAAACTTAGAGCCTAACCCTAATACCGAAACTTAGAACTGGACCATAAGCCTTTTCCTCACGAAAACCGAAACATGTTCGCACAGTGATCTTTTTTTAGACTCTAATTTGGCTGTGATGTTTTTAGTCCTCTCGATTTTTAGTCCCTGCATGTATAGCGAAGCAAATAAACACTCAAACACAGACACACACACATGAACACACATATGTAAACACTCAGGCATGTGTATGCACACACACATACACACACTCACACCCAAACACTCATATGCTCATGCACACACACACTCACACGAACACACACTCATGCACTCAAAGACATACACACACACACACCTGTGGTTGATGATTCGGTGCACCATCATCCACTCGGGCTTGATGCCGTAGCGGTAGAACTTCTCCTCCAGGGCGGCGCTCTGCGGGTCTTTGGCCCTCCTCTTCTCGCTTTTTGCTCCCTCCTCCTCACCCCCGGAGGTGTACTCCAGTGACGGGGGGTCGTCCATGTCTGTCTTCCGCTGATAGTTCCGGAACATCACCGAGTGGTAGATCTCCATCTGGGTTCGAGAAATAGAGAGGAACGAATAATGAAGAGTGAGAATGCTTGGACAAAAGATGAGCCAGTAAAAGGGGGGAAATTTCCTGTGACCGATGATCTTCAAGGCAGGGATTTACTATGAACAGTGAATCATAGACCTCTTTGGACCAATGAAAATACTCTTTTTCATAAACAAATGTACATGTAGGGTACTGGCATTTCTTTTAGGGATGCATCCATGCGTGTGTGTGTCTGTGTATGCATGCATGCACGCATGGTGTGCCTTTTTAAAACACTGTAAACAGTGTTTCTTGAACTTCTCAAAATGTATTGGTAAATATTTAACATCAACTGAAATAAAGTGCCTCTGAAATTTAAAGAGAGAGACAGAGTGTCAGAGAGAGAGAGAGAGGGCAAGAGAGAGAGAGAGAGAGAGGGGAGAGAGAGATAAAGAGAGAGAGAGAGAGAGAGAGAGAGAGAACAACTATCACCCATCACCTGGAGCTCGGTGACCCAAGTGCAGTGCCAGTAGGACTGTCCCGTTAGCTTGACGAAGAACTCCCTCTCTGCTCGCCCCTTCATGGGAGGCGGGGGGGGCTGGTCGGGGTCGGCGTCAGGGGCGGGCGGAACGGGGACCGGGGGCGGGGGCTCACCCCAGCGCCAGTGCAGGATCTTCTGTACCCTGCCCTTAATGGGGGGGCACTGCGGGGGGGGAATGAGTAACAGAGGGTCACACGGCGCCCGTTTCATGAACAAACCACATCCTCTGTGTCCCCATCTCCCTCAGTGACGGAGAGCGTTTCGCCTGCGAGTGCCAGGCGTACCGAATACACACTGGGTCACCAGCCCATCAGCCAGGAAACGCAAACATGCGGGTGACAGCTTCAGTCAGCAGGCTGGGAACCGCGTGTATGTGGGAACGCATACAAGTGCGGTTATCGGTCGGTTAAACTGTGTATATGTGGGAACGAATACGAGTGCAGTTATTGGTCAGTAAGACAGTGCATATGTAGGAACGAATACGAGTGTGGTTATGTCGGTAAGACTGCGTATATGCAGGAACGAATACGAGTGTGGTTATGTCGGTAAGACTGCTGAGTGTGGTTATATGTAAGGCGAATGCAGGATACGTGTGGTTATGTCAGTAAGACTCGGATATGCAGGTATATGCAGGAGCGGTAAGAATGCGTATATGCAGGTGTGGTTATGTCGGTAAGACTGCGTATATGCAGGAACGAATACGAGTGTGGTTATGTCGGTAAGACTGCGTATATGCAGGAACGAATACGAGTGTGGTTATGTCGGTAAGACTGCGTATATGCAGGAACGAATACGAGTGTGGTTATCGGTCAGTAAGACTGCGTATATGTAGGAACGAATACGAGTGTGGTTATGTCAGTAAGACTGCGTATATGCAGGAACGAATCTTATATGCAGGAGTGTGGTTGGTTATGTCGGTAAGATGGCGTATATGCGAATAAAGTGATCAGTCAGTAAGATTGTGTATATGTGAGAAAGCATACGCGTGCGGTTATCGGTCGGTAAGACCACATATATGTGAGAACGCATATACAGTATGCAGGACCGATATATGTGGGAGCATAGTGTGGTTATCGGTCATTCAGACCACATATATGTGAGAACACAGTGTGGTTATCGGTCAGTAAGACCACATATATGTGAGAACGCATATGAGTGCGGTTATCGGTCATTCAGACCACATATATGTGAGAACACACCACATACAAGTGCGGTTATCGGTCAGTAAGACCACATATATGTGAGAACGACACACAAGTGCGGTTATCGGTCGGTAAGACCACATATATGTGGGAACGATTACGAGTGCGGTTATCGGTCGGTAAGACCGCGTATATGCAGGAACGCATACGAGTGCGGTTATCGGTCAGTAAGACCACGTATACAGTATGCAGGAACGATTACGAGTGCGGTTATCGGTCAGTAAGACCACATATATGTGAGAATGCATACGAGTGCGGTTTTCGGTCAGTGAGACCGTGTATATGTAGGAACTAATACGAGTGTGGTTATTGGTCGGTAAGACCACATATATGTGAGAACAAATGCGAGTGTGGTTATCGGTCAGTAGACCGCGTATATGCAGGAACGAATAAGAGTGCGGTTATTGGTCAGTAAGACTGCGTATATGCAGGAACGAATATGAGTGTGGTTATCGGTCAGTAAGACTGTGTATATGCAGGAACGAATACGAGTGTGGTTATCAGTCAGTAAGACCACGTATATGTGGGAACGAATACGAGTGCGGTGATCAGTCGGTAAGACCGCGTATATGTGGGAACGATTACGAGTGCGGTAATCAGTCGATATGACCACATATATGCGGTTCCCGGCATGTGGCCTAATAGGTCTGGCCCACATATACTCCACGCATTTTCCCTCACTAACAGGTTAACCCTTTGAATATTTATTTAGCCTGACCATTCTAATGATGATGTAGCAGTCACAACTGATAAATCGTCAGCTGCCAAGCTCTAGAACACTCACAGGGAAATGAAAAATACATTTCAGAACACCTATACATAAAGAGGATAGTCGTATTGTAATGTTTTGCAACTGTGCCATTACACAATTATGTCAACAAAACTGCATGTGCATTATAACTTGTGCAGGGCACATTACCAGAGTAAAGTGTTGAAATAGTCGAGAGTGAATGTCAATATAAAGTCTACAGTATTATATTCTTCATTATGCCATTGTGTCATTAATTGCAATGTTATCATTATGTAAGTTAAAGCAAATCTCATGTTTCAGTCAATCCCTGGCATCATGACTGACCAGTTTGGACTGAGATCCACTGTGTGAGCTGTTTGGCAGGGTCCAAGACAAAATGCAACCCACACACTATCACAGAATGAAGCTGCAGACAAAATAACCCTTGAATTCTGTGGGAATCTGCTTTAATTCGTCTTTGTTTCAAGTCACAAAGGCCCGAACAATTTGCGTATGTTAAAGGCTCTATATAATACAATTCTTTCCCCCAACGATTTCAGGCAATTCCCCGAAGACTGTAAAACAAGATTTTAAAGCTTCGGCCTTTCATTTCACCCCTCAGTTACTATGCCCTGTTTCGAGCGAGCCAATGAAAATGAAGCTCCGCTCCGATTGGCTGTCTCCCTGTGTCGCAAAATTATCATTGGCTGACAAAGCTAAAACTGGGCTGTACTATGCAAATGATTGCCCTGGTGAAGTTAGAAGGGGCACAGAATCAAAATGGGTTGTTCAAGAACATGATTGACGGGCGCTACAGCTACAATGCGAAGACAATCTGGTTTCATGTTTTGTCAGATGTGAGGTTGACGAAGGACCAAATTACTTGTCAAAATGCCGGGACATGACTTCTATAATAAATAACCTTAAGTAATAATACTTGTTCTAGAATTTCCCAGGCATATTAAATTGGTCTTCGCCTTTTTTCATTCAGATTAACACCCAGTATACAGGAAATGAGTGTCACTCTCCCCTTTGTTACAAACTGGACCTGCACATTTCAAAAAGGTGCAGAAATAAGTAAATAACCATAAATCAAATTATTACATTATTAAATACGGCAATATCTTTTGTTTCATATCATAAATGGGATGAACATTAAATCATGCTATAATGCTAATATATCATCAAGTGAACTATGCTTATATGTAGTTCTCATCTATTAGGAACACATGAAATATTAAATTAAACTAAATAAACAACGTAAATATGTTTTTAAGATGTTACAGAGGCTTTGTGGTCCGTGGGCTGCCCAAATGGAGCACATGGGTTCATGTGATTAGCAGAAGTCTGCTGCTTTTTCAATTTGTGACCTGAGCATCCTTACAATTTTTTGGACAACTTTTCTTGTCAAACCTGAAAAAAATTCTTAGTTTGCGGGTGAATGAATGAAGCGGGCACTATAAAACGTAGATAAACCCTTCCTGTGTCAATTATCCAACAGTTCACCTTAAAACATCATGTTAATGTCCAATCAGTTCCACATTATGGAAGTTCTAAACTAAGGTTAGTTAACCAGACCACACCTAAATACGTCACTCCACCTATCCACGTCCTAACCAACCAGCCTATTTATACCACCTTCATTCCACAATCCTCGTCTGTGTCGTTTGACGTCCCTCCCTCCTGTGACCTTCTATTCTTCTCTCACTCTATCACTCTATAGGAACCCCGGGGGACTTGAAGAGCCTATATGACTCTAAAAAGCCACGCGACCCCCCACCCTGAGTCTCGTCGCCTGGGGCTTCCCGCTATCCTGCACTGGTCTCCTACTCAACTCTATTGGGTGATTCTCACGAAACTGTCCTGACTTTTGCAAAAACAATTTTAGGTCAATTTTGCTAGTTTTTTCTCTCATTAGTAGCAAGCAGGGTCTCAATTCACTGGCTCAATTAAAATGAGAGCTCAATACATGTTTTTTAATACATTTTCAGAATGTTTTATTGAGTCATTGACCAAATAAGTTCATTACCGTCATACATTTTCAATTGATGATAACTGAATATGTATGAAAGGTAGACCTTTTTTTCATGTATGTTCTATTAATAGTTCAGAACAGCCACATAGTGAAAACATTCAGAAAAATGTTTATTGATATAATAACTTTAGTTATTATGTTCATTACAGTAACAAAATTACATGTTTTATACTAAATTTTTCCTGTAGTGTAAATTTTACAAATAAATAAAAAATGTCAATTCAGTAATCTGAAAAGACTTGACAAATAGTCCCTGTGCAAAAATAAAATTTGAAGTTATCACTCATTCTCATCCAAATATTTACATATACAGCAAGTGTTACGGTAATGAAAAGCTTTGTTACGGTAATGACCTCACATGGCATTCATACATCATAGAAGCCATGTTTTTAGTATTCACAAATTAGGCTATATGGTCCAATCTTTTTCACTGTTTATCATGTAAGGCTACATGATTAGATTGTTTTGAGTAATGACAAATTAAGCTTGACTTCACAAAAAACAATGAATCAAGAGCAATTCATAACAGAATAACAGAAGGTTTAATGCAACCACAATCAATACAATGTATACAATAACATTTTCAGCTAATTAAGAGCAATTCATAAAAAGTATAAAAGATATTAAAATGTTGAATGGTAGCTGAATAGCTGAAAGTCTTGAGCGCATTTTAAAGTTTGAATGAAGTCTCTAGCTGAAAGTATGCTGAAGTAGTTGAAGTTTAAAGAGGTTGAAGATTTGAAGGATTTGAACATTCCCTCCATTCATTTTGAATGTGGAAAATTTTTCAGCAAAAGCTTAATATTTTAAAAAATATAAATAACTTCAAAAAGTTGAATGGAAGCCCTAATGTCCTGATCGAGCTGAACGTTTTGATATTTGAACGGGTTTTCTAGCACAAAGTATGAAGGACTAGTTAGACTGCAAAAAACGGCGGAAGAACTCAGAATAATAAGAACATATGAAGATTTGGACAACAATAGTGTGAATGCTGACTCAGCATTCACACTAATAGCAATCAGTAACTTCAATTAAAAAAAAAACGAGGGTAAACATTGGGGTAGCTTTTCCCAGGTGGAAAGAGCTAATGAAGGAGAAAGACTTTCAAAGGGACGCTGAAGTTGCCTGCTTTCTTCTCGACCGTTAAGTAAATGTTACTGTCTAAATTACAAGCCTTTTTCATTGCTTGGTTGTGTAACTCGTTATATAGGCAGCATAACAGTAGAACATGTGTAGGTAAACAGCGTCATTGGTGAATAGCAGCATAGGCTATGTTCGATGGAATAAGGGCTGCATTTCATCAAGCCCACTACCTCCATCAGTACGTTTTTTAGGAAAATAGACAATGGTGGTAAATGATGGTCTCACACCTGCCATAAAGTTGTAATATTATTGTTTGACAGGCGTCTCCGGGCAAATCCAAGATGACAGACTTCGCGTTTGACAGTTGTAGGGAGCAATTTTAGCAATTTTGATGATTTAGCCACTGAAATTCAGTCAAGAAAATTTCGAGTTTAATTTCTTGTGCTGCTATATGTGGTAATCCATGTTACTGATGACACACTGGGTAGCTAGAACGCAGCGCAGCACGCATTCAGCGATATCAATATTCTAAAGCCCCCCTTTCAATAATAAAATCCCCCAAAACATATTGGCGCCTCCTTTTAAAATCGTACTGGCAAATAAAAAGCCAGAAAAAAGCGGAGATTAGATACAGAATTCTTTCTACGCAAGAGTTAACTACTCCTTTTTTCTGTATATCTCCCCATTTAAAACTACCAAGGTGGATACTGCAACACGCTGTATTGGAATTTTGGCATACTCAGGTATGGTACGATATTACTAATGAGTAAGCTGACCAGCGGGGAGAGGGGACAATGGCACTGTGGCACGGTACCGAACAATCGTACCTTGTGCGAAAGCGGTCTGAGAGTTTGTATTAAAAACAAACACTCCGCCATAGACCGCAGTTCCGCGTGGTATTGTGAAGTGGTATTGGATGACATGATGTCATAGCTTCTTAGTACATAACGGCAACCGTAGTTGCAACACGCCTTTGAAAAAGTGAGGCGCTAGAGAGCACTATTCGTTTGAATGCGAAATACAATTTCACCGCTTGATGGGAGAAATTCCTACACAATGTACCTTTAAAAATCACAGGAATGGGTTACAGACTTACTTTTCTTTACATGCTCAGAAATAGTGATTTTTCAACTTCTCGTTTCGGCAAAATGAACACTAATGCGGTGTTCAGCATAATTTCCTGAGCATGTAAAAAAAAAAAAGTAAGTCTGTGACCCATTCCTGTAATTTTTTATGAATTTTTAAAGAAAAAAAAGCGAAATTGGCTAAAAAAATAAAAAGAATACATAAATAAATAATAAAAAGAATGCTGCTACAGGGATACATTTGGAATGAGGAATTATTAGAAATATACTTGTATCAAGACTGGCGGTATGATTTAAATCCATTCAACTTTGCTTACTCTAGTCCAGAGGTTCCCAAACTCGGTCCTGGGGCCTCCCTGTGTATGCTGGGTTTTGTTCCACCCTTGACTGCAATCGTAGGATTTTAACAGGCTGTTAATTTGTCTTATTTGGGTGCATTTAAATTTAGAGCAGCAATTTATCCTCTTTTGACATACAGTATTTTGACAGATATGCACACATACAGTGAGGAATAAATTTCACATCCACATTGCAATATATGAGTAACAACTATACTAAAAGAGGAAGAAAATTTTTACCCAATCAAAGGAAAAAAATCAATGGGTTCCTCATTGGTGAAACTGTGGGCACATGGTTGCAAAAACTTTCAATTTACTAGACAAGCCAATGATGGTCAAACCTGTTTTATGTTATGTTTTTGTTATTGAGTGCAAGCAAATTATTTTGAGAGAATTCTAATCACCTGTGTTGAGCAACCTGATTTGGTGGTAAGTGATTTACTCAGTGCCTGACTTTAAAAACGTTAAAGTATTATCTGAAATGGCTTGCAACATCGGGGAAAAAAATACAAAACTGTATATTCAAGGGTCTTTTATTCTTCATGGCACACATGGATATTTCTATTCAAATTTGGCTTCAGACAGCAAATAACTTCTTTAAACACAAAATGCACCTAATTAGGACAAATTAAGAGCTTATGAAAATCCAATGATGGCAATTCTGATTGGAATGAAAACCAGCATACACAGGGAGGCCCCAGGACCGGGTTTGGGGACCCCTGCTCCAGCCAATATAGTAAATCTCCTTTTGTCTACTACTACTCCTAGTACCAACCAACCCCTATTAGACCAAACAACACCTAGTACCAACCAACTATATAGTATAGCCCCTAGAAAAACAACCACAAAATTTGGAGCCCTGATTATACATATATAATAAATTACCGTAACACTTCATTTCATTACCGTAACAGCCTTGTATATGTGACGGTAATGAATGCAGAGCATTACGGTAATGAATGGCAGTCCTATGTTGCTAGCAATAATTAGCATAGCTAGCATGACTCGGCAGAAATATTTTCCCGAACAGTTTGGCTCTATGAAAGTTACTTTTCCACAGAACATAAAATAATTATCTTCAAAACTATTTTAAATATACCCTGTTATGGTAATGAACAGTAGTAGTGTGCCAAGGGGTGTATATAATTACAATCTTTAATGTATCTACCGGAAGAACTTGAAAGATGATCTTACCTGGTAGCCTTTTTGCAACTTCTCTTCCACACAATGCATCATGGGACAAAAAAACTTCATTTATTGGAACACAGGGATTTTAATGGAGCCAAATATCTCTGTTACGGAAATGAATTGTTCATACTCCGGACACATGTATTTGGCCCAGAAAATAATTATTCACAAATGGTTGGCCCAAAATGGTAACACTGCTAGTTAAAGGGTGTAACCCCAACCATTTTTTGTATTTATATATATATTAAATTATGGGGATGTATTGTGATAATTTTGGGTTTAAGGTAAAAAATAATAGTCCGGACACGTTACGGTAATGAACTTTTAGGTTAAAATGTTGTCATAAAATATAGAGTAATCCATCAAATGCAAAGACAACAGTAGTCCTACAATTAGTACATACCATAGGTTGATATATAATGCAAAAGTATGATTGTTTTAGTAGTTTAGCCTATCAAATCCTTACAGACATGAAAAAATGCAATTTCGTGAGAATCACCATATTCCGTTCTTCATCAGTACAAATTCCCATGCTTATTCCATTCAATAAATATCATTAACTACTATTTTAGGTGCGGTGTGGAATTCATTAACTGATTCACTGTCTGAAAAAACACTCTTCCTCTACCCCAACTCATGTCTCACACCCGATTGGCCCAGAACATGTGTCACTCACCAGGCAGCGAGGGCAGATCCACTCCCCATTGGGAATCTCGGGCAGGGGCGGGTTGAGGCAGTGTATGTGATAGGACGAGGTGCAGGAGTCGCAGCACAGCAGCTCGCCTCCATCCTTGCACACCCTGCAGAACTCCATGTGATCGTCTTCCTCCTCCTCGCCGGCACCCGCTGCTGTTCCCACCTCCTCGGACTCCTCCTCAAACTCCTCGAAGTCCTCATCCTTCGCCTCCCACTGGATGCCCTCCTTCTCCTGGGGAGGTGGAGGGAGATGGAGTGAATATCTAGGTTCCGAGAGCCACAGTCCTTCCTAACATTGTGTTCCACCACCCAGATTTTCTCATTCGCTCAGTTCTTCAGCCAGAGGTACATCTGAGCAGTGACATTAGCGGCTGTTTTACGTTTCCTACACACTGTGTTATACCCTAGGGGCAGTCTCAGGGGCAGTTGTACGTTTGTTATGCATTGGGGGCAGTCTTAGGGGCAGTTACTCACACAGTGGGGGCAGCTCCACTTGCCCTCCGGTGCTTTTTCAAGCTCCGGCTCCAGGCATACCAGGTGGTATGCTCGGGGACAGGTGTCGCACAGGATGATCTCGCCGCCCTGTTGGCAGACCTCGCAATAGTCCTGATGATCAGTCTCATAGCCATCACCCTCCTCTCCCAAAACTGCAGAGGGAGAGAGAGAGAAAAACAGAGGATCTTACACCACTGGGTGTGTTATCATAACTTTCATATGACACAACCAATAGGATAAGATGGTCTATTTATCACATAACTGAATTGTGTAATTTAATAGAAAACAAATGTAATTTCCATTAGCGCCCATGATATGTTAGCATTGAGCTAACTCTATCGTCCTGCTAACTTAGACAGAGTCACAGACATTTGCGTTTGAAATAGCAATGGTTTGTACATTCAGTCAACTGAGTAACAAGCTAGCTAACATTAGCTCACTAGCTAACGAAATAATGTCACATAATGGTTATGAAAAAGTTCTGCATGCATGCATGCATGCTAGCTAGCTAGCTAAGTAATGGTTACTTAGTTATGTGAGTGGCGCTTAGCTAGTTAGCTACAGCGCAGAGCCATACCAACGTTACACTTGGTATTGAGTCTGGCTAAACATTAAGTGTGACGTAGTGCGGAGCAATTTTTTCCCCCCGCTCTCAGCCAATGAAATTTTTGCAAAAGTAATATGTACTATCATATCTATAATATGTACTATCGTAGGTAATATCAAAAATATGTCATGAGCTGAGCGATGGGAAAAGGACTTCAGTTATGTGATAACAAGATTTAACACCCTTTAATTGAGACAACACTCGAGAGATGTTCCAGAACTTTAGCAATCAATCGATGAAGAACAAACCCAGGCAACACTCACAAACAGAGAGGGAAGGAGAGATGGAAACATAAATACATACATCCAGTACTTTGTCAATGATTTTCATCCTTTATCCATTCATCCTTTATTTAAATTAATGAATCTCCTTAATCCTGGTCTGTGTCATGGGAGGTTGGAATCTATCCCAGCATTCAATGGGCAGGGGGCAGGATTGCACAACGAGCAGTTTATCTGTCCGTCGCAGGCCACACACACCACTCACTCTCAAGTACATGTACAAGCGCAGTTTAGTCCTCAGTTAGCCCAGCATGCATGTCTTTGGACTCCACACAGAAAGAGCTACTCAGATTGTAACCCGTCACCTTATAACTGTGAGGCCCACAGCACTACTATCCCACCCCAAACTTTTACTAAATTTACTAAATGAAAAATGTTATACACGTAAAAAACAGTAATAATGAACTTGCAAGACGTACTACTGATGTAATCATAATATGGAATTATTATTATTATTATTCCAGGAGCTCCCATTACCCCCCTTTGCAATAGGCCGATGCGAGACTCCAGTATGAAATAAATAATGTGTGAGTGACTGGTCTTAGGGCCCTGAGACGCACTTATATCAGGGATATTTTGGCTTCTCTCCTAATGCATGCTGGGATATTCACCAACTCACCCCGGTTACGACCTCCAGGGATAATCAGTGCGCAAGATGGAAAGATGGATTGATGGATAGTTGTTTCTTCATAATTCCCCTTGCAGGATGAATAACCATAAACTTCATAATTGTTTCTGTATCACAAGCATGCTTACAGAACCACTGTTTCATCCAGCGAGCGCAGTGTGCAGCAGCAGTAAAACTGTGTCTCAGACATGAGATCCAGCGAGCGCAGTGTGCGGCAGCAGTAAAACTGTGTCTGCATGAGATCCAGCGGCGCAGTGACAGTAAAACTGTCTCAGACATGAGAGATCCAGTGTGCGGCGCAGTAAAACTGTGTCTCAGAGCAGATCCAGTGTGCGGCAACAGTAAAACTGTGTGTCTCAGACATGAGATCCAGTGAGCGCAGTAAAAAGTGTGTCTCAGCAGATCCAGCGGCGCAGTGTAGTAAAAGTGTGTCTCAGACATGAGATCCAGCGAGCGCAGTGTGCAGCAGCAGTAAAACTGTGTCTCAGACATGAGATCCAGCGAGCGCAGTGTGCAGCAGCAGTAAAACTGTGTCTCAGACATGAGATCCAGCGAGCGCAGTGTGCAGCAGCAGTAAAACTGTGTGTCTCAGACATGAGATCCAGCGGCGCAGTGTGTGCGGCAGCAGTAAAAGTGTGTCTCAGACGCAGCATGAGATCCAGCGAGCGCAGTGTGCAGCAGCAGTAAAACTGTGTCTCAGACATGAGATCCAGCGAGCGCAGTGTGCAGCAGCAGTAAAACTGTGTCTCAGACATGAGATCCAGCGAGCGCAGTGTGCAGCAGCAGTAAAAGTGTGTCTCAGTGAGAAACTGTATCTCAGACGCATGAGATCCAGCGAGCGCAGTGTGCAGCAGCAGTAAAACTGTGTCTCAGACATGAGATCCAGCGAGCGCAGTGTGCGGCAGCAGTAAAACTGTGTCTCAGACATGAGATCCAGCGAGCGCAGTGTGCGGCAGCAGTAAAACTGTGTCTCAGACATGAGATCCAGCGAGCGCAGTGTGCAGCAGCAGTAAAACTGTGTCTCAGACATGAGATCCAGCGAGCGCAGTGTGCAGCAGCAGTAAAACTGTGTCTCAGACATGAGATCCAGCGAGCGCAGTGTGCAGCAGCAGTAAAACTGTGTCTCAGACATGAGATCCAGTGGCGCAGTGTGTCTGTGTCTCAGCAGCAGTAAAAGTGCAGCAGCAGTAAAACTGTGTCTCAGACATGAGATCCAGCGGCGCAGTGAGATCCAGCGGCGCAGTGTGCAGCAGCAGTAAAAGTGTGTCTCAGACATGAGATCCAGCGAGCGCAGTGTGCAGCAGCAGTAAAACTGTGTCTCAGACATGAGATCCAGTAAAAGTAAAACTGTGTCTCTCAGACATGAGATCCAGTAAAACTGTGTCTCAGACATGAGATCCAGCGGCGCAGTGTGCAGCAGCAGTAAAACTGTGTCTCAGACATGAGATCAGCAGCAGTAAAACTGTGTCTCAGACATGAGATCCAGTGGCGCAGTGCAGCAGTAAAACTGTGTGTCTCAGACGCGAGATCCAGCAGTAAAACTGTGTCTCAGACATGAGATCCAGCGGCGCAGTGTGCAGCAGCAGTAAAAGTGTGTCTCAGAGTGTGAGATCCAGCGGCAGCAGTGTGTCTCAGACATGAGAACAGTAAAACTGTGTCTCAGACATGAGATCCAGCGGCGCAGTGTAAAACTGTGTCTCAGACAGATCCAGTAAAACTGTGTCTCAGACATGAGATCCAGCGGCGCAGTGTGCGGCAGCAGTAAAACTGTGTCTCAGACATGAGATCCAGGGGCGCAGTGTGCAGCAGCAGTAAAAAACATGAGATCCACCTGTTCTGTTCTCAGACATGAGATCTTCAGTAAAACTTTTCAGACATGAGATTCTTCTTGGCATGAGATCCGGCGCAGTGTGCAGCAGCTAAAACTGTGTTGTGAGATCCTTGCGCAGTGGCAGCAGCAGTAAAACTGTGTCTCAGACATGAGATCCAGCGGGCAGTGTGCAGAGGTAAAACTGTGTCTCAGACATGAGATCCAGCGGCGCAGTGGAGTCTTCTGTGTCTCGGACTCCGGCGCCAGTGTGCAGCACTGTGTCTCAGACATGAGATCTGGGGAGTGGCAAAGTAAACTGTGGACATCAGCCTTACAGTAAAACTGTGTCTCAGACATGAGCAGGGCATTAGTAAAATGTGTCTGACCGAGAGTGAGTTTGAGCAGCGTCTCTGTTCTCCATGAGATCTCGGCGCAGTGTGCAGCAACATAAAACTGTGTCTCAGACTGTTAGTGAACAGTAAAATCTCAGAC
>CM056199.1:5769669-6114669 GCA_029692085.1 Gymnothorax javanicus | reverse complement strand
TAATCCTTTTTTAAACTAGCGGGAAACCAGTAAAAAGCTGTAGCACAGATGCTGAACTGGTAGAAATGGCATACATTTGATTGAAATTATTACATTACATAACTATAAGATCAATGCGCTACAATATACAACATCAAAATATGTTGTTGATTAGTTGGGATATAGTGCATTACTTCACATGCATTATCACTACACATTCCAAAGGTCCCACATGTTTACAATACGCAGTGGTATAGCGCCCATCTCCCTAAGGTAGGGCTCGTACCTCATGAACTGACTGAAGGCCTTGTAGTTGGTGAGCGTGTGGTAGTCCTCCTCAGTGAACGTGTGATCCACGTCCTCCAGGCCCCAGTCCTGAGCCAGCTGAGCTGAATTCTTCTGTTCCACTGGCTGCATTAGGGTCAGACACTCAGGCTAACAGCACTCTAATCTTCTGAAGAGAGGAAAGTTCTGGAATATTTTTACAAATATTGTTCTACAATTCTACCTCTACTCCCAGCAGTGGTTGTTACATGAGCACCCGAGTGCCCCGGTAAGAAGGTTCTGATCACATATTCAGTCCTCAGGAACACAGACCAATCTTTAAACTTAATGTTGTATTTAAGAAATGACTCTTCTGAAGCATCTACCAAAGTTTGGGAAAGAAAATAAACATACATCAGATAAAATGCATAACAAATATGGCTGAATAGACTCATCAGAACATTCTCGCCATGGCCGTAATGAACATTTTAGGGGAAGGGGGCGATTTACTTTATTAACTCCCAGATTGGTTGAGCTCCTAACAGATAAAGTTCTCGAACAGGACGTTACGTGGCTTTGGGATGAAAAGGTCTACGCTCAGTATAAATCCAGCCACTGGGAAAGTGGAATCTTTAGTTTGTACATCTATTTAAGGAAAGGCAGCCATTTTCTCATACTCTGTGCATGTTTATGATATGTACTATATACATTGCAGTGAAAAAGTATATGCTCTCTTCCCGATTTCTTACATTTTTGCAAATTTGTCACAATTAAATGTTTCAGATCAACAAAGTAATATTTCTATTCGACATAAATAAGCCATGTACAGAAAAAGTGCAGTTTTTAACTCACTTGGTCAAACAGACCAAAGGGGGCTTATATGATCACGTGGCGTTCTCGGCCTCTGCGTAAAACTTCAATCTTTTTCTGCCAAACCACGGAAGGGATCGATGTAAAATTTGCTAGGGAGGTACATATGAATGTACAGATTAAAATTTGTTTGAGGTGTCGAAACTCGACATCAAACTTTCGGCCATATTTATAATTGCGCTATATCGTGCTGGAGAGCGTTTGAAAGCAGCTAGAAGGCTGAAACTTTGTACACACATACTTCTGAGGACATAAACATTAAAAGCTAAGCTCTTCATTTGCTACATTACTGCTCCCTTGAGCAGCACACTTAAGCCCAATAGCCAGCTGGTTACCCCTTCAGTATGTAATGCTGGGGCACAATGATCTGGTGTCTGGGGCTTGATATTGCAATAGAGCTGCACTATGTAAAGACCACTGAGCTGCAAAAATAATGACAGGATGAAACATCAAACCATGAAGCTTTTTTTTTTTTTCCCCACACAAATTACAAAAGGTGTCTTCAATGTCCTAATGCTGGACCCAGGCATAAAAAATACTGCCACTTGTGAGCTTACATAACACTAAAGCCTGAAATAAACCAGTGAGCTACAGTGCTCATCGCACTATTTTTAAATGATGATCTCATTAATTAACAAAAAAGCTATCCATGTCATGATCCTGCATCTGCCTGTTTTCTATTTTTATAATTTTTCATTATTATTCAGAATTGTCATTCATCATCCCAGTTCCTGTTATTGCCAGTGCTTATTTACTGCTCCATTGCACCAGCGTTTACCCCTGTCTTGTGATGACTGTGGTTTGTTCATTTTTCCCAGTTCGCGTGCCAACACGCTTCGGGTTATTTCAGTGGTTTCTGGTGTTTCGTATATTTGCTTCAATTCTCGTTTACTTCTTTCGGTCTGTTAACGCTGTTTACTAATACTACTAACGTTTAATGTTTTATCTACTGGTTACTAACTTACAGGGCATCTAAAGTCAATTCTCAGACGGGACTTTGAACGTCCAATGTTTACAAACAAATCACTTGCTTTTGTTGACATCTTGCATTGTCACATGGCCAATTTCATTCATATAAACCAATGTTTTGTGTACACGCCTAGATAATCCTTCTATTTTGTTCGCTGCGGATAATTTTGCCCTGTCCCAGTGGCTGTGATTGCTGATTGTTTTATCGATAAACAAAAACAATGGGAATCGACGTTAGATGCCCTTTAATTAACCCTTGTACATACTACTAACGGACTGAGCACTTGGGATAATTTAGAACTTGCACCACTACTAATAATTACAAACGTAATCTCAGCACTCGCTCTGCTCTAGTCTCCGCCCCTGGCTTTGCTTTCCCTATATCATTCTGTGTTTCCACGAAATCTCTCGCACATGCTTTATTACTATCCTGCACTCTTTTATCTGCATGTAGAACTCCTCAACCGGAGCCATTTGTTTGTCATAGGTTGTCTATGTGTTCCCAGTCCGTGTCTTGGCTTTTGCCAATCATTGCATTAGGGCTCCCTCGTGAGCTCACCTTCATTGCTCATTATTGGGTTACTCCCTTCACCTGTTCCTTGTAGCATGTGACTTCCCTTCAGTTTATTTAAGCCCTGCATTTCTGCTTCTACTCTGTCAGAACGTTGATCATTTCTTCTGTGCCGAGAGACCTGTACGCCAGATGATCTGTGAGATTTGAGACACCCTTTGCCTGACTACCGATTTTCTGCCTGTGCCCATTTTTGGATTTGTTGTATTTTTCTGGTTTGGACCCTGCCTGTCCGACTACAATTCCTGATTTTTGCTGCCCTGGTTTGTGGACTTTTGCTTACGGTACATCAACCTGCTTTTGCCTTTTGTTTATGTACTGTTGCCCATCTGATTCACTGTTACCGAACCCTGCCTGTCTTCATACCCTGATGTCTGGATTTGTTTTATGGCACTGTATCTTTGTGATCTCTGGCTTGGACTAGGACTGAATAAAGGACTTTTTTTTTTTTTTTTTCAACACTCGATTGCTACTGGTTCCTGTACTGATTCATTACAATGCAACCCTACATAGCCCTGAGTAAACGTATAATTGCCCCCTCAGTTACTGAATTAACAAATTAAACAAACTTACTTCATTATTTGGTTCAATATCACTAGAAACTCACGGGCATGATTACTGACAACCCTGTTGAATCTAAATATCACTTAAATAGAACCTGTCAAGAGCAATGAGAAACAAAGTTATTGACCTCTATCAGTCTGAATAGGGTTACAAAGCCATTTCTAAGACTCTGGGACTCCAGCAAACCTCAGCAACAGCCTTTACCAACAAACTGAGAAGAGTGAACCTTCCCAGGAGCAGCCAGCCTATTTCCTCCAAGAACGTACTGGTGACTCATCCAGGAAGCCACAAAAGAACCCAAACTAACATCTAAAGAACTGCAAGAACTGCAAAAAGAACTGCAGGCCTCACTTGCCTCCGTAAAATTAGTGTTCATGATTCAACAATAAGAAGCAGACACTGCAAAAATGGCATCCATGGGAGAGGTCCAAGGCAAAAACCACTGCTGACCAAAAAGAACACAAACGGCTAAAAACATTGTGATGATCCCCAAGACTTTTAGAAGAATATTTTGAGCACTGATGAGTCAAAAGTGGAACTTTTTGGAAGAAATGCGTCCCTTTATACCTGGCAAAAACCTAATACAGCATTCCACAAAAAGCACAACATACCAACAGCCAAACACAGAGGTGGTGTAACGGACTGGGGCTGCCTGTCTGCCACAGGACCTGGGTGACTTGCCATAATTGATGGAACCACAAATTCTGCTCTCTAAATGAAAATCCTGATGGAGAATATCTGGCTATTAGTTTGTGACCTAAAGCTTGAGCACAGTGGGATTATACAGCAGTCAGTGTTGGTGCCAGAACTGGAATTTGGGGGCACAGTCACATCCCTTTATAACAACAATTGGTCCTGGCCAGCTCTCAATCATTTTCCTTTACTGACAGGTTTTCCGATCATAGTAATAATCCATTGGCAATTGAAAACACGGCTTCTCTCCCCATGCGATCCAACAGCAATGAAATAATGGGCTGAATTCAGTACAGAAAAATAATTTACTAATAAACAGGCCCATGCTTTATGAAAAACAAACTGCTCTGGAACATCTGCGCTACTTTATTGGATCATCTGGCGATCTAACCTGCGCTTAATCATGATCGTTTAAATTGTTAAAATAAAATAAAAGACCATTTTAAATGCCTCTGTGCAAGTTTCAATAACGCTGATTTAAATGCACCAAAGTGCGCGTCCGAATGAATGATAGTTGCCTTTTTTTAAAGGGGAGAACTAGCAACGCTTGATGGTGTGGAGTATTTTTGGAGTGAATTTTTAATTTAGAAAATTACTGAGAATGAGTCAGGACTCATGATTGTTTTAAAGGGATGTTCTGTGCCCCCTCTAAAATTCCAGTTCTGGCGCCGACGCTGCAGCAGGACAATGATCCAAAACAATCATGCCAGTTCACATCTGAATGGCTCAAAAAAAAAGCAAAAAAGGTTTTGCAGTGGCTAGTCAAAGTCTGGAATAGGAGCCATCTGAGATGCTCAGTCTTAAACAGTCGGTTCATGCACACAAACCCTCCTATATGGCTGAATTTAAAAAATTTTGCAAGGAACAGTGGGCCAAAATTCCTCTACAGCAATGTAAAAGACTCATTGCCAGTTACTGCAAATGTTTGATTGCAGTTGTTGCTGCCAAGGGTGGCATAACCAGTTATTAGGTTTACAGGGGCAATTATTTTTTACATGGGTGATATAGAAGGTTTTGAATAACTCATACCAGCAAAAAAATGATCATTTAAAACCTGCCTTTAGAGTTCAATCACAATATCTTTGTCTTATATAAAAATTATTTGGGTGGACTAAAACAATAAAATATGACAAACAAGTGAAAACAGAAGGAATTGGGAGGGGGACAAATACACTTTTACAGCACTGTACCCTCAAGGTCCATAAAAAAGATAGATTAAAGAGAAAAGATCACTTAAGGTCCCAAGGACTTCACACTGACAACGGCCAAAACAAACAATGAAACTAAAGGGGACAATAATGAACTAATTAACTAACGAGGATGACTATTCAAACAGTATCCCTGCGATCAGTTTGCGGCTCATCTCAACCGGGACCTGGTGTGTTTTCTGACACAGGAATTGAGTAGAATTCAAGATATATGAAGATGAGCTAAAAGCAAATCAATCATCCTCTCAGTCATGATCAGGGACACAGCCTGGAGACTCCATGACTCTCACCTTCAGCACTTCCTCCTGCGCGCGGTCTCCATCCTCCGCTCTCTTGTGTTTCACTTTCTTCTCCTTCTTCTCTTTGTGCCTTTTTCGTTTCTTTTTCCCTTCGGTCGCGAAGCCACTGGCCCCGCTGTCAGAGTTATCCCCGTAATCCCGCTCCGAGTCACGGTCTGCGTCACTGTCCGGGGACTGCTACAGAGGGAAGGAGAGAGAGATGGGGAGAGAGAGGGAAGGAGAGTGAGAGGTGAATGACAGAGGGAACAGAGATTGAGAGAGAGAGAGAGACAGGTAGAGAATGTGTGGTATACAGAAGGTGAGAGGAAGGCAAGTGATCTAAAAATTAGCCTAAATGTCTTCAATATGAGACAGGTAATCTCCTGTGATCTGTTCAGATCTATCCTGTCACAGGTTAATCTTTCCTATGTTTTTTTGAAAGCAGTACCAAACACCAAAGCGTCCGCTGGAACAAGATACTCGCAACTGAAAGAAAACTTTTGAATTTCAGACTCTTCCCAGCAAAATATTCCCTTAGCAGAATATTGACTATTATAATATTCTCAACAGATGATATAAACGAGTCTATTATTCAATATTATAACATTCTCACAGATGATAAACACGAGTCTATTATTCACTACTATAATATTCTCACAGATGATAAACACAAGTCAATTATTCACTACTATAATATTCTCAAGATGATATACACGAGTCTATTATTCTACTACTATAAAATTCTCAGAGATAATAAACACGAGTCTATTATTGACTACTATAATATTCTCACCTATGATATACACGAGTCTATTATTGACTACTATAATATTCTCACAGATGATATACACAAGTCTATTATTGACTACTATAATATTCTCACAGATAATATACACGAGTCTATTATTGACTACTATAATATTCTCACAGATGATATACACAAGTCTATTATTCACTGTTAAAAAATTCTCACAGAAGATATACGAGTCTATTATTCACTATTATAATATTCTCACAGATGATATACAAGAGTCTATTATTCACTATTATAATATTCTCACAGATGATGTACACGAGTCTATTATTCACTATTATAATATTCTCACAGATGATATACACGAGTCTATTATTCACTATAATAACATTCTCACAGATGATAAACACAAGTTTATTATTCACTTCTATAATATTCTCACAGATGATATACACAAGTCTATTATTCACTATTATAATGTTCTCACAGATGATATACACAAGTATATTATTCACTATTTTAATAGTCTCACAAGTGATATACACAAGTCTATCATTCACTATTATAATATTCTCAAAGATGATATACATGAGTCTATTATTCACTACTATAATATTCTCACAGATTATATACACAAGTCTATTATTCACTATTATAACATTCTCACAAATGATATACAAAAGACTATTATTCACTATTAAAACATTCTCACAGATGATATACACGAGTCTATTATTCACTATTATAATATTCTCACAGATGATATACACAAGTCTATTATTCACTATTATAACATTCTCACAGATGATATACACGAGTCTATTATTCACTACTAAAATATTCTCACAGATGATATACACAAGTCTATTATTCACTACTATAATATTCTCACAGATGATATACACAAGTCTATTATTCAATACTATAATATTCTCACGGATGATATACACAAGTCTATTATTCACTACTACAATATTCTCACAGATGATATACACGAGTCTATTATTCACTATTATAATATTCTCACAGATGATATACAAAGGTGTATCATTCACTATTATAACATTCTCACAGATGATATACACAAGTCTATTATTCACTATTATAATATTCTCACAGATGATATACACGAGTCTAATATTCAATTCTATAATATTCTCACAGATGATATACACAAGTCTATTATTCACTATTATAATATTCTCACAGATGACATACACAAGTGTATTATTCACTATTATAACATTCTCACAGATGATATACACGAGTCTATTATTCACTATTATAACATTCTCACAGATGATATACACGAGTCTATTATTCACTATTCTATTATTTCACAGATATTATATTAACTATTCTCACAGATGATATACACGAGTCTATTATTCACTATTATAACATTCTCACAGATGATATACACGAGTCTATTATTCACTATTATAATATTCTCACAGATGATATACGAGTCTATTATTCACTATTATAATATTCTCACAGATGATATACACGAGTCTATTATTCACTATTATAATATTCTCACAGATGATATACACAAGTCTATTCTTCACTACTATATTCTCACAGATGACATACACGAGTCTATTATTCACTACTATAATATTATCGCAGATGATATACACGAGTCTATTATTCACTACTATAATATTCTCAGAGATGATATACACGAGTCTATTATTCATTATTATAACATTCTCAAAGATGATATACACGAGTCTATTATTCACTACTATAACATTCTCACAGATGATATACACGAGTCTATTATTTACTATTATAATATTCTCACAAGATGATATACACGAGTCTATTATTCACTATTATAACATTCTCACAGATGATAAACATGAGTCTGTTGTTACATAACATAGCATAACATAACATGAATGGCAAGAACAGGCCGTTCAGCCCAACTACGCTCGCCAGTATCTTTATACTATTGTGAATAGATCCCTTCAGATACTCAATGACTCAATGGTATCTAGCTTTAAGTCAAGCTTGCTCTTGAAAACCCATAAGGTCTCTGCCTCAACAATATGGTCAGGCAAGCTATTCCATATCGAAATTACTCTTTGGGTGAAGAAATATTTCCGAATATCAGTGCTAAATTTACCTTTGGTCAACTTCCATTTGTGACCCCCCGAGTTCTACTAACAACACTTGGTCGAAGGAATCCTGCATAATTCACTTTGTTAATCCCTTTAACATATTTAAAGACCTCAATCAAATCACCCCTTAGTCTCCTTTTCCTAAGACTAAAAAGATTAAGGATCTTCAGCCTCTTCTCATAGCTTTCATGTTTTATACCTGGAATTAGCTTAGTGGCTCTTCTCTGAACTTTCTCTAGAGCCTCTATATCTTTCTTAAAGTATGGTCCCCAGAACTGTACACAATACTCCAGATGTGGTCTGACAAATGTGTTGTACAAAAGAAGCATCACCTCCTTAGATTTGTACTCAATACTTTTGGCAATGTATCCCAGCATCCGATTGGCTTTTTTAACTGCTACGGCACAATGGCTAGAGCCTGTTTGGTCAACAATCACTCCCATATCTTTCTCGTGTGGAGCACATTTCAGTTTTAAACCTCCCATGAAGTAATCCCGTCTAATGTTTTTATTACCTACATGTACAACTTTACATTTCGCTACATTAAATTTCATTTGCCACATTTCTGCCCAATTCTGGATTCTATCAAAATCATCCTGAATCACTTTAGTGGACTCTAAACTATTTGCCAAACCCCCCAATTTAGTATCATCTGCAAATTTAACTAATCTGCTCTCAATATTCCTATCAAGGTCATTAATGTAGATGAGGAACAGCAGGGGTCCCAACACCAATCCCTGGGGGACGCCACTCCCCACCATACCTAGCTCAGATGAGATACCATTGACCGCCACTCTTTGTGTTCTGTCCTGTAACCAGTTTTGAATCCACTCCAGAATGCCTCCTGTAACTCCAATGGAGCTCATTTTAAAAATTAGTCTCTTATGCGGTACTGTATCAAATGCCTTCTGAAAATCCAAGTACATGATGTCATAAGCCCTGCTCTGGTCATAAGTCTTGGTGGCCTCTTCAAAAAATTCCAGAAGGTTTGTCAGGCATGACCTTCCCTTACGGAAACCATGTTGGCTATCCTCAAGATACTGTTTACGTTCAAGAAATAAGTCCAGCTCATCTTTTATGATAGATTCCAATATTTTGCACACAAAGCAAGTTAAACTGACTGGCCTGTAATTTCCTGGCTCAGTACGGTCCCCTTTCTTATATATTGGTATTATATTGCCCTGTTTCCAATCATTTGGTATTTCTCCAGTTTCTAAAGACCGTCTGAAGATGGCAGATAGCGGCTTAAAGATGATCTCACCAACTTCCCTGAGCACTCTAGGATATAGGCCATCAGGACCCGCCGCCTTATCTGCCTTTAGTTTATGCAACTTGTCTAATACTTCGTTATCCCTAACCTCAATTTCCGCTAAATAATCTTGAGCATTTAACATGCCCTCTGGCCGAATAAAGACCCACTCTGAGGTAAAATTCTCAACAAAGTTCACTACTATAATATTCTCACAGATGTTATACACGAGTCTATTATTCACTACTATAATATTCTCACAGATGATATACAAAAGTTTATTATGCACTACTATAATATTCTCACAGATGATATACATGAGTCTATTCACTATTATAACATTCTCACAGATGATATAGACGAGTCTATTATTCACTTCTATAACATTCTCACAGATGATATACACAAGTTTATTATTCACTATTATAGCATTCTCACAGATGATATACATGAGTCTATTATTCACTACTATAACATTCTCACAGATGATATACACGAGTCTATTATTTATTATTATAATATTCTCACAGATGATATACACGAGTCTATTATTCACTATTATAATATTCTCAGATGACCTACGAGTCTATTATTCACTACTATCATAGATATGTTATTATTATCTAATATTCTATGATGATAGGGGGAGACAGTCTATTATTTACTAATAAATTCTCACAGATGATAAAGAGAGTTTATTATTCTATTATCACATCACATGTCTATTATTCTCCACTATAATACACACTCGTTATCATAGTATGTGTATAGTAAGGGGAAGACACATGAAAAAATACGAGAAAGCAAGTCATCACATCACATGCAGGCATACGGCAGCATACACACAGAGGTGTATAGTAAAGAAGTACATTTTTGAGGTTTTTGAGGATTTGTACTTTACTTGAGTTTTTTTTTTTTTTTTTTTTTTAAACGGGACTTCTACTCTTCGACATTTAAAAGATAAAAAGTGTACTTTTTCTTTGTTACTTTGACACTGGCCACTTCACAACTCATTACAAATTAAAATATGTATTTAAGTCATCATTCAAGGATTATCTGGATGCGGCGTGTTCAAGAAGAACAATGGTGTTCGGCAGGGTATCTTAGGCGTTTTGGGCAGATGTTTCTGCCAGCGGACATGGAGCTGCAAATTTATGCACGCAATTACAATATTCTATCACTAGATGGCACACCCCGATCAGTTATTGAATATTTACAAGCAAGCCGAGCTCGCAAAAGCACACACCCACAATCACACACACAGAGACTTAGAATTGTGAATCTTCATATTTTACTACAGATATATTAGTAACATATGGTTACCTTAAACATTTTAGTTGTGGTTAAGTTAAATCTTTTTCATTTGTCATTTGTGTAATTGAAATATGGCGATACCACACACTTTAAGTGATGCCTTGTTTGCTTGGAAAGCTATTATTCACTTTTGTTGGATTGAGAATGCCTATGAATGTGTGTAGAAACTATCTGTGCCAATTAATAGTTCTACTGACTTTTTATGAAGTTGGGTGTGTTACCTTGCCTATGCAGCGAGTTTACTTTTCATTTGTCAAGCCTCAGTAATGTTTTGCCTCATTTGATGGCAGTGCTAGTTCAAAGGCTTTTTGTCGGGCCTAAATACAGAAAGATTTTAAGCAGTTAGGCCTACTTTTTTTTTTTTTTTTTTTTTGAAAATAGCCATGTGTGAATAGTTTGATATTGGCCTCTTTTAGGCTTGTTATAAAAAGAAAATAAAACCTGTACTCCGAAATTGTCATTGTATTTTCCTGGAAAACATTTCAGAAATATCGATATCGGTATTGGTACTCGGTATCGGCAAGTACACAAAATAAAATACTCGTACTCGTATCGGTTTTTAAAAAAGTGGTATCGGTGCATCCCTAATTCTCACGGATGATATACACGAGTCTATTATTCACCACTATTATATTGTCACAAATGATATACACGAGTCTATTATTCACTATTATAATATTCTCTATAATATTCTCACAGATGGATGATATACACGATGATATACACGAGTCTATTATTCACCACTATTAATATTCTCAAATGATATACACGAGTCTATTAGATGATACACAGATGAGTTGATTATTCAATACTATAATATTCTCACAGATGATATAGATGAGTCCATTATTCCTACTTAAAATTCACGGATGATACTATAATATTCTCTATTATATTGTCACAAATGATATGCACGAGTCTATTATTCACTACTATAATATTCTCACAGATGATGAACACGAGTTTATTATTCAATACTATAATATTCTCACAGATGATGAACACGAGTGTATTATTCAATACTATAATATTCTCACAGATGATATAGATGAGTCCATTATTCACTACTATAAAATTCTCACGGATGATATACACGAGTCTATTATTCACCACTATTATATTGTCACAAATGATATACACGAGTCTATTATTCACTACTATAATATTCTCACAGATGATGAACACGAGTTGATTATTCAATACTATAATATTCTCACAGATGATATAGAAACATTCTCTATAAAACAGATGATGAACCACTATTAGTTTATTATTCAATACTATAATATTCTCACAGATGATGAACACGAGTGTATTATTCACTATTATAATGTTCTCACAGATGATAACCACGAGTCTTTTATTCAATACTATAATATTCTCACAGATGATATAGATGAGTCCATTATTCACTACTATAATATTCTCACAGATGATATACACGAGTCTATTATTCACTACTATAATATTCTCACAGATGATACACACGAGTCTATTATTCACTATTATAATATTCTCACAGATGATATACACGAGTCTATTATTCACTACTATAATATTCTCACAGATGATACACACGAGTCTATTATTCACTATTATAATATTCTCACAGATGATATACACGAGTCTATTATTCACTACTATAATATTCTCACAGATGATAAACACGAGTCTATTATTCACTATTATAATATTCTCACAGATGATATACACGAGTCTATTATTCACTACTATAATATTCTCACAGATTATTCATTCATTATAATATTTCACAGATGATGATATTCACATTCTCACAGATGACATACACAAGTCTATTATTCACTACTATAATATTCTCACAGATGATATACACGAGTCTATTACTCACTACTATAACATTCTCACAGATGATAAACACGAGTCTATTATTCACTATTATAACATTCTCACAGATGATAAACACAAGTCTATTATTCATTACTACAATATTCTCACAGATGATAAACATGAGTCTATTATTCACTATTACAACATTCCCAAGGATGATATACACGAGTCTATTCATTATAGTACAATAAAAAGAAGCAGCAAAACCACATTGGTGTAAATCAGAGTCAAAATGACCAAAAGTGACACAACAGCTTTTATCAGATCACAGGAGTAAAAACACACGACCACCAGTGACAAATGAGTGACCCCAGCAGTCGGAGTCGAGCGACTCACCATCTTTTTTCTTTTGCGCCCCTTCAACAGCTTCCCATCTTTCTCCTTCGTCTCTTTCTTTTTCTTAGGGCCTCGTTTCTTCTTTTTCGACCCTCCTTCCCTGTCTGAGGGCTCTCCGCCGTCATCAGCTTCATCTGAACACCAGAGGAGGGCAGGAAACATCTCATCCTGTCTGTATGACTGCTGTTTATCAGAAAGCAGCTTTGCCGCCCATCCAATATCTGAGCGGTTCTCAGTCTCGGTCCTGGGGGACCACCATATATGCAGGTTTTCATTAAACACAAATGCAACCCTACAATTTTAATGAGTTTTGAATTTTTCTTCATTTCCCTTTTATGCAATATTGTCAACAATTAAAGTTTCATATTCAATCATGCTATATGGGAGACAACAAAATAATAAGAGACAAACTCAAGGAAATGTATCAATAACTTTTAAAATATCAGTAGGCTCTTGATTGGTACAATTATTGAGGCATGGCCACAAAATTGAACAATGTATTTGATAAAGAGGAGTTAGAAGGCAAAGTGCCAATAAATCACACCTGTTTTGTGTTTATATTGTAGAAAGAAAAAAAAAGAACTTTAAGCTTGTGTGCAGCAACCTATGGGAGCTCAATAATTAACTTTTCTATGACTTGAATCAGTACATATATAAGGGCTTGTGCAGTCACATGTATTGCAGCATTATAAACACAATATGCACAGAGGGCTTTCATTTCCCATGGCAGGCATATCATTTCTCTCATAATGTGAAGTTAGAGGGTAAAAAAAAACATCTGACTAATTAAGACAAATTAACAGCTTCATAGAATTCTGGGGTTGCATTTGTGGTTGCAATGAAAACCAGCATACGCAGTGGTAACCAGCACACACAGTGGTCCCCGAGGACCAAGTTTGAAAACCACCGCAAATGTCTAAGTGGCTCATTGGTAGTCATGGTCACAAGAGGCTGCAGCCAATCCCATCATCCAATGGGAGAGAGGCAGGAAAGCACTGTCAAATAGTTCCCCAGAGCTCACGCACATATCTGTAGCTTATTTACAGCCTCCAATAAGCCTAACCTGCATGTTTTTACCCAGCAAGAGGAAACCAGCTCAAACACAGGGATAAACAAGCAAACTCTGCACAAACAGGCCCCAAACACAGGGATAAACATGAAAACTCCACACAAACAGGCCCCAAACACAGGGATAAACATGAAAACTCTGCACAAACAGGCCCCAAACACAGGGATAAACATGCAAACTCCACACAAACAGGCCCCAAACACAGGGATAAACATGCAAACTCCACACAAACAGGCCCCAAACACAGGGATAAACATGCAAAGGCCACACAAACAGGCCCCAAACACAGGGATAAACATGCAAACTCTGCACAAACAGGCCCCAAACACAGGGATAAACATGCAAACTCCACACAAACAGGCCCCAAACACAGGGATAAAAACAAACTGTAACAACTCCGCACGAACAGGCCCCAAACACAGGGCTAAACATGCTAACTCCGCACAAACAGGCCCCAAACACAGGGATAAACATGTAAACTCCACACAAACAGGCCCGAACATGCTAATTCCGCACAAACAGGCCCCAGACACAGGGATAAACATGCAAACTCTGCACGAACAGGCCCCAAAGCCAGATTCAAACCCATGACCTCCTCACTGAGATGCAACAGTGCTAGCCACTGCGCTACCAGAAAACTTCCAACAAATTAGCTTTCGCTTCCTGACAGCTGTTTGTACCATAATGAGCACAGAGAAATATTTAGGACACAACTGCAATCTGCAGTAGCAACAGGTACGATACAAGTCACATAAAAAACTGCTATGATTGCATTTATAATTTAACTGAGAGCTAAACTCAGAACAGAATCCTGAAACGGAATAATGAATCAGAGTACTCCTGCTTTAAAGGGACTCAGGAGTCCGGATGACTTCACCTCTGATAAACATTAAATTCTAACTTCATGAGCCCTTCCCAAAATGCTGGACAAGACTACCAGTGGTGGCTGCTGAACAGGAAACACAGGGCGGAAAACATCCCTTGAAACGGATGATTATTGACCTGTTTTCAATCACTGTTCTTGATTAACATGTTTTCCAACAATAGGAATAATCAATTTGCGGTAAAGAAACAACTTCCTTTTGAATGAGATGTTAAGGCGAGTGAATAATAAATTCAATAACAATGTTTTATTCACTTTCCTTAATTAACTACCTTTCGAAAAAAAAAAAAAAAAAACTACGCCGGATTTCCGCCGTTAACTTCCGTCATGTTCTGCAAAGCAGGCCATCAAACCTACGCTTCATGATTGTTTGAATGAAACCAAAGAAAACAAAGATTGAATTATGCATATTTTTGCTTCCAAATGACGCATTTAATTTCCCATCTTCGAATATAGAATTGGTCACACCTGGGAGAGGTGAGTTAAAGTATCTTTAATCAAGCAAAATGATTGAAAACAGATCAAGAGTAATTATCAGTTTCAAGGCACGTGTTGCGCCCTACCTGCTTTCTGTCCATCGGCAGCCACTGAAGGCGACACATTTCTTTAAACCAATTTCTGGCCCCTCATTGTTTATGTAGGCCAGTGTTATAGTCTGCTGATCAGAAAAGACTGTTGAGTTAATATTTTTCCCTCGCATGCATTACCTCTGTAAAGGAACATATCACTGCAATGTCAGTTTCTTGCAGTTTTACCAATTGCCTGGGTAAAGCAACCAGGTGTCTGGATAGGTAATAAGGACCTCATAGAATCTAATTTAACTGAGTCAAATGATGTAACATCTTTCTATTGTAATAATATGTATGGGATGAATACCGATTTATCACTGGATCAGTGTTTAAATGGGATGTGAACGCGCTGTACCTTTGGCATACCGACAAAAGGAAAATGCATTTAATTCTACATCAAAATGAAATGTACAGGTATACAGCATCTTAAGCATTGACAGCACAGGATTGTCACAACTCCATCGGGGTTCTCGGAGATAAATTTTTTACTCAAGAGATCAATATATTAACAGGCAAATTGCCTAATTAAGAACAATTAACACGCGAAAATTCAGAGGTCGGAAAACAGGGGCCCCGGGTACACGCAGACTACCATAACCACACGAAATGTTTGTAAGCAGACAAGCGAATAACACGCTAGCAAATGTATGTCTGTTCCTCTTTTCGTTCGGAGTGGTTAAATTCAAAGAGCAATGAATACGAATGAAGTGCGCTAAAATAATCCATAATCCGATTTATTTATTTATTCATTTTTTGGTCAGATGTTTATTAGTAACGCCACTGAGGAAAATGCAACTGTCTGTAAGCGTTGCAACACGCCACATTCTGCTCGGTTCCCTTTGTCAATTAAGCTTTGACATTCTGCTTTACTGCTATTGTGATCTTTAATTTCCCCGCAGACAAGTGAATCGCAACACGCACGCACACAGATTCACGAACACCTCCGAGCACGTATTTGTCGACACGCTGACGCAAATGTTTTGAGGGGGGAAAAAATCCTGATTTTTGATGCACGCATTGCTGAACCGCACGCACTCTGCCCGCTGAAAGGTCTTCGCTTTTCTCTATGAAGCGGCGAAGGACAGCCAGAGGCGGCAGCACCACGCACTCTGGTCTCGGTGATCGAGGCCGCACGGGAAGACGCGCAGTGAACTCAGGCGTCCCCCACCCGCTGTTCCCACACCTGCGGTCCGACTCGAAGACTGACCACAGGGTTGCATGGGGTTACCGCCGGACAGGACGAAACCGTTAGCTGATTTGTCTTAATACTTTTTTGATCATGTTATCAAATAGCCCATATCAAACCTCCGTTGCTTTCAAGACCATTGAAATACGTACATATGCCTACAGATAGATTTTCTGAGGCTAGCCAAAATGAGAATTGAAAAAGAAACCAAGTAGACGTAAGAATAAACCCAAAATATACCCATTTAGCCATTTTCAATTTGATATTGAGATTCAATTATGCCAATCAATTTAACCCATGCATGTCATATTCTGCGAATAAAATGTATAATTATGCTCATTGTTATGTCGCAGCAAAATGATTTAAACAATAACCCGAGCTGAAAATTTAACAACTTAACTTTCTTTTGCGCATATCAACAATTTGTATTTGTACTCTGATGTGAAACAGTTCTTTATCACCATGTAGTCAGACTAGACTAAGACATGCGTGGGAGGACTGAGAAACGGTGAACTTCTGCATTTAGCCCTGAACCTATGAGTGCAGGTCCTGAACCGTCACTGTGCGGGTGCTGCGACAGTGGTGGTCAGGGTCAAGGTGGGGTCACAACCGCACTGCTGCGTTTCACGCGGCCAACATTCCGATAAGTTCCACTGTCACTCTCGCTCTCGTGCGCGTTCTGTGCGGTCCCTGGAAAGCAGGGACGAGCAGAAAACAGTGTTTAGGAGTAGAACTGGACAGTTTAACGTTGCTTGAAAAGTGGGTCACTACACATTGAGTGCAAACTACTTCAATCGTGGTTCGGCACTGTTATTTTCGAATTTTGGCACAAGGGGGAGAGGTAATTCGAGTAGAGCCCGCTTAAAATGTGGGGCGAGGTCAAGTTTGGCTTCAAGTTCGATTTTAACTTCTTGAATCGCGAGTGAAAAAAAGGAAATATAGGCTAATGCTGTGTTCGCTGTGTGTCATCATGCAATTATTTATTTCACTTTTAGATACGCTTTCGAAGTACTTTTTAAATTTGCCTGCGTCTGCGGGTTACGCTACTGTTTTGCATGCGCAGCCTGTGTCTAGCCAGAGACCTTACTGTACCTGGTGTGGCTAGTGTAGTTTCTCTAGGTGCCGCCGGCGAGTTTATGTCGCTTGCGTTCTCGTCTATGTCTCCGTTGTCCTCGTCGTCTTCGTCGAAATCTCCTCCCTCGGAATTAACCGCCATGCGCTCGTCTTCCTCACTCAGACGAAGAGGAGAGCACATTATAATCCTGTCACCCGTTTCTTGCTCCGAAACATAAAGTGTCTTTCCAGAATTTTAAAAAAATTAATATTCAAATCGACACACAAAATGTGGGGGGCGGTCTGGCATATTTTACACTACAAGGGAGAGGAATAAAGATGGCCGCCCTTATATTTATTTTTTAACAACCCCCCCATAAGAAAAATCCCTTACATAAAAAATGGCTGACTATATTATTTCAGAACGCCCCCCCCTCCTCCTTTCTATCGGTCTCCTCTCTCTCCTCCCTTCCAAAATCGCATTGTTTCAAGTAAGTGACGCATTTCTCGCTGTGTATTTTATTGTTTCACATTTATTTCCATCTGCATTATCGTTACGCCAGGCACGCCTGGTTATATTTTCTTTTTAGAGTTCTCATAATAAGTCTTCGCTCCGCAGTGCAGAGTCAAATGTAAATCTAACAAATATGGCTGCCTTAATACTGTATTCTTAAAGGCCCCCACCGCAGTGTAAAATTATTTAGGAGCAGGGAGTGGAGAGATTGTACGTCGGAGACAACGGGTTGGTCAGAGGCAGAATATAAACCCGCCATGATCAGATAGTCTGCAGACGCGCATAAATTAACTGCTTGATAACGGAGACGTTTAAAAAATACAACGTTGTCGGTGTACAATCTGCCTAGAGGTTATGTGCCGTTAAAATCCTTCATTAAATTATGCATAACTTTTATTTCACTGGCAAGGTTGTGTAAGGTTAAAGGGGTGCGGTTTCTGGGTATAAAAAGTACAGGAAACATCTCTCCGCTGCAAACCACGGGGTACCAGCAAGATTTTTGAATGCCGAAGTATAATTGTTTGACGCTCCAACTGTCCTATGTAAGTATTGGCTTCCCTTGTAAGAAAAGTTGGTACTGGACTTTAAATCGAATGCCCACAAGTTATTAAAACAATAACTATGATACTTGTATGAAATAAAACCGCCTCCCTCAAGAAATTTATTCTATCAAAATTCATTTTCATTTCAAAGTATTGCTTCTATCTCGGCGGGACAGATGCTGCTGTCCCCGCCACTGACAGAAGCCAGATAGTCTACAGAAATTTGGCCACTTAGGAAGCTGCGGCCGATACATACTTGCAGAATTAAGAGACCTCGCCCATGCAGTCAGTCTGTCATCAGTATGTAAATTATTAGCTGTCTATCCGGATTGAATCTGAATGCACCTGAATAGAAAGTAAGTCGTCAGCGACTTGAATATTCAGTTATATGTTGCACCAACATTAGAGAAACCATTGCCAAATATGCATCACCATGCTAGACTTCAGGCTCACATTTGCGATTCCAAATATAATTTGATTTGGGTAGTATTTGGGGTATCTTCCTTGCCGTGTCAATTGCCTAAATACATCAGATGTTATGATAATTACCGCAAACCTTAACAGATGGCTCTTATTGTAGCCATACAGATGTCGAACTGATCTGCAAAATAATGTATCCTACACGTGCCCCACGGCCTGTAACATGTTGTCATGTTCAGTTCTGGCTCAAAGAGCAAGTTAAGATGTCCAAGGCTTTTTTTGTGCAAGTAGGAGCTAGCGCCAAAAATATTCTATAATCATTCTTTGATCATAGCTTGTACTCTCTGATTCTATTGTTCCTGCTGGATGTCTACATGAACGACAAGAATTTAACCGTGCAGTGCAAGTGCGCCCTCTAAAGGATAATAGTTGATATAACTGGAAAACTTTTGGCTGGTAAGGTTACCGCCATCTCCTCGTCTTCAACTTCATACTAAAGCGTAATAACCCAGCAAACATTTCAACGTTGTATCAACGTCGTTTCGACGTCAAACCACGACGTCGCGTGATGGTTCAAAAATAGTTCCAAAATGAAAATTGCGCCGACGTCCGGACGTTACCTGTCCGTCATCTGGCCGTCCTTCCTGGCCGTTCGCCTCATAACCACAATGCAGTTTTTGCCTTCCGACCGGGACCTTTTTTGGTCGGGGGCACGACGTCGCCGTCCGGCCAGTGTTTGCTGGGAATTGTCGGACCGTGGATAAATATCCACAGGGCGCTTATTTATTCATTCATAAATATTTTTCATGGGATGTAAAGCTAATGAAAAAAAATTTCTGCTCACTTGAGTTGGTCAGGTAGAGAAAGATATAAAAATGTCCCTGCCTCAAGTGTAGTAGCGGCAGAATTTCAAACGGAATTTTCCAGATCTGAGAAGGTTTAAGTCAGTGGGGCAGCCCATCTCCTCCCCCCTCTGGCTCTCAAGGAGCAGCACGTGTCACTTCGTGCCAAATATCTGGCTCATTTCCACCGAATAAAGAGGCTGGCTGGCTCAAACCAGAAGAAACTGAGAGGTGGAGAGAAATTTTACTGTTTTCCAATAAGTTCAGGGATTCATTGTCATTAAACTGAACAGATAGCGTTTTTCGCGTGACCATTTAGATTACGTCCATTCTAATCAGGAAATACTCGCTAAGCAAGACCATTTCCACCACGCTCAGCCATGACAGCCAATGCATTCAATCTGAAACAAAGGGCCCAGTGGTTTGATGCATAAACACACTTCTACTGTTGTGCGGTCGGAGGCATTTGAAAGGCCTGCGGCAATGACGAGGAGAGGAAATAAGACTGCGCGCTCTCTTTTCTTGGTGTATTCCGTCATGGTCAATAGGTGCCAGCTTCCGGTCATACCAAAACGCATATTAAACACCCCTGTCCAGAAATAAATAATCTTAAAAAATAAAAAATAAGGTTGCTCTGGAGCATTTTTTTTTTTTTCAAATAAGTACATACTTATTAGTGAAGGCTTTAAGAATATGACTAATATGATCAAAATCAGGTAAACTGATCATTTAAAAACTCACATATTTATCCATAAATATAAGTAAAACAACGGTTTCAGAGAGAATAAAAAAACTTATTTTTGCACGGTCTGTACGATTTTCACAGCCAGCAGTGCAACAGGAAGAAACCATTTTGACTCATATATCATATGCATACAAATTGGTTAAAGTAGTACGTGCTTTGTTTTGCCATGACTGGATGTTAAAGCCAATTTAGCACGAGAGAGGGGTTTTGCGCCGCCAAGTCTTCACTCCTGGATAAGGAAGCTTAAGAAGGTGTGTAGTGATGAGACTCGAGCGTCACTCACCTATCAATCAATACGGGCGGTAAGATTCACAAACAGCTTATTCAGGAGTTAACGATGGAGTCACTTTGATTTTTTCCTCCACGTCACTCGCATGCGGTAACCTCACTTTTCAACGCTCGCTAACTTCTGTTTTTGTGTATCTGATTGAAAATCACCAATTTATTTTTTGAGTAATCAAAACCAATGTGAATTAAAGCTGCAAGCAGCATTGAACAGGCCCTCGCACCCTTGCGCACGTTGGAGGTGGTGGTGAGATCCTGACGGGTGCAGGTGTGCATCCATGACCACTGGACAGCGGTAGACTCCGTAGTAGGTTATTTCCAGAGTGGAGAGCAAACACCTTTACTGAAACATAAGCCTCTGTTTGGGGGCTCTCCGAAGCACACTGTCCATGCGTCAGCTCAGACCAAAATCATGACATCTTCTGAATGGTAGTCTTATCAAGCAAATGACATTTGGACCAGTTTTGACCATGCTTGTTTTAGGAAGAACACTTCCTGTTTCATGACAGTAAGACACTTTTTTTAGGTCTTGGGCATGGTCCACATGTCCACCGAATTCCATACATGTAGGTTAAACGGGCTGTGAGGGCAGTTTTGTTGAAATTTTCTCGCGGATGCCATGGAGCCATATTGCCACGGCTACATGCAAAGCCTGTACTGTGGAAAAATATATGCTGGGCTTAATGCGTGTGCAAAATTGTGTGTGTTCAAGCATGTTGAGGACTTCTGCTGTTGTTGATCAGGGAGCGCTCTAGAGCCAGTGTGTCATGCCTGGGGCCATTGCAATATCAAATCGAAGAGCATCACACTTTTAACCTGTGTGAAAAATTTTGCGAGTTCTCAAGCATGCCGAGCTTACCAAAATCTCAAAAATGCATTTGTTGATTGGGGGGCGCAATAGAGACCATGTGTCACACCCAGGGCAAGTTTTGATATGAAATCAAAGAGCTTCAAACTTTAAACTTGTGTGCAAAGTTTTGCGAGTTTTCAAGCATACTAAGGCTCTCAAAAATGCGTTCATAAAACTTGTAAAAATGCAGGAAATGGCTTATAGCTCACTTCCTGTTTGGCAAAAAAATAAAAAAATATGTGCAAAAAACGTCATCATGAACCCTATCACCCCACCACATTTAATGAAAATTGGAGCATCTTGATGCCAAAATGGGCACTTGTTTGGTGGCGCTATAGAGCCACTGGGGCACGCCTAAGCTCAATTGATATGCCGATGCTGTAAGAACACAACAATGAACATGTTTGTGAAATTTGGTGGACATTGAAAGATGTATGTGCAAATTATAGCAATCTCGTGTTTCATGGCGAGACTTCAGAATTTGCCAAGCCATCACGGCCATGCCCATCGACGAAAACTCAGGATTTCCATAACTTTTGATTGCACTAGGCTTTACATGACCCTGACCAAATTTGAGGTCGTTTAGATAAAAATTATAGGAGGAGTTCGTTCAAATACGAGCCCTCCAAATATTACTGATTTTTATGAAAATTCAATATGGCGGATTCCCTGTTGGATTTGGGGTCATGCTCCAGAGACTTTTTTGTAGATTCTGGTATGATGCATCATTCTGCAAAGGTTTTGTGACTGTAGATTACATGTATTACTGCAAATTTTCCATTGAATTTTGAAAATTTCTAGGTGGCGCTACATGGCCATTTTGATGTGTTAATTTGGATAAGCAAATAAATATCAAATTTTTTGCCAGGCCCGATGCATGTGCCAATTTTGATGACTTTTTACCCATGGGAAAGGCCTGAAAAATGCGATTTTCATTTGTGAATAATAATAATAATAATAATTAAAGCTGCAAGCAGCAATGAACAGGCCCTCGCACCCATGTGCACGTTGGGGATGGTGGCGAGATCCTGACGGGTGCAGCTGTGCATTCAAAACAGTTGGATAGTGGCAGACTGGTTAAAGAAGCTGCGAGGGTTGCTTTTTGAAATTTTCTTGGGGGCGCTATGGAGCCATTTTGCCACACCCATGTGCAAAGCCTGCACAGTAGTAAAACATATGCCCGGCTTTATGCATGCGCAAAATTTTGTGAGTTTTCAAACATGCTAAGGCCCTCACAAATGCAGCTATTGATTAGGGGGCGCTGTAGAGCCAGTGTATCATGCCCAGTGCCAATTGGGATATCAAATTAATGGGCATCACAATTGAAACTTGTGTATAAAGTTTTGCAAGTTTTCAAGCATTCTAAGGCCCTCAAAAATATGTTCGAAAAATTAGTATAAACGCAGGAATGGCTCATTGCTCACTTCCTGTTTGACGAAAAAATGTCAAAAAAATTATACAAAAAAACTTAATTATGAACCCTATCAGCCCACCACTTTTCACGAAAATCCGAGTATCTTGATGCCAAAATGGCCACGTGTTTTGTGGCGCTATAGAGCCACCAGGTCACACCCTCAGCTCAATTGATATGCAGATTTTGTCAGTACAAAGATAGGAACAAATATGCTAAATTTGGTGGAGATTGAATGATGTATGTGCAAATCTCGTGTTTCAAGGCAAGACATCAGAATTCGCCACGCCGTCACGGCCACACCCATGGATGAAAACTCACGATTTCGGGCACTTTTGATTGTGCAAGCCTTTACACGACCCTGACCAAATCTGAAGTTGTTTAAAGAAAAACTATTGGAGGAGTTCGTTCAAATACGAGCCCTCCAAATATTACTGATTTTTAGAAAAATTCAAAATGACGGATGTTGGATTTGGGGTCATGCTCCAAGAGACTTTTTTAGCCCGCTTGGCCGACAGGCCCAAGGGGCTTATGCTGTGCTTAGGGTCATTAGTGGTGGTCTGTTGTGCGTGCGTGCGTGCGTGCGTGCGTTAGTGCATTAGTGGTGGTCTCATGTCCGTGCGTGCGTGCGTGCGTTAGTGCATAAGTGGTGGTCTGTTGTGCGTCCGTGCGTGCGTTAGTGCATAAGTGGTGGCCTGTTGTGCGTCCGTGCATGCCTTAGTGCATTAGTGGTGGTCTGTTGTGCGTCCGTGCGTGTGTTAGTGCATTAATGGTGGTCTCTTGTGTCTCCTTTTCATATTCAGTTCGATTTTGGGCGTGCTGCCATTCTTGGTTTGGCCAACTGGCGGCTTTTTCTGCAAAACTTCAAACAGCTCTAGCTCCCTTATTCCACGAGCTAAGATGCTCAAATTTTTACTGTAGGGTGTTCTGCCAAGGGTTCATCATATATGTAATGGGTTTTTGATTTGACCTAATTTTAAAAGTTATATAGGTCAAAGGTCATAAAATGTGCCGGTTTCGTTTCAGCGCCATAGCGTCCTCAGTTCTCAATGGGTCCTTTTCCTATTTTGTATGCATGTAAATGGGCCCAAGATCTAGCCCCAGTTTGATTTTGGGCATGCTGCGATTCTCGGTTTGGCCACCAGGTTTTTCTGCAAAACTTCAAACAACTCTAGCTCCCTTATTCTATGAGCTAAGATGCTCCAATTTTTTGCCCGCTTGGCTGCAAAAGGCCCAAGGGGCTTATGCTATGCACAGGGTCTTTAGTGGTGGTATGTCGTGCATCCATGCGTGCGTGCGTAAACTTTTGGCTTGTCTGCGCTCTAGCGTCTTCAGTTTTTCACCGATCCTTTTCATATTTCATATGTGTATATACTATCTTAAGGTCCAGACCAAGTTCGATTTTCAGCCCAATCGGACCGATACTATGGCCAATAGTTTGGCCACGTTTGGACAAGTGGGCGCAGTGGCTTTTCCCCTATTTTTGTAGATTCTGGTATGATGCATCATGCGGCAAAGGTTTTGTGACTGTAGATTGCACGTATTTCTGGAAATTTTTCATTGAATTTTGAAAATTCTAGGTGGCGCTACATAGCCATTTTGATTTTCTTATTCAAATAAGCAATGAAATATAAAATTTTTCACCAGGCCCGATGCATGTGCCAATTTTCATGACTTTCCGTCCATGGGAAAAACCTGAAAAATGCTATTTTCATTTGCTAAAAATAATAATAATAATAATAATAAAAAACACTACAGTTCCAATAGGGTCCTCGCACCCTCAGTGCTTGGGCCCTAATTAAAGCTGCAAGCAGCGATGAACGGGCCCTCGCACCCTTGCACGCTTTGGGGGTGGTGGTGAGATCCTGACGGGTGCAGGTGTGCACTCACGACCATTGGACAGTGGTAGACTGTGTAAAAGATATTTTCTTGAGTGGAGAGCAAACACCTTTACTCAGACACGACCTTGTGTTTGGAGGGGCTCTGAAGCACACTGTCCATGTGCAAACTCAGACCGGCATGTTGACATCTTCCGTATGGGATTCTTATCAAGCGTATGATGTTTAAACCAGTTTTTATAATGTTTGTTTCAGTAAGAACAACTTCCTGTTTCATGGCACCAAGAGACTTTTTTTAGGTTTGGGCACTGAATTTCATACATATAGGTTAAATGAGCTGCGAAGGCTGTTATGTTGAAATTTTTTAGGAGGCGCTATGGAGCCACTTTGTCACGGCCATGTGCAAAGCCTGTACTGTGGTAAAATGTATGCCTTGCTTCAAGAATGTGCAAAATTTTGTGCGTATTCAAGCACACTGAGGCCCTCAAAAATGCAGTTGTGCATTAGGGAGTGCAATAGAGCCAATGTCTCACGCCAAGGGCCGATTTAGATATCGAATCGAAAAGCATCACATCTTTAACTTGTGTGCAAAGTTTCATGGGTTTTTGAGCATGCTACACCCCCAAAAAATCTCAAAAATGCAGTTGTTCATTGGGGGCGCAGTAGAGCCAGTGTGTCACACCCAGGGTCGATTGGGATCTGAAATCAAAGAGCATCACACGTTTAACTTATGTGCAAAGTTTCGTGAGTTTTTGAGCATGCTAAGCCCACAAAAAATCTCGAAAATGCAGCTGTTGATTAGGGGGCGCTATAGAGCAAGTGTGTCACATCTAGGGCTGATTGGGATATCAAATCAAGGAGCATCACACTTTTAACTTGTGTGCAAAGTTTTGCGAGTTTTTGAGCATGGTAAGGTCCTCAAAAATGTTCTTGTAAAATTTCGAAAAACGCAAGAAATGGCTTATAGCTCACTTCCTGTTCGGCGAAAAAATTTTTAAAAAATTTTACAAAGTACGTCATAATAAACCCTATGACCTTACCAAATTTCATGAAATTCCGAGCACTTCATCCCAAAATTGCCGCGTATTTGGTGGCGCAATAGAGCCACCTGGGCACGCCTAAGCTCAATTGATATGCCAATTTTGTCAGTACATGAGAGTGAACATATTTGTGATATTTGGTGGAGATTGAACGATGTATGTGTGAGTTATGGCAATCTCGTGTATCATGGCGAGACATCAGAATTTGTCATGCCATCACGGCATCAACGAAAACTCACCATTTCAATAACTTTTGATTTCTCAATTCTTTACATGACCCTGACTAAATTTGAAGTTGTTTGGATGAAAACTCTAGGAGGAGTTTGTTCAAATACGAGCCCTCCAAATATTGATGAGTTTTAGGAAAATTCAAAATGGTGGCTCTCCCGTTTGATTTAGGGTGAGACATCATTCCCCAAAGGTTTTATGACTGTAGGTCAAACGTATTTCTGCCAATTTTCCAGTGAATTTTGAAAATTCCAGGCGGCGCTACAGAGCTATTTAGCCGTGTTCATTTACAAAAGCAATGAAATATCAAATTTTCCGCCAGGCCCTATGCATATGCCAATTTTTATGACTTTCTGTCCATGGGAAAGGCCTGAAAAATGTGATTTTCATTTGCTAAAAATAAAAATAATAATAATAATAATAATAATAATAATAATAATAATTAGACCAAGACTAAGAATAATAATAAAAAACACTACAGTTCCAATAGGGTCCTCGCACCCCTGGTGCTTGGGCCCTAATTAAGAAATGCCTCTAACACAGAGATTGCCGTCTGGCTTCATTACCTCGCCAACAAATTTGGGCAGAGGTTATGTATTCACCTATGTCTGATTGATTGTTTTTTTTTTTTGGTAATCCAGACAAGATCTCTCAAATTTCTCAATCGATTTCAATAGTATATTGTGGAGGAGGTGTGGACCATGGGTCAAGGAACAATCAGTCAAGTTCTAGGATAGATTTGAATTTATGTATGGCCACCGCGGCCATATTTATTCAGTTCTCGGTGACAAATGCGTTGGCGGACGAATGCGCATTTCTGAGTGCTTTCTGATTCATATTACGGAATGTGATATTTGACAATAATCCAACTAAATGCAAAAAATTCTCTTGGCGCCCAGCACCCTGTCACCCGTTCATGATTTGGTGTTTCTTTAGTTCACACATTAAGACCTGCAACCGGGTTAGATCCCAGAAACTATGCACTTATCACTGCTCCAGTTAGTCATTTATGTGATGTGATAAAATGAAAGCCCAACTTTGCCATGGCTGTCCACGATATGAGATGCAGATAATTGTTCTATAGTATGGATACTCAGATCTGACGGCAAGCTTATTTCCTCTCAGGTAAGAAATCAGATTGTTCCTGACCGGCCTGGCTGTCTGCTCTCCTTACGGTACTTCTGGTAAAGGGATGGAGGAAAAACATTTTTGCCACTGATTGCTGTGATTTGAGTAACAAGTCTATACAGCCTGTACACTCTATGTAGCCTGTTCACTAGAATACTTTGGGCTGCTAGTTTACTTTTCTGTGTCATTTCATTGATTGATTGATTGATTGATTGATGTCAGTATTTGGAGAATAATTGAAGGAAAAGAAAACCCTGACACAAAGCGTCATTCCAGTGAATGTTTAGCTATAAAACTACACATCTGAGCCAAAACCAATGTTTAATATGTCATTATGATACAATTATTGCATTTTTTTTCAAACTTTATCGTAAGTCATGACAATACATACAGATGAGCAAACAGTATGAAATACAGTGTACAATAGGATGAACGACAGAAGTTTAACAGAACAAGGATGCAAAATTAGAGTGCTGGGGCAAAAAATATACAGAAAAATGAAACAAAAATAAACTAATTAATAAAATAAAAGAAGGTTCAGCAGTTTAGACAATTGTGTAATTTAAGGATGTCTATGTAAGAACATGTTTCAGTAACTAAAACACCCAATGACGTGGAAAAAAAACTAGACTGCGCGCTTTCTATTCTTGGTGCATTCCATCATGATCAATAGGTGCCAGCTTCCGGTCGTGGCTAAAAGCATTGTACACATAGTGAACACCCCCCTGCTCCTAAATAAATTACCTAAAAAAGAAATAACGCTGCTGTAGGGCACTTTTTCAAATAAGGTGTTATGTATGAGTGTTTTATGTAAAGCACTGTATATCATTTGTAAATGGAGATTTGTTACATACTGTTTTTGCTGCCTTACTGGTCAGCTATTTGTTTATTTTGTTCATCATTTGGCACCCTCTAGTGGTATGACTGTAGAAAAACATGATCTGATGCAATACCACTTGTTTGTGATGAAATAGACTAGTGCTTTCTTGAAGTTTCTGGCTTCTTCTTGCCTGGAAGGGGCCGGATCACCCAGGAATCCTGTAGATCTTTCCAGAATAATCCTAGTCTATATAAATGCTGTGATTTTGGTCAGTAGGAGCAGAGTTTTTGTTTTGGCATCAGAGTTACATAGTGGTATTAGAGTGTTATTATAAGATTAAACAGTGGATTATTTGTAGAAGTTTTTTTAATCAGTGAAGAATAAATTTGTTTAAGTTGTCATTGCTGGTTTTCTTTGTTGTGATTTTCAAGTCATAACAAAGGACACACTTACAAGTGAAAGCTTTCAGGATATAAGCAATATTATCAAAATAAGGTAAATGGATAATTACAAACTTCAAATATTAATCCATAAATATCAGTAAAACGACGGTTTAAGAGAGAATTAAAAAAAAACATCATTATGCATGGTTTTCACAGCCAACAGCGCAACAGGAACTTACCATTTTGATTCATAAATCATACACATCCAAATTGTTTGAAGCCTACATGCTTTGATTTGCCATGACCGGAAGTTGAAGCCAGCCTACCACGAGAGAGGGGTCTTTGCGTGGTGAGACCTTTTTTTTCTGTCATTTGAAAACGCCAATACAATTAATTTACAAAAGTTTCTCTTACAGAAGTTGTTAAAGAATACGTAACCGAATTCTAAGATGGAGTTAAATTAAACAGTACATAGAGTTTCAAGCAAGGAAACAAAATAAAAATAAACAAATAAATAAAATAAGATAAACAGCTTTTGGGGTCTGCTAAATAGATGGAGCAAAATTGAAAAGTCTAAATAGTTAACAGTTTTTGCCAATTTAATATTTCTAAGTTTTAAGGTTTCAATTGTATTTAAATATGTTTTTAAATCAGTGACTTTAAAAATGTAAAAGGAAGGTGTTCTTTTAAGCCATATCATTTTGTGGATGTAATATCTAGCCAAGATATTCATTAGGTTAATAATGTAAATTTCTTCTGCTGTGAAGTTGGGGTTGTTAGAAAGGTGTAGTATATCAATCTTAGTTAAGGTAACATTTTTGTCAAATCTGTTTGAAAGGTACTTCCGTAAATCGTAATAATATAACAAGTATTGCATGATAAGGCGATGATTTCATCAATTCATGTATCCTGGAATCCATCCATATCAAGCTTTGGTCGCTTCCAATGGTCACTTGCCGATACAGTCTGGCCTCAGTCAGTAGGCCAGTGTTTAGCCCTTACGTCACTAATGAACTGGATTTATAAATTTTCATGTTTTCTGCTCTTGGCTGATTGGGTGACCTTATGGCGAGAACCACCAATTGCGCAGCGCCATTTGCAGAATGAATGCTGACCGGGTTATCCGTCGCATGATTGTTTTCAGAAGTGGTAGCTAAGTAGGCAGGCAATTAAATGTTGGGATATACAAGTATCTATCTTATATCTGCATGTTGCGTGTATATTTCCTTTTACTTTGCTACATCAGGCATTTTACAACACAACTAACGGCTGTACTCAGCATTACGAATATGAGTTAGCTGGCCAGCTACGGCATTCGTAAATGTTATTTGACATGAGCTTAAAAATTAGATTGTGGCTTGCTTGCGTTTACTCTTGGAGTGGTTGTTAGGTTTTGAACAGGATAATGTTTGGCCATATCTGCATTTTTCTTATTTCAGTGGGATTCCCGGTATAATAAAGGCTAAATTAAATAATACTCAAATTACTAACGTATTTCACTGTAATTGGCATTAGCTATAGCTTGAAGGGCATCAGCTAGGTTAAGCCTATGAAGCTGGTATGTAAAACGACGGTTGCTAATTTATTCCTTGCCTGTCTACTTTATTCGGAAAAGAGAAGATGGATAGCTTGTTCCTATTATAGCAACATATTGCTGCACAATGTTTCGGCATTTTCAACGTGGATGACCAATGCTTATTTTGCCGCTTTTCCCCGCTTGTTTAATATCTGATATCCATCCAGTACAAGATCATAGCGATGAAATATATTCCTTTTCCCTTTAAAAATGATTAAACATCGCTAGCAAGAACAGTATCACTGAACATATAAACACAAGCATTATTTAAGTTTGAAAGTTTAATTCATAGTTTGCCGCAGTCCATACTGTATTTATGTATTGCCAGATGTTACGTGACCGCTGCTGAGAGAGAAACAGGTCTCGAACAAAGTTCATTTTCCCCTGATCGGTTGGTCTTAAAAAGGCCATTGCAGCACCAGAATGTTTGGAAGATATGTGGCCTGTGAAAAATAAGTCCAATATTTAATTCTGTGACAATGGGGCAAAATAATCGGTGATAATCTGTGCTCATGTTCACTTCTGCCCATTGGAATCAATTCATTCAGGACCACGGACTGTATGAAAAGATGGATGAAGCAACCCTGACGTCACCCATTGGTTTCAGCATACGAGCATACCATTTAGGAAGCCTCGATTTTGGCAATTTGAATTGCGCCTTTTTGTCATTTTGAAACTGGATGTGATTCCTATTGGACGAGAGCATGAACGGAATAACCAGGGAGGAGCAGGGGTGGATCTATGTGTGTATCTGACCGTATCAGACCATAGACATATATACGGTACCAGACAAGGACCAGAGGATGGCCACGCCCCTAAAGCATATTCTGGCTTTATCCTTTATTCTAGTCTATTTGGGACCATAATTTACGAAAATGAACATCATAATATATCGAAGGAGACTTGAAACTTGCGATAGATCAGTGACGTGCCGTCGGAGGTCAGCTAGGGTAGGCAGAATCCTCACCGTTAAACAAAAGATAACTTTATTACTTTGCGTGATTAACATTAGCCAGGATTGATTAACAAATTAGAAGACTTAATGGCAGAATGGCGTGCCAGTTCCATCCACGACATTATTGCTCAGTGCATCGAACTTAAAATGATCACGAGACAGCAAGTTTGTTCATATTTGCTTAGAGGAAGCTAACGCAATGCCATTAACAAATAATAAAACCTTTCTTATGCAGCGTTCAATGTGTGGTCAATATGTTTACGATAATATTTCCACCCTTAAACACGTACTTTTTAATGCCATTTTTAAAAAGTAGAGTTTATTTTCAGTCTTCTTTCATAATCCGATAAACAAAAGATAAAAACAATATACGGAATTACCAAGAGAGTTGAGATTTTTTCCTAATTAATTATTAAGATTTACTTCCTTGCAGTCTCGAATCAAAGCATAAAGGTAAATTAATCTTTTTGTCACTATCATCTCTTAATCATTACAGGGTTAATTGACCAGAAAAAAGGTCAAATTGATTGATTGACAATCAGGCATAGTACGTGGAAACAGGTTGACAAAATCTAGCGATAAAAAAGGAGAAGTCACTACCTACCCTGAATGCACGTCTGTGCGCTAGATACAATAAAGTAATGTGGAAAACCATTATTTAAGTAATAAATCAGGTGGGAAAGTAGGGTCATTTTCTCATAGACTTCTATAGGATTGAACTTCTTTCTGCAACCACCAACGTCGCCATCTGCTGGCCATTAAATAGAAAGCAAATTTTGGAGATTTCCGCATGGACTTCACTTTTCAAACCCGAGTGCTGCGTCCATCTTTTTATACAGTCTACGTTCAGGACCCGCCGCAAGTCTATCTAAAGGGGCGGGGCACCCTTGCGACTGTGAGTCAATCACAGATCTCGCATGGATTTTGGGTGAATATTTGAAAGTCAATCGCTAGCCTACCGACTGAGGCCAGACGTATCAGCAAGTGACCGTTGCGAGCGACCTAAGCTTCATACGGATGGATTCCGGGCTACAATTCATGCAGGGCGCCATTCGTTCCTTGTCACCGACTTCTTCTCGCGTGAACCTGCGCGAGTATGACTTTGCGGCCACCCATCATGATTGATACAGCGTGTTGCAGTATTGGTTATTTTAAATGGGGGAATATACAGAAAGTAGAAGAAGCAAACTCTCGCGTGAAAAGAATTCTGTATCCAACCTTCACTTTTTTGGCTTATTGCCAGCAAAGGAGGCGCCAATATATTTCGGGGGGTTTTATTATTGAGATGGGGGTTTAGAATATTAATATCGTGAATGCATATGCTGCGCTTGCCCTAGCAACCCGGTGTGTCATCAGTAACATGGATTACCATGTATCGCAGCACGAGAAATTAAACTGGATGCTTGATGTTTTTAATCACCGGAATCTTTCTCTGGGTACCCAAATATAAAGGTAAGCCGAAAAAGTAGGCCTACTGATTTTATTCGATATTGGGGGTGGCTGAATATGGAATTCTTTCCCCCTCACGTTTTTGGCCGATTATGCTGTCCACTGCCTCATACCATGAAAATGTATCTTTCTCATAACTTGAGCGGCCTGACATTCACACAGCATCCCGCATTTTAAAATATCACAGCCGCATTTTCTTCAGTTTGTCACGGCACTGATTTATTGTTCGGTGATAACCATGCAAATGTAACTACTCGCAACTTATTCCATAAATCTCTGAGTTTTTTGTGTGTAGTATCCAGTTGCAATTGTATAGTTTCGTCCTCCTAAATTTCGAGCAAGCATTGAATTTCTTCATTTGAATGGAGAGATCCTTTCGCTGCTGCGTTTGTTAGAACAAGAGAGCCGTAAAATAACTGTAATCTTTCGTGCTGAGGATGGTTGCTTTCACATTTGTGGCTCCTCCTCAGAGTACTCAGGCTCATACTGATAAGGTTTCATTTGTGGTTCGTGCGCCATTTCATACTTTAATACTCAAAATCACTGTATGTATGCTGCTGCGTTTATGGAATTATATTTGTGCCACAATCCTGAGCAAGCAATTGGAAATTTTGAGCGCAGAAAAATATATTTTAAATATCATTTAAAATGGACTGTAGCAAAGTGGCAAAGTGTTCTGTGGTCAGATGAGTCCAAATTTGACATTCTTGTTGGAAATCATGGGCGTTGTGTCCTCCGGGCTAAAGAGGAGAAAGACCACCCCTCCTGTTATCAGCATTCAGTTCAAAAGCCAGCATCTCTGATGGTGTGGGGATGCATTAGTGCATATGGTGTGGGACACTTGCATGTTTTAAAAAGCACAATGAATGCTGAAAGGTATATAAAGGTTTTTGAGCAACATATGCTCCCCTCCAGATGACATCTATTCCAGGGAAGGCCTTGTGTATTTCAGCAGGACAATGCAAAACCACATACTGCAGCTATTACAACAGCATGGCTTCGTAGTAGACGAGTCCGTGTGCTGAACTGGCCTGCCTGCAGTCCTGATCTTTCACCGATTGAGAAGATTTGGCGCATAATTAAACGAAAAGTCCGTCAAAGGAGACCCAAAACTCTCCAGCAGCTGGAAGCCTGCATTAAACAGGAGTGGGATCAAATTCCAATGGCTAAACTCAAGAGACTTGTCTCCTCAATGCCCAGACGCCTCCACTCTGTGTTAAAAAGAAGAGGGGATGCTACACCATGGTAAACATGCCCCTGTCCCAACTTTTTTGAGACCTGTAGCAGCCATCAAATTTGAAATGAATTCATTTTGTGGATAAAATTATAAAATTTCTCAGTTTCAACATTTGCTATGTAATCCCTGTTCTATTGTGAATAAATACTGGCTGGTGTGATTTGAAAGTCATTGCGTTTTGATTTTATTCACACTTTGGTCGCAGGTCACACACTGGGCGTATGAAAAGGGTGCTGCTGTCACACAACAAAAAAAAAATCCGATACATTTTTAAGCTGTTCTCAATAAATATAGAAGATACCAAAGATTGCTATACATCATTTTCTTCCTTATTCTGTTCCCTTTTAAATGAAACAAGTCCCATGTCCGTGTGATTAATTATAAACAGCCTAGGAGGGAAAATCCAAGACAAGTCAGGGGTGGTGCCGGCGGTGGAGGGTGCGGTGGAGGAGGCGCCAGTGAGGCGCCATATTAGAAACTTCAGTTCTTCTGTTGAAGCCATGCATCACTTCAGATTAGTAACCAGATTAGCCACCAGATGTCAGCAGACAGCAGAAGGAAGCCATGGAACCATAGAAACAACCTTGATCAAAGTCATGGTGGACACGAGGAGGCACATGCTTGAACTGGAGCGAATAGTTGTCATTTATCCGCATTTCTTTGGTCTGATCAACAGAATTTAGGTATGTAAGCCAACAAAAGACAGTTGAAAACTGTCCAATGTATAGTACATATAAAAAACAATTAAAAAGTGACCCTGTGATGTGCACTTAGGCCTGGTAAGTACAGCCTATGTACATTATGTATAGAGTCTTGCATGCCCGGCTTGCATGGCATTGTCTGTGACGCCATGTGCACTTGAAGTTGAAGTTTGTCTTGACTTCTAATTTGTATCACGCTAAGTATGCTGCTACATGTAACTTCTTGGGTTTCAAGGTTGGCACACAAATTCATTGGTATTATCAGCAAATTTACCCTTTCAGCTCCAAGGAATGTTTACCTGATGTTGCTTAAATTTACCTAATTGTATTTCAGGATTGAGACATCATGCGCCCAAAGAGAGTGGTCCTCACAAGTGTCCAACCTGTGGAAAGGAATTCAAGCAAATGAAAACATTCCATCGGCATGTTAAAGAGCACGGAGAAAGGACATTCAAATGTCCATCCTGTGATAAATTGTTCACACGCAATTCCAACTTAATTAGGCACCAGCAAATTCACAAGGCAACGGTAGAGACAGTGACAGACACAGTATGCGATGTGTGCAAGGAACACTTTGATTGTAGCGATCACTTGCAGAGGCACATGAAATCACACAAACAGGTGTCATACAAATGTGACCAATGCCCGAAACAGTTTTCTAGGAGAGATACCTGATGAGACATCTTAAAGTCCATACTGATGACAATACTGGGACTAAACTTTGCAATGTGTATGGCAAGTCTTTTAACCGTTCATGCACATTTGCTAACGCACAAGGCTCCTAGCTACACATGCAGTAAGTGTGGTTCACAGTTTTCAAGGAATGATACACTGCAGCGGCATTTGAAAATTCATACTGAGGAACAGACATATTCTTGTCAAAAGTGTAATAAACGATTCTGCCAAAAGGATTCGCTCTTTGACCACATTAAAGGCTGCATTGAGAACAGAACTGAAAGGAGGACGGCTCCTAAAGACGGTGTGATTCTCGTCAGACAAAAAGGCAGTTCCATCAGTGTGATATTTGTGATGCTAGATTCACTGCTAGGAAAAGCTTAACACGCCACCTAATGATCCATCGGACTCCTCAACATTATCGCTGTGACTCCTGTGGCAAAGCCTGGACTAGAAAGCACAAAGTCACATAGCACAAGTGCACACTTGGTTTAGCAACACCAGCTCATAGAACTGTTAAAGGGGACCTATTATGCTGATCCTTCTTTTAATACATATTAGTAATGTTATAATGTTGGTTGTCCATGCTCAACCTCTGAAAAGTTTCTAAACATAAGATACAGGGGTTTTGCCGTAATCCAAGAACGTGATTTCGTGAGCGTGATTTCCTCTCTGAACAGCTCCTCCGAGATCTTCACGAGATCTGGGTAAACCTGACGTCAGGTTGTGCCATCCAATTAGTACAGACCTAGCCAGAGCCAATCATGGTGCTGGACCTGCCCACACCGGAAACTATTCCAGCAGGCACTAACAACGGCAGATCATACTATGCCTCAGTAGCGTTGACACTTTTGGAAATACAAAAGAAGAACCGCAGATCATTTGAGCTGCAATTTTGTTAGCATCTCTCCCAAAGCTACTTGTCCGTTTACTTTTGGACGCGAAGAAAAACAAATATTTCTCTTCGAAAAGACGATGCCACCAGAAATCAGTGGGTAGCTTTTTTTGTTTGCTGGCAGCAAACAGCCACGGCCAAATGGAGCGTTAGCTGTTTGTGCTCAGCATTTCACCAAAGACAGCTTTGTCAATAAAGGATAATTCGACACAGGATAAGCGTTTCAGCTGCTTCTCAAACCTGAAGCAGCTGCATCGATCAAGCGCTCGGAGCCACAAGCTGTAAGTAACCATATAACAGCAAATAATGTAAGTGAAGCAAAGTGTTACGGGTGGCTAGCAGGACCGCTAGCGATAGTTAGCACTAACAACTGGCCTCAAAGGCAGGCTTGGTAAAATATCTGAAGATAAAGCCTGTATCGGTCGCGACTGTCCATGACTCACAGACACAGAAGCTGTAAGTTGCTTTTACTGCATAAGCCAACCTGACGTGATAGCCAGTTGATTGCAACGCACAGCGGCTAACGTAGCCAAGTTACTGTTGCTAATGCTTGTGTCCTAAATATGCAAGAGTGATATCAGGGTAAATTCTACAGAAGGTGTGTGAACATAAACCTCATTTGAAGCTAACTTTTAATACTTGTTTGTAATTTGGATGCTTGGTACAACTGTTCACAGTAACAGAACTTGCTGTCTGTAAAACCTGTATTGCAAGGGTTTGTCTCTGTGGTTATGACCGCTCGGTCACCAGCTACTGCATGTTAGTTTGCGTGCCGTGCTAATTAAAAATGCTCCTGGTTAACTTACATGCAGTAATTCTGATCGGTATGCTTGTGTTACTTCGGTAAGCATCAAGTTTCATCATAACGTTGCCCGATTGTAGGCTCTACAGTTAGTGATCGCTTCACTTATCCATGACCGGGATCAGCAGGATACTTCACAAATGTCTGAGCAAGCTCTCTGGTGCTACCATGAAAGCAATGCGAAACGCAGAAGCTCTACCGGTTTACAAATGATTTCTCTGCACTACCTTGACATAATTTCATCCCCCTTTAGAAATTGTTGTGGCTAATAAAAAGCCGAAAAAAGGCGGAGATTAAATAGGTAATTCTTTCCTGTAGAAGTGATCGATTCGCTAGCTCCACATAAGCAACTTGTCCGCCCTAACGGAACGTACGGTTTGCAAAACCTGTATTATGTTCCTAACATAACCGAGCTCTCTCTAGCTGTCGCGTACTATCCATAAAGCTGCTTTCACATCGGACACGAAACGAATTTTTCGCGCGACAGATTACATTCAAAGTCAATGCAAAGACGCGAATACGGGGAATGTCAAGCCGCTTTCACACGGACGCTAAACTAATTTTTTTTCGCGACAGATTACATTCAAAGTCATGGCCACTTATCAGCTACTGCATGTTAGTTCCCCTGCTCTGCTAATTAAAAATGCTCCTGGTTAACTTATATGCAGCGATTCTGATCGGTATGCTTGTGTTACTTCGGTAAGCATCAATGTGACAGTTTCATCATAACGTTGCCTGATTGTAGCCACTTCAGTTGAAGCTAACTGGAGAGGTGCTGTATGTGTCTGCCGAGTTGGGCTGCAGTTAGACCAGACGTAGGTTTTGCAAAGCTTGGGGTGAGTTTTTGGGTGCTCGTGAAACGATCGCTTTACTTATCCGTGACCGGGGTCAGCCTGATACATCTCCAATGTCTGGGCAAGCTCTCTGATACTACCGGTGAAAGCAATAAGGAAGCGCACAGCCTCTAACGTGTCCGATATAACAAACGATTTCTCTGCATTCCCATCGATTGAATATTAAATTCTTTCCTGTAAAAGTGATCGATTCGCTAGCTCCACATAAGCAACGGTTTATGCAGACGGAACTTACGGTCTGTTAAATCTGTATTATGCTCATAACATAACCGGAGCTCTAGCTTGCTCTCGCGCACAATCCATAACGCGCCCATTCTCCGCGAGGAAACGCTGGTCATTCTGATGCAGTAAGTAAACCATTACCACGGGCAATTTCGAAAAAGGCGTTTAGCCTGGAGCTTTTCGCCCCTCCGTCATATACCAGCGCAGAAGCTGTTCGTTTCTCCACGCTAACAACACACCACAGCTATGCACACGAACCAGCAGGTCCTAATACACACCGAAGCAGTCCATAAGCTGTTGGTCCACTTTTAGCTGCTCCTCACTGTCCATGTTTCCCTCTAAACTCAGACCCACCGGATTTCTACGGTCTCCAGTCTACACCTGGGCATGTCGACCCGTTCTACAAATGTGTCTATATGGGGTGGATTCTAGCTTCCCCTGCATCCTAGCTAGGACTAGAAAAACCGCGTACTCACCAACTGTTGCCGTAGCAAACTGTAGCCGATAGCAAATTTGAGCTTGCCCTGAGAGATATTCCTTTTCGTCCTCCACTTTCGCCGGGCCATGTTTGTTAGAACAAGATCATGTCATTAGATCTATATTCAAGTATAATGTTAGATTGCCCGCCGCTTCCTTATCAGATTGCAGACGTGTCTCAGGTTTCACTCTGGGGAGCCGGACACGGAAAACTGCGTTCTGCAGCCTCGTCCCGCCCAACTCCGCCCTCCACAGAGCTGGCCAGTCAGAAGAAAGTGGGCACAGGGGGAGTGGGGGCCATAGCGGAAGAGCCACCCCAGTGAGGCGTTTCAGGCAGAGACTACAATGTACTACAAATGCAGTTTTTTGAGGATGGCAGTATGAGCGAAATAAATACCCTTTTTTTACTTTGCGCGATCAGGAGTACTCTAGGGGAGTCAAAGACCAAAATATAAACTTGGAAAAATAGCAAAATAGGTCCCCTTTAAGGAACGTGTTGCTAAGAGTAGAACAGTGAAAAAGTACAGAGAAATCTTGCCTGATACGCCAGAAAAAAAAGGTGTGATAATTGAAGCAGTGGTTGACGCTCCTACCAGGAGGACAAGGACTGTGTTAGAAAATGCTGGACTTATCCAGGCAAAGGACAAGCAAGATGAGGACATACTCTGTAGAGCTATGATAAATGACGCTACTGCTGTTTTGTCTGCCATTAAAACTAAACGCAGTACTGGTTCTACATGTGTCCGCGAGAAGGTGTCTTCTATCCTAGTTGGCGAGAATGTGAAAAAGGCACGGTAATGTACTAAGGCCTCAAAGAAGCTTTTCTCGCCAAAACTTGTTAAGAAGGCTAAGAAGTCTGACACCAGGAATAAGATACTTGGAGGTGAAGAAGCTGCATTCGTAGATGTGAGTCGTAAGACTAGATGCCTCAAGATTTCAGATGAGTGGAGGACAACAATGATTAAAATCTGGGAAGAAGAAGGAAGCCACCCAACTAGGGACACTACAGAGGATCAGAGTACGGAAGAAAATAGCAACTAAGAAATAGCTTGAGCACAATAGACTTGTCTGCCTCAAATCGTATAGAGAGGTGTACAATGACTTCCGTATCAGGAATCCTGAAATTGAAGTGAGTGAATCTACATTCCGGAGATGCAAACCCTACTAAGTACGCCCTGCCACAGAGCGAGACTTAGAATTATGCTGCTGCCAGACGTGTGTAACTGTACAGAAGGCCTTTAGGGCACTAATGAATTACAGGAAGCAGCATGGGCTTGAACCAAAATTCAAAGATGTCTATGAATTGGTAGAATCCATGTTATGTCCCAAACAAGAAGGCATGGAACATCACAAACTAGACTGCTTGAAACAGCAGTGTGGAGACTGTGGTCTCAGACTGCTCCAAGTGAGTGAGCTGGTAGAAAATGATGATAGTGACATGGTTTCGATATGGCAAGGTGGACTTCACTACAAAGAAGGGCAACGTTGTCAGAAACCTAGATATTATAAAAATGCAAACTCCGCCCCATGAACTGATTGCCCATCTGAAGAAGTCATTGGAGAACTTCCCCTACCATCTGTTCAGTGCTAGGTGGCAGCGGAAGCAGTGGAGGCAGCTGATAGAGACGCTACCAGCAGACCACTGTGCTGTGGAAATAGATTTTTCCGAAAACTTCTCTGCCACGTACTAGGAAGAAATCCAATCTCTTCACTGGGCAAAAAATCAGATAAGCATTCATTCCATGGTGGTCTCTCGCAGGCCTGGCGCTAGAACAGGGAATTGGGGGGGGCACAGACACGTCCCTTTATGACAATTAGGAGAGTCCTGGCTAGTTCTCAATTATTTTCCTTTATTGACGCGTTTTCCAATTATCGTAATTGGCAACTGAAGACACGGTTTCTCTCCATATGCGATCTAACAGCGATGAAATCATGGGGTAAATTCAGTAGAACTGAGAATTGGGGTGGACAAAACATCCGTTTTAAACAATTATTAGTCCTGACCTGTTCTCAGTCATTTTCATGATTAACAGAAGGTTCACTCTGAGAGCACTCCACACTTAAGAGGTGCTGCTTGTTCTCCCTGATTAGGTAAGACAACAATCATTCATCTGGACACGTATTTGCTGAATTTAAATCAACGTTATTCAAAATTGCATATCTGCGCAAATAGCTTGAGCCGCATGCTTTTTATAGCCTTTTTCACTGCCGAGTGCCACTTTTTTTCACTCAATACCGAGAGTAATTTTGAATAACGTTGATTTAAATTAAGCAAATACGCGTAAATTGCTTGGGGGATATTTCACGCAGTGAATCCAATTTTGGCATTAGTGTGATCAGGAGCTTTTCTGGTAGTGGTCATGGTAAGGGGGAGGTGGACTCTGCTGCGGGCGATTTGAAAACGGAGGCAAGGAGAGCCATTATCAGGAATCCAGAGTTACACATCCATACTGCAAAGGAACTTTATGACTATGCCTGCAAGTATCAGAGTAGTCCACCTGGTAAAACATCCCAACTTCATGCACACAGATATTTCTTTGTGGATCAATCAGAAGTAAAAGTCGAGCGTGAAGAGCTAGATTCACAACTATCGAGGGGACACAGAAGTTACATGCTGTTGCCTCTGCAAATGCAGAGGGACTCATAAAAGCAAGACTGCCGTCGTGTTTCTGCATCCAATGCATAGCTCAGAAATATGCCGAGTGCGAAAATAAGGGTTATGTTGAACCCTTCTCTCTTGTTGCATTCTCTGACAATGCTGATGTGAGTGATATTTCTGATGACATGGAGAGTACGCCAAATGATGACAATGTGTTGAATGGACCTGATTCAAACAATGAGTTGTTTGACATGATATCTAAGGACAGTGTAGTGGCAGTCAAACCAAATATTGAATCCTTGAGTGACTATTTTCTCTTTCATGTTACCGCCAATGGATTAGAGCGTCTTGACGAGAACCAGTGGCGTAGCCAGCGGGTGTGCCAAGACACGTCCCTTTATGACAGCAATTAGTCCTGGCTAGTTCTCAATCATTTTCCTTTATTGATGCGTTTTCCAATTATCGTAATTGGCAACTGAAGACATGGTTTCTCTCCATATGCAATCTAACAACGATGAAATCATGGGCTAAATTCAGTACAGCAAGATAATTTACTTATTAATGCTTTGCGTTGATTGAACTGGTCCGTGTTCCAATGAAACGCGGACTTTCACTCTCGGTATTGTGTGGGTTGATTAAAAAAAAAAAAAGTGGCATTCGGCAGTTCAATAGGCTATAAAAAGCGTGCAGCTCCAGCTATTTGCGTGAGAGTTGACAGGTATGCAATTTTGAATAACATTGATTTAAATACAGCAAATACGCATCCAGATGAATGATTGTCGTCTTACCTAATCGGGGAGAACAGGCAGCACCTCTTAAGTGTGGAGTGCTCTCGGAGTGAACCTTTTGTTAATCATGAAAATGACTGAGAACAGGTCAGGACTAATAATTGTTTTAAACGGATGTTTTGTGCAACCCAATTCTCAGTTATACTGAATTTAGCCCATGATTTCATCGCTGTTAGATCGCATATGGAGAGGAACCGTGTCTTCAGTTGCAAATTAAGATAATTGGAAAACGCGTCAATAAAGGAAAATGATTGAGAACTAGCCAGGACTAATTGCTGTCACAAAGGGACATGTCTTGGCACACCCGCTGGCTACGCCACTGACGAGAACGTTACAAGTTTGGGCCACTTGTATGCAGTGGGAACATGTATCATTAGAGGGCATTATTCTGAATTTGTGAAGTCGAGCAGGAAGGGCTGCTTTTACAAGAAGGCTAAGGACTCAGACTTGGTGATACCAGCTGCTTGTGTCTTGTATATTGGTGTTGACTTGCAGGAAGTAACTGATGGCAGTGCAAGTGGCGGCATGAGTAAATTTTTCCTCCAGATTCAGGACCGTGAGGACATAATGTGCTGCTGCTAAGTAGGCATGTTGGGACACTATTTGTGTGCCTAGAACCCTGTCCTAACCTCCTAGGGAATAGAATCAGCTTAAAGGAGCAAGTGGTATCTTATATTAACTTGGTTTGGATAGTTACCACCGGTACTGTTTAATTTCAAGTTTCGTTGGCAAAAATTTCAGGTTGATGTTTCAGCTTAGTTTATTCCCCATTGCTGATAACTGACTACATTTCTGTTGGACATTTGTTATTGAACTTTCTATTCTAATGATTTTGCAACAAACCAGACCTCTTTATCTGAAATAATAAAAAAAGTTGGAGCAATTTTATGGATGAAGGTCGAAACTGAGAAAACGGCAAAAATCTGCCATCGCATTCAATGCATTTCGAGTTAAATTTGTATGTTAAAATGCTTTTTTAAGACAAAAATATACAGAATTTGTCATATCCGACAGCATTTTTGTGTTGGGCTACTATATCCTTATGTCTGGGTAAAAAATTGAAAAAATGACATTTTTTACCCTGAAACACTTTTTTGCCCAGTTTGTGACATGCGACTTTGTCCCAACTATTTCGGAATTGGGGTTGTAATAAACATGGAATGCTTGTTTTAGATACTTATCCAAATTAAGAGTCTTAGAGTATATGTACATGATTGACAAGACATTGGCCTTCCGGATCATTCTGGATCAAAACTACAATACATCTGAAACACATTTGTCTTTTTAAGATTACACAAATGTAGATTGTTACTTCAATCAGGAGAGACTCGAGTGAAATCAAGAAAATTTTTAATATGCGTTGAGCGTAAGTAGAATTCAATTCAATTCAATTTTATTTATATAGTACTTTACATAGAGAAAAGGGCAGAGCCCAGACTAATCCCTAATCCCCGAATAGCAAGCAAAAAACACCCTGTAGGGAGAAAAAGCCTCGAACGGTGCTGAGAAAAAACTCCTCATTGAGAAGAAATCTCAGGAGGAACCTGGCTATTCTGGGGAAGCCCATTCTCCGCTGGCTGAATAATAAATAGATGGTAAATTAGGGATGAGAGGATCAGGACAGCAGGAAGACAGCAGTCAGAATTCACATGCTTAAAATCAGACAAGTCTTTGGCGCTTGGACTCTTCGGGAAGACTCGTAGAGCAGGAGCACGGCTCAGAGCAGCAGCAGGAAAATCCCCCGAAGAGTCCAGACACTGGTGGCGGTGGTGGCTGAAGGCTGGTGGAGCTGGAGCGGCAGTAGGGAAGGTCTGATAGAGCAGGGTGGCGTTAAGGAGGAGGAGGGTCAGCGAGCGGCAGCATGAGCGAACTAGAGCAGAGAAAAATGACATTTTTTAAAAAGACAGCAACATAACGATTGGCTAGCGATGCGACTGAGGTGTGCCATGGTTGGATAGAAGAGATCAGCTGCTACACCAGCTGACTGCTCAATTGACAGCCCCAGACATTGACTGCAGGGGTATATGGGCGAGCATGCGAGTGAATGAAAAGAAGATAAACGGAGATGACGTGCGCGAGAGAGAGAGAGTCTTCCTGACTGAACTTTTGCTAAGCTTCATTATATATAGCATATAGTTGTATGTTAAATTATTAGGATATAATAACACTTTCAGGATCACCTTTAATTGTGATAAGATCAGTTAACGGTGGTGTATTCAAGCCATTTTGATTATATGCTACATACAGTATTTCTCAGAAAAGCCATTTAGATGTTTTCATAAACTGTTGTACATTGTATAGGTTCTATATCTCCCAGGCCTTGTTTTTACTCCACTGAGCAAAGCGTAGTCTGTGCTTGTGGTCACGCTTCAATGATTTTGTGAACCGCAAAGCATTCAACATTGTTGTATGCCAGGGGTAGGGAACCTTGTCCAGAAAGAGCCACTGTGGGTGCAGGCTTTCATACCAACCAAGCTGCTACACACCTGATTCTACTAATCAAGGCCCTTAACAAACATTCCAGAGGTTGATTAGTGGAATCAGGTGTGTAGCAGCCTGGTTGGTATGAAAGCCTGCACCCACAGTGGCTCTTTCTGGACAAGGTTCCCTACCCCTGACCTAATGAATGAGTTTGCTGCCTTGAAGGTTCGACGCATGGCACATATACTAAATGATCTTAAATGCATGCCATGCGTTGAACTTTCACGATGCCCTCATATCCATTTTACTAAATTATTCCATCAGGAACGCTTCGGCATTAGAAGCATTGGTAATTTAATAAATTGTGACCGCTTTGCGCAGAAACCAGTGTGCAACTAGGCTATTCTTTTGAACACTGAAAACATTATGATTAAGTGCAATCTTAAAATAAATTAGGTTGCATTGTTAAAAAAAATCCTACCCGGTGACGGAATTCAGGGAAAGCACGGGGTTAATTAATCACTATTTTTTATTGTTATTTTGTTTTTTTTTTCATCCATACAATATCAAGTCTGTTGTCAGTGTTACCCTTCAGTGATCAGTCATTTCTTAATACTTACTTCATAATCACTGGCGTTATGGCCCCAATTTGTTATGGCGTCAATTTGTTATGATGTCACGGACAGCAAGGGATGACAGACAAAATTCTTAAACTTCAACAGATTTAATTAAACAAACATTTAGAACTAATCTACAATCTACCCTACTGACCAAGATTGAAATAAAAAAAAAAAGATATTTACAGTCCCCTGGTAATTGAGATGGGCTGCTATGTTGCGATGTCCTGGGACAGGAAAATCCTCCAACACAGGCAAAAATCCACAAAAAGCTTCACAGGTCTTGAAAAGAGTGACAGGTCTGGTCAAATGTATCCTTCCACAATTTCTCCTTGCAATTTCTCCTACTACCTACTCTCTCAATTTTTCTCCTTATATACTTTTCCAGCCCCCTCTGAGGCATGCCCAGGACATGCCCCAAACCTAGTTCCAGACTGGGCTTAACAAAAAAAAATGCCAATACTGCCATCTAGTGGCTTCTTTTTTTTCCCACATTACACTGGCTTATATTTCGGTTTTGATTATTCTGTAAATAAATTGTGTGATTATTGATTAAGCGATCTTAAACAGGCATCATGAATTCTCCCTTGACGAGGATGAATTTAGACAATTGAAAGAGAAATACATAGTGTAGAAAAAGCATACTCGTGAGCAGTAATGTGTGTCGTACATCATTATACATCATTATACAACCCCAAGTCCGAAATAGTTGGGACAAAGTGTAAATTGTGAATAAAATAAAAACGCAATGACTTTCAAATCACACCAGCCAGTATTTTATTCACAATAGAACAGAGATTACATAGCAAATGTTGAAACTAAGAAATTTTACAATTTTATCCGCAAAATGAGCTCATTTCAAATTTGATGGCTGCTACAGGTCTCAAAAAAGTTGGGACAGGGGCCTGTTTACCATGGTGTAGCATCCCCTCTTCTTTTTAACACAGAGTGGAGGCGTCTGGGCATTGAGGAGACAAGTTTGTTGAGTTTAGCCATTGGAATTTGATCCCACTCTTGTTTAATTCTGGCTTCCAGCTGCTGGAGAGTTTTGGGGCTCCTTTGACTGACTTTTCGTTTAATTATGCGCCAAATGTTCTCAATCGGTGAAAGATCAGGACTGCAGGCAGGCCAGTTCAGCACACGAACTCTTCTACTACGAAGCCATGCTGTTGTAATTGCTGCAGTATGTGGTTTTGCATTGTCCTGCTGAAATACACAAGGCCTTCCCTGGAATAGATGTCGTCTGGTGGGGAGCATATGTTGCTCTAAAACCTTTATATACCTTTCAGCTTTCATGGTGCTTTTTAAAACATGCAAGTGTCCCACACCATATGCACTAATGCATCCCTATACCATCAGCGATGCTGGCTTTTAAACTGAACGCTGATAACAGGAGGGGTGGTCTTTCTCCTCTTTAGCCCGGAGGACACAACGCCCATGATTTCCGACAAGAATGTCAAATTTGGACTCGTCTAACCACAGGACACTTTGCCACTTTGCTACAGTCCATTTTAAATGAGCCTTGGCCCACAGAACACGGCGGCGCTCCTGGATCATGCTCAACAATGGCTTCCTTTTTGCATGATAGAGTTTTAGGTGACATCTGTGGATGGCACAGCAGACTGTGTTTACTGACAGTGGTTTCTTGAAGTATTCCTGGGCCCATTTAGTAATGTCAATGACAGAATCATGCCGGTGAGTGATGCAGTGGCGTCTGAGGGCCCGAAGATCACGGGCATCCAGTAAGGGTCTTCGGCCTTGTCCTTTACGCAGAGACTTTTCCAGTTTCACTGAATCTTTTGATGATGTTATGCACTGTCGATGATGAGGCCTTCAAAGCCTTTGCAATTTGATGTTGAGGAACATTGTTTTTAAAATATTCCACAATTTTTTTACGCAAGCCTTCACAGGTTGGAGGGCCTCTGGCCATCTTTATTTCTGAGAGACTCAGCCTCTCTAAGACATCCCTTTTATAGCCAATCATGTTACACACCTGATGCCAGTTAACTTAATTACTTGCTAAATGTTCTTTCAGCTGATTCTCTTATATATTAATTGGTTATTCAGCCCTCTTTTACCTGTGTCCCAACTTTTTTGAGACCTGTTGCAGCCAGAAAATTTGAAATAAGCTCATTTTGTGGATAAAAATGTAAAACGTCTCAGTTTCAACATTTGAAATGTTATCTATGTTCTATTGTAAATAACATATTGGCTCACGCGATCTGAAAGTCATTGCATCTTGATTTTATTCAAAATTTACACTTCGTCCCAACTATTTCGGAATTGGGGTTGTAATACTCTATATGGTATTAATAAAATTTGTGCTAAAAGTCTCAGGCTCCCTAGTCTTGATGTTAATAAACAGATTTTCCTGTCTGCCACTGCTGTGATTTAAATGGCCTTGTTTGCCCATAAGTTATGATAGTCTGTCAAATATAACATGCGCATGTGTCCCCAAGATTCAATTCAATTTCAATTCAATTTATTTGTATAGCGCTTTTCACAGAGACTCTCACAAAGACGCTTTGCAGTGAGAGATTAAATAATAAAAGGGCAGTGCCCAGCCTATTCCCCACTACAGTAAATGAGGCAAAAAACTCCCAGTAGGGCGAAAAATCCTCAAACAGTGGTGAGAAAAATCTCCCCAGTGGGAAGAAATCTCAGGAGGAACCCGACTATAGTGGGGAAGCCCATCCTCCGCGGGCTAGCTAAATAATAACAAAATAAAGTCAAATAGAGTAAAATGGCAAAAGAGTTCAATTGAAGTCCATTTAAACAGTGGCATCGGTAGCTCCAGGAAGTGGCATGCCGAGGATGGTGCAGAACTGGATCAGGACCGGATCAGGACAGCAGAACAGCAGCAGCCAGCGCTCATGGTGAGGGACAGGGCTTGGACGGTCCAGGACTCAGGGTAGTGGACAGAAAGATCATCGGAAAGAGACTCAGAAATAAGGGGGGGTGAGGCACTGGATGAAACTACTGCATGTTAATAAAAAAACCGTCCTGTGTCATGTGCCAAGTGAGAAATTATAAGCAGACCGGTCAGGAAACAGTCAACACCCCTCCATGCACTTCCTGCAGCACAGAGGTCCTACACTTACATCAGACTGTAAGATCACTTTTGATTTTCTAAACACTAGTACCATGTGGACCTCCCCGGTGACTAAGGCTGTAGCAAGCCCCACTGGCACCGTTAATGCATGCTAAGTGGCACCGGTTCCACATGGATTTGCTAAACACTACCACCAGTACCATACGGACCTCCCCAGTGACTAAGGCTGTAGCAAGCCCCACTGGCACCGTTAATGCATGCTCAATGCCACCGGTTCCACATGGATTTGCTTAACACTACCACCAGTACCATATGGACCTCCCCGGTGACTAAGGCTGTAGCAAGCCCCACTGGCACCGTTAATGCATGCTCAGTGCCACCGGTTCCACATGGATTTGCTTAACTCTGGCTTCCAATATCTTGTGAACCCATCATAAAACTAGGTTGTAATCAGTCCCACCAGAGCCAAATAAATGTTTATACATAACTAATCATGAACTAATCATAGGCTTGACTAAAAAGGTAAGTTTTTAGCCTACTCTTGAAGACAGAGAGTTGGGAGATTGTTCCACAAGATTGGGGCTTTGTAGGAGAATGCTCTGCCTCCAAATGTAACTCTGGATATATTTGGAATTTTCAAATATCCAGCACCTTGTGAACGAAGTAATCTTAGAGGGGAGTAAGGAATGAGAAGTGCACTAAGATATTCTGGGGCCAAATCATTTAAGGCTTTGTAGGTAAGCAGTAGAATTTTATATTCAATTCTAAATTTGACAGGCAGCCAGTGAAGATTTTTGAGTACTGGGCTAATGTGGTCATATTTCTTCGTCCTGGTCAGAACTCTAGCAGCAGCATTCTGCACTATTTGAAGGCGATTCAGGGTAGAACTGGTGCAGCCTGACAGTAAAACATTACAGTAATCCAGCCGAGAGGACACAAATGCATAAACCATTTTTTCGGTGTCCTGAAGAGACAAAATTTTTCTCAGTTTAGATATGTTTCTAAGATGTTAGAAAACCACTTTTATAATGTTATTAATATGACAGTGGAGAGAGAGTTCTGAATCGAGGGTGACACCAAGGTTTTTGACAACTGCTTTGGCAGAAACCGGGAGTCCATCAACGTTGAGGGAAAACTTGAGGAATGTGTCTCTGAGCGATTTGGGACCAATTACCAATATTTCAGTCTTATCTGGATTTAAAGAGAAAATTCTGTGTCATCCATGCTTTAACAGCTTTAAGACACATCTCTAATCTAGTTAGTGGATCAATTTCATCTGGCTTAAAAGATATATAAAGCTGTGTGTCATCTGCATAACAGTGGTACTTCACATCATGTCTACTCATGATGTTTCCAAGGGGAAGCATGTATAAGGAAAACAGCAGAGGGCCCAGAACAGAACCTTGAGGTATTCCAAAGTTTACCTTGGAATACTCGGTGGAATTACCATTTACTCTAACAAACTGACGTCTGTCAGAAAGATAAAGACTTAAACCATGAAATGGCGAGTCCAGAAATACCATCCAGATTTTCTAGCCTGTAAAGAAGAAAGTGGTGGTCTATCGTGTCGAAGGCAGTACTTAGATCAAGTAGGACAAGGACAGAGATGCGGCCACAGTCCATGGAGAGAAGTAGATCATTCATTACTACAGTGAGGGCTGTTTCAGTGCTATGATGTTTTCTAAAGCCAGACTGAAACCTCTCATGTACCTTATTCATTTGCAGGAAGAAAGTAAGCTGTTGGGCAACACATTTCTCAAGGATCTTGGATAAAAATGGAAGGTTTGAGATCGGCCTATAATTAGCCAAAACTGTTGGATCTAAGTTTGGTTTTTTGAGTAGAGGCTTAATTTCAGCCATCTTAAATGAAGTCGGAACCGAACCTGAAATCAGGGAAGAATTGATTATGTGCAGAATTGGACTGCCAAGAATGGGCAGGAGTTCCTTCAGTAACTTACTTGGGATGGGATCTAAGAGACAAGTCGTTGATTTGGAAGTAGTGACTAGTTTGGCAAGTTCGCTCAGGGATATGGGAGAGAATGAATCAAATTGGTTTATATGCATAGCGTGAGGTTTTATGTTAAGGCCTTCACCATCTGCTAGGGAAGCAGTGATCTTTTCTATGATTCCAATTATTTTGCCACTAAAGAATTTTAAAAAATCATTACTGCTGCAGGAGGCTGGAATTTGAGGGGTACTTGCAGCATGGTTGTTTGTTAATTTGGCCACAGTTTTGAACAAGAATTGAGGGTTATTTTTATTTTCCTGTATAAGATTTGCAAAATAAGAAGACCTAGCACCAGACAGAGCGTGCTTATACACAACAAGGCTCTCTTTCCAAGCACAATGGAACACCTGGAGTTTAGTGGAGCGCCATTCGGGTTCTAGTTGACGGGATTTTTGCTTTAGAGTCCACGTCTGGTCAGTGTACCATGGGGCTGGTCTCTTCTTCTGAGCAGCCTTTTTAAATTTCAATGGGGCAACTACATCGAGGGAACTACGGAGAGCATTAGCTAACTTATCTGCCATTTCGTTAATACAGAGGGGGCTGACTGGATAATCAAGATAAGTTGGTAGTGCTTCAGTGAATTGTGAAGCCGTTGTGGCAATAAAAGTATGACTAGAGTGCATCCTAGTTTCTGATAATACAGGGGGGGCCAATTTTAGACAGGATGTTATAAGAAAATGGTCCGATAAGCTGGGATTGTATGAATGGATGTCAACCTTGGCGATCTCAACACCAAAGCTTAAGATCAGGTCTAAAGTATGACCATGAATATGTGTTGGGCCGATGACACTCTGAGTGAAGCCAACCGATTCCACAAGATTAGTGAAGATGGATGTTGGAGAATCATCTACCCTCTCGAAATGCAGGTTAAAGTCACCCAAAATAACAATTCTATCATAGCTTAAAACTAATTCAGAAAGGACTTCCGAGAAATCATGAATGAAGCATGAGTGTGATTTTGCTTCTTGTGGGTTTTGTGTTTTGTTCAAGGTCTTATGTTATGATCCCAAACACAAATGTGATGCCATTTCTGTAGCTGTATTTCTGTGCCAAAATCTGTGTTCGTCTGTAGGGCTGTATTTCTGTGCCAAAATCGGTGTTCGTCTGTAGGGCTGTATTTCTGTGCCAAAATCTGCGTTCGTCTGTAGGGGAGAGGATATCTGCCGACAGACGGCTCATGCTTCTAATGCACTATGGTCATAGATCCCCGATATGTACTTCCAGCATCCTGTTTGGATTTTTATGAATTGGTAAACATAAAAATACTTGTGAATATGTCTTCCCTCACCTGAAAATGGTGCTAGAACGTAAATAGCAGCAGGAAACACACCATTCAGTCCGTCAAACAATAACATGCACAAGCAGTCGCATCTCTGGTGAAAAAGTCACTTTTTTTATAAACTGGGTAAATAACTACAACGTATATTTTCTTTACCAAATTAACTATGTTCAGTAGTTCAGCTTTTATAAAACGGTCAGAAAATAAATAATTGAAGAAGTCTATATTTTGACGTTAATGTGACAATTTATTACACCTTAGCTGATTGTGTCTCATAGCAACAATTCTGAGTGGCCAAATGCAAGCTGAATCGGCAGTACTGTAATTTCGATAATTGTGTGTATATCATCACATGTAGTTAAACAAACACATTTATTTCAGAACCATAAAAAACTTGTATAAAAAGAAAAATGCAAATATCAATTTTAAATATGTAAGACTCTTTACAGTTAAAGAGACAGTTTTGACCTTCATATCTTCATTGTTTGATGCTCAGAAATTGTGTTGACTGAACAACAAATATTACCCTCAAAGGTTGAGCTGATTGAAGAAAATAAAATTACACAAATACGCATATATTAAAAACATGATTTCACTCAGAAAGAGAGAAAATGATGTGCAGAAAACATTTTATGTTTATGTTCAATTGATTAATCTTTCGGCTAATTCAAAATTAAAGTCCTATATAACCTATTGACTGTAGCCTAACATTTAAATATTTGTTTGAACCCTAAATTATAAACAGAAATCCAACACTCATAACAGACGTCTCACAAAATCCCTGAATATGTCACTGAACAACAACAGTGCTGTGAACAGTAATGGAGAATCCTTCTTAGCAAGGATGTTGTCATAATGTTTTAACTGTAGGAAGCTGCCATTTTTGCAGTATTGAGAATTAAATTTATATTTCACACAGCCTCCAAATAAACTTACCAATCTGTTCAAGAATTACAACCATTAGTAGTGTATAGTTCATCTCTATTAATATTTAACCATCTTGTTGCTGATAGGTTATGACACATTTGTGACCCTCTAGTACAAAACCAGTCTAAAGTCACTGGGTCCAAATTTTCAGTACAGGCTGATATCAGTATACACTATAGAAGTATGCACGTTGATTGATTTTTGGATTTTCATGCCAAGCAGTTTTAAAAACATCAAGATTTTTATAAATTTAAGGGATTAAAAAAAAAAAAAAACATAAACTTGAATGACCAAAAAAAGTGATTTAAATGAGAGTTTGTCTATTTACTTGCCTATTTATCAAAGACAAAGGCCGAAAAATGCATTTAAACAATTTCTTGCCACTGCTTCACTCGGGAATCGTGACATTAATATTTGTATCAAAACACAGCAGGGAATCCCCGCTTACTGGAAATTCCTGCAGCTTCTACGTCAGTGCTCTGCATCAACCAATAAATGAGCTGGAAATAAGTTCACTTCAGTAAACTAACAGCCTTTGTTGCCAGGCACGCGCTGCCAAGTTTCATTAAGATTGCTCTAATTATAGAATGCGTTGCTGAGGACTATTCTTTACAAACGTTAGATAGAAATTTCTCAGATTTTAAAAATTTTCACTCGCCCTTGTCTTAAAAATTTAAATAACTATATCTCGCCAAATAGTGATCCAATTTCATCAAACTATACCTTTTTGGAAAGTAGAGTTCATGTGTTTTATGGAAAATACAAATAGGCCTACTTAGTTTCTGAAAATTGAGACTTCAGACTGGTTTTGTATCGGAGGGTCACGTTCAAAAATTGAGGTTTTAAAGCATAATTGCCATGTCTTAAAACTAAAACTGGACCAAAAGGATGTCAGGGTCCTCATCCCTGCTTACTGGATTTCTTGAGGAATTTTTTATCCCGTCTAAATACTGCAGTATTTAGCATTAAAAATTTTACCGTCAGTGTGATACATTTTCCTGCCAGACTTTGGAAGCACACAACCTGCAAATTAATGACTTGAAACTTGTTTTGATAGGTTATGGTAACCACAAGGTGAGGAATTCAGTGTGACAAAAGCCGCTTTCACACTGGGCCGAAACGATTTTTCTCGACGACAGTAAATTCAAAGTCAATGCAAAAGACGCGAATACACGCGTTTTTCGTGTATTCGCGTCTTTGCATTGACTTTGAATTTACTCTGTCGTGCGAGAAATTCGTTTCGCATCTGGTCTGAAAGCAGCTAAACTCATGGTAAATGGGCCTCCATAGTTCCGTGATGCTGTCGCTCTTTGGTCTTTGTTCAATCAGTTTGTTCTTCTGTGGATGAAGAGTGGGCTTTGACCCTTTGCTTGTCCATCAAACGTATGCATTCCTTCCGTACTGGCTGGGGGCCATTTGTGATGGGGTGACTGCCGAATACACGGTGCCTCTGGAGGCCTGGTATGGCATGGGGTAAGGCCTGGGGTGGAGGAGCGAGACTGAGATCATGAGAAATGGGCCCGTGTGTGTACATCATCCATCTTAGCAACTATTCAAACACCACATCTGTGCAATGTTATTGACTGACTAACAAAGAAGGAAAAGGGGAGAGAGAGAATGAGAGAGGGGGAGGGGGAAGACCTGGCCAGATGGTGAGATCACAAAATATAACAAAAAATTTGACTAAGCGCCTCATAGCTCATAGCCACTAGAGGGCATAGTTGCATCACTTTTAGTCATAATTTAACCATGAATATCGTGTAACAGGAAATTTTAATGACAAAATTTTTTTTAAATCCATAAATAATCTGTTAACTAACTTTAGAGACATGGCCCCAAGGAATCTCCATACAAAATATGATATGAACATGGCCCGCGGTTTTGGAGGAGGGTATTGTGATAGATTTTGCTAAGCATGAAAATGATCATGATGACGACGCCGGACGGCACGTGATCACAGTAGCTCAGCCTGCCGATTGACCGGTGAGCTAAAAACTTGTTTCAGCTTAGAGAGGTTAGTCTTTGGGTTGTGTTTATATCTGAGGTACGGATCTCAGGATTAGTTCTAAAAACTGGTCATCTCTAGTTCAGTTTACTGGAAAAAAATGTAAAAGAAGTCTGGGGGCTGTTTCAATAAACTTAAGTTGTAAAACCGCGTCAGGCCATCCGGCAAGTGAAAAGTCTGACCTTTGACAGAACATGTCCGTCAGGCGTTTCAATAATACCCCCGTTCCACAGAGCTTTCTGGCTCATCGGTCACTCGTTGGAAGCAAAGTTTATTTCTTTGATCCGATGAGGCAAAATCGTATGATGAAGGAACTAAGCTCAGAGCTTAGATCTCTCATCGGACGATTTCGCCTCATCGGATCACGCTCGACACATCAGACACTGACCTGATAGTGGACAAACACGAATTGGATTCATCGGCCTGTGATACGATAGTCTTCCATGGGTGACCGGAAGAAATAAACTTTGCTTCCGACGAGTGACCGATGAGCCAGAAAGCTCTGTGGAATGGGGGTGTTAATGGCTGTTAGCACAGAGTGAGGAGAGAAGACAGGGTGCTGGCCTTACACTTTTTCAGCTGATTCCACTCTGCAGGCGCACACCAAACAGCACCCGCCACAGATCGCCAGAGTCGCCGAACACCAGCCAATATACAGGCCTTCCCCGATTTCATACCTGTAATGCAACACCGAGAGCACAGACATTTCTGATGTGCCGAAACTGGTCATTATTCTTCTCATGTTTCTCAACTGCTACCTGTTAGTTTTCAAGTTGGATTTTGCCTGAGTGAAAAACGTTTGTAATACCCTGTTGCTGAATGTGTTTTCATTTTTTGAAACTCTGCACATTTTAACCTCTGATAGGCTACCATGTCTCATAATGGAGTAATTAACCTTAACCATAATGGTTATAATGACATTGAAAGCAAACGGGCAAAATTGGGCTTAAATTCAGGGCACCAAAGCAGGTGGCTCTATGAGTTTTAATATTAATGTAATTTATTGACTTAATATAGCGCATTTTAACATTAAATGATCAAAAGCGCTTTACAGTCGAGCTAAAATATCAAAAATGAATCTAATATTGATTAAAGCCCTATATAAAATTCCTAGACTACTTTATGGAGAGGAGAAAAAAAAATGAGACATAGAAAACAAGAGTCACCAGAAGATGACTTATCCCCAGCCCCCGCAATGTAATCGCGGAAATCCCGAAACATCGAAAGGCACCAGTCTAGGACCTGATCATTACGCACAACAAGTTCCGTTAAAAAAATATGAAACGGTTTTCGAGTTCTGACCCGGAAACGGAATTATTACAGACTGACGGACGGACAAATGGACATAATGATGACTATATTCCCCCCTCCCATTATATGCCGGGGGATAATGAAAATACCAGTTTAGTTTTTTATGACCCTCCCCCCAGGCATGCTTAAAAACTCGACGACACGCGCCCTGGACATCGGCTTAGAATTTATACAGCATAAACAATGAAACTCCTAAGTAAAAATGGTCACTTCAGTTCAGTTTTTTTAAGTTAAGCCTTGTATACACCATGGGGCAGCATTGAAACATATAAAAATTGTTCTACACAATCCTTTCTTCAAGTTGGTTCGACTCAACTTACTTAGTCCCTGGGTAGAAAGGATCAAAGAATTCCTGGGTGATGTTGAATGCGTACCAAGACACAGAAATCATTGTGCACAGACCTGAAACATCGCAGAAAAAGAAGAGAGTTTCGGAAAAGTTCATCTTTTAAGTAATTACGGGTAAACTTCATAAGCTGAACATGCGCAGTTACCTTGAAGAAGGAAGCATATGCCTCCCATTCCAGCGATTCTGCCTTTCAAAACGTAATTTTCTCCTCCGGCTTTGGAGCACTGCATCCCCACGAGAGTCGCGACGATCCCAAAACTCCCCATCACTATTGCAGCAATCATTAGAGCGCGAGAGGCCTGAATATACCCTGCACGAGAGTGAAGGCACCATGATCAGACATGGGGAAAAAACATTAAAACATGCATAAATACATACATACATACATACAAAGCATAACAGTTGCACTGGGTTCCACAGCAGAGATATATGTACGTGTTCTTCCAGTCTAAAAACAGTTGCGCGCATGTCTCTATTTGCAGATGAATTTTCTTCTAAACCACATAATCATTACAGGCAACGTAGAAGGGAGCCGAGGCGATAGAGAGTGATGACCACCACATCGCAACACACTTTATCTGTCGCACCCCCACCCCCGTGTAATATCACAGGCAATTAACGAGTCATTTGAATCCATTAATCCTTGAACCAGATGCCATTACAGAAGTAACATTTGCCTAATAACCCCCCACCCCCAAAAAAGAGAAAAATAATTCGAAATAATTATCAGATCGATACGTTTATAGAATGTGGACGTACCGGAGAGTGCAAGCAGTGATGGAAAGTCACGGCAATTATGGACACCAGTTGAATCGGTCGCGCACGACATCCACAAATTCTCGTAGATGGTGGAAGTAGTAATAACGTTGCCATCCACCGTGGACACCTTCCAGTTACGATTAGGTAACGCAACACCGACCATAACCCATCCCAAAAAACCAAGAAGAAAAGCTACAACTTCTACAATGGAATTCATTATTCCTCCTTTCTCTGTCTTATTTCTTTGTTTTTTTTCTTTCTTCTCAAACGTTTTATTTGTATGTGGTGATTTTAATTAGATTTCAGTTTACAATAAACAATAACTTCCTCTAGATTCCCCGCTAACACTTGCTGGTCGCCGCAACTTTTCTCTGTCCGCCTTTCGGTTGGTGTCACGGTCACTCTTTCTGATCGGGAGTGCGGTCACAGTTTAAAATGCTTTGTGGGACAGTTGTACACAATTCCCGGAGTGATGCTAGTTTGGGAGTAAGCGATCAATGATTAATTCCCCTCTTCACCCCACCCTCACCCCCTCCCGTTTTTTTTTTTTCTCCCAATTGCTATTTCGCGGTACATTATGCTGAAACTGAGCAGGTGTTTATCGAAGGACAGAACGTCACAAAAGTCCAATGTTCAGTCCACCGAACGGAGAGTTGTCCTTGAAAGCTTATATACGCCCATACTGTAGCCTATTTGCACATTGTATTGCATTGTGCACATCTCGACACTCCCCTTTGAAGAGGCCACAAATGTTTGAATTATTGCAATCGTGACAAACTGGAAAAATGCTGGGGTCATATGTCACGTTTTCCGGTTGCCTCATTAAGCCATCTAGTTTCTTGAACTACTGAACTGAATAACCGACTGATGATTTCGATGATAACGACTTTTATTACATTTTTAACACAACAGGTACACCATAGTAACAACAACAACAACCTCTCTGCAAATACGAAAACAGATGTACGACAAGAACCACAGCTACTACAATAACAACAGCAGCAACAACAACAATAATAATAATAATCATAATAATAATAATAATAATAATAATTTAGTCGTAGTAGTAGTGGCAACATTAGTAGCTCTAATAATTATATTGTTGACAAATGCACAAAACAAAAATGAAGGTTAAATTTAACTAAGGGAAACTTCCTCACATAGTATAAATCATTTCAGACCATGATTATTGGTGTTAATTGATAATGACATTGTTGGCAAAAACTAATGAAACTTATAGCATTGTGTCAGGAGTCCTCAGTAGTCAGATGTAATAGACTTCATGAAAGAATCCCCCAGAAAATGTACAAAATTTAAAAATATAAGGAATACACACAATAAAATGTGTTCCGCAGTTCCTCACCGGGCTAGGACCAATGTTTAAGTTCTGTGTTGGATTTTGGCCGTTAAAGAAAGAATTATATGGAATACATTAAAATGAAATAAAAATTATATGGTGATTAGAATGATAAAACCATAAATATTTAGGTAGGATCAGTACATTACACTAAATATAATAATAATAATAATAATAATAATTTTATATTGGTTCAATTTCTATTAATTGTGAAATAATTACATTCAGTCAGTATTGAATTTAACAGAGTTAGATTCATTGATAATGATAGTGAAATCATAATGATTTCCAGAGAGTTTGGAAGAGTTTAATATTACTGATATTTTCTGCTATAATCACCATTAAAACAATATAGTGACCTACCAGACAGAGCGAGCAGGGATGGGAAATCCCTGCAGTTGTAGATTCCTGTAGAGTCACTGGCACACGACATCCACAGGTTCTCATAGATGGTGGAAGTAGTGATCACGCTGCCCTCAGTGGTCGACTCCTTCCAGTACTGATCGTGCAGTGAAATCCAAACCATCACCCAGCTCAAAAACCCCAGAAAGAGAGCCACCACTTCTGTAATAGCATTCATCTTCCATTCATTCTCTCTCTTTTTTTGGACCACTCAAAATGTATTGACTGCAAACTGTATTGACTGCACTGTTTGAGAATGGGGCACTGACCTGGACATGGAATCAGATGTCAATCCCACGTGAAATCGAACCTGTACTGTCTTTATATTGCACTCTGGACTCCACATTCAACATAATGAAATGACTTACAGCTTTTTTTTTTTTTACTTCATCCATTCAAAATGGAAGTCCATGAACCCTAGTCGTATCCTTACTAGGCCTCAGGCTATTATCTGCAGGCTACTCCCGCCCAAAATGATGTCTTTTTACATGCTAAACAAGTTGCCCTCACATATAAGGTGAAAGAAAAAAAATAGGCTTGAGGGCAACAGCTTTTTCATTTCTTATACTGTAAAATTTTATTGTTTATTTGTCATTTCAAACTTTACCCTTACACTGAATGCTTGCCAAGAGGAAAACCATAAATGGTGTAGATGGGGTCAATTGAGACTACATTTGTGCGAGTAATAGAGTACTCTTATCGCATAGTTTACCAGTAAATGTTATATTTTAATTCAAATACACTAATCAAGGAAAAACAAACTTCAGAACAACAGTTTTCTGTTCTCAATAAAGGTGAAGGACCTTGAGGATGTCAGAACATCTTTGAATGAGCTTACAATAGCCAAAAGGATTTAAAGTAGAACATATTTGAAGAGAAAAATTTGTGTTCTAAAATTTACACTATGTCATGCTCATACCAAATTTTAGAGATTAGTGCCTGGTGGGGTTTTTTTTTTAAATGCCCAGGTCTTCATACAGACTGTGATGGAGAGTGGGAAAGAGAGAGGGAGAGAGGGGTACAAACACTTCAACAAGGAATTTAAGACCCATATCCCCCATTTCACTCCCCCTGCACCCAAAATCATTGGCTCCTAATGTTTCCTAAGCCGCCCATCAGTCTTTCTTCCTTTAAATAAAATCAGGAAATTGATGACGTGGTAGCTTGGGGTCCAGGATATTTCTGTGCCTTGTGAAGTGTCACAAGTCAATATTTCCAGGGTGAAGAATGAGGGCAAACATCTAAAAGCTTACTTCGCCAGGAACCTGCTGCAGGTGATCAATCGACACGGAGAAATCTTCATATTTACAATGGTTACCCATTAACAAGTCCCCCGAGAGACAAAAGATTTTTCAAACAACTGCCCTTGAGAACATAAGCTATTTGTTTTGCCAGGAATGTGTGTATTAATCAATCTTCCCTTTTGAAACCCTTTGCTCATATAATACAGTAAAGCTCATCTCAAGAAGAAGGTGGGATGAATTTTTTTTTTTTTTACCGGCAGACTTTTCATCATTTGTCAACTTGTGTAACTTGCTAAGTGGATTTAGGTTTGAACTGGACAAATGTTAAACAGAGCTGAGATAAAGCTAATTTTACATTCATTAAAAAGTTCAATGTTGTGTTTTCTGCCTTCAGGACAATAAGGAAAATGCATCCATGTTTCTGAATTTATATAAGCTGTTTTACGTACTGTTGGGAACACTGGAATGTAATTTTCATGGGAAATCACTAAATACCAATAAAGCACCCGTCATGCCAGGAAAGGCAGCTCAAGATAGAGTGATACAGAGAGACTCACATTCAATCTGCTATCAACTTATCAAGCTTTTACTTCAAATTAAAAAGTAGGCCCCAGAAAATAAAACTCTAAATATATTTTGAGTTTTCTTTGTGAAAAATAATGGCAAATGGCTGAGAGGTTTTTTTTTTTGTTTTTTTTTTTTTTTTTGTGCCCTACTGGCAGTTTTCCAGAGGGTTTGCCGATTGACTGCATGTCCTGGCCGAGGGCCTCGTTGAGTCAGCTGTGTGGAAAGTTTATTCGCTGGTTATTGGAGTCGTTTCAAAATGGCTGAAGGCTTTTTGAAAGATTAATTGTGTCATTTATGCAATGCCTGCATTAATTTATGTCTTCTGATCCAATACTGACTCAACCATGATCAGGTGAGACATTTGCATCAGTTCAAGTGTTACCTCAGGTAATGGCCGAAGACAAATCGTGTAGCATTAGCTTGCAGCTCGGAGCCATCTCAAACCCTACTTGCACTGAGGTAAATTGAGGACTTCATCTATGATATTTGCTTCAATCTGACCCCAATCCCCTACCCTTCCATGTTATCAGGTTGATGTGGATTTCAGTGCATATTATAGATAGCCTTGTTAGCACAGCTCTATCAGGGAGTGACAAGTTCATCCAAATCTGTCTTTATGGCCTCATTGAGGGCATAAAGCAGTGCTGGGGCATCGGAAACTCATGTTTTCTGTCTCCGGTTTGATAAGGTTGTTTTGCAAAGGTGCCGCAGCTGAACTGAAGAGGTTCTGTCTCTGCTTTAAAATATCTAGAGAATGCTAGTACCACTTCTATTATTGGGGCTTTGCCTTTCTGATAAAAATAGGGCGTGGACAAAGTTTCCAGAGCTCCCCTGAAAATGATTTTAACCTCGAAGTCTTCAAACCAACTTTACAGAATCATCTAAAAAGATCATTCTTAGTCATATGATTGCTAATTCGCAACGTACATTTGTGTTCAAAAAATTCCAGTGAGTTAAAAAATGTGAATAAAGTGCAATTTTTTTTATCGCCTTCACTTCCATATTTCAAATGAAGTGGAAACATTATAAATTAATTTCCAAATGAAAGCATTAACCCTTTCAGCGCCATGGGCAACTATAGTTGCCCAATGATGTAGGATATCAAAGACCCTGCAGGAGCTCTTTTAAACAAGTTGCCACATGATAGGTTTTCAACAGCTCAGGATAATTACATTTCTAATTCCTTGAAAATATATTTGGCGCTCAAAGGGTTAACACGTTTTATCAAGTCTTTTATTCTTTTACAGGAAGGAAAGAAAAGGAATATTAATCTGTTCAAAAAATGGCAGTGTCAACAATTTTCTCTTCAAACTCAAACACTTAATATAACTCAAGATTTATCTTCACTTTAAATTACTGAACTAATATTAGTTGCATAAACATAGTTTTTGATAACGGCTGTTAATCTGTGTTGCATCGAGTCAACCAAGCTCAGGCACCCAGGATGAACAAACTATATTCCTGTGAATTTTTGAGTTTTGCTTCAGAAAATGCATTTTTCATGTCACCCCACACATTTTCAATGGGGTTGAGGTCAGGGGATTGAGCTGGTCACTCCATTAATTCAATCTCAATTCAATTTATTTTGTATAGCGCTTTTCACAGAGACTGTCACAAAGACGCTTTACAGTGAGAGTTTAAATAAATGAAAGGGCAGTGCCCAGCCTATTCCCCACTACAGCAAATGAGGCTAAAAACTCCCAGTAGGGAGAAAAATCCTCAAACAGTGGTGAGAAAAAATTCCCCAGTGGGAAGAAATCTCAGGAGGAACCCGGCTATAGTGGGGAAGCCCATCCTCCGCGGGCTAGCTAATTAATAACAAAATAAAGTAAAATAGAATAAAATGGCAAAATAGTTCCATTTAAGTCCATCTGAACAGTAGCATCGGTAGCTCCAGGAAGTGGCATGCCGAGGATGGTGCAGAACTGGATCAGGACCGGATCAGGACAGCAGAGCAGCAGCAGCCAGCGCTCATGGTGAGGGACAGGGCTCGGACGGTCCAGGACTCAGGGTTATGGAGGGAAAGATCCTCGGAAAGAGACACAGAAAAAAGGGGGGGTGAGGCACTGGATAGAACTACTGCATGTTAATAAAAAAACCGTCCTGTGTCATGTGCCAAGTGAGAAATTATTAGCAGACTGGTCAGAAAACAGTCAACACCCCTCCATTCACTTCCTGCAGCACAGAGGCCCTACACTTACACCAGACTGTAAGATCACTTTTGATTTTCTAAACACCAGTACCATATGGACCTCCCCGGTGACTAAGGCTGTAGCAAGCCCCACTGGCACCGTTAATGAATGCTCAATGCCACCGGTTCCACATGGATTTGCTTAACACTACCACCAGTACCATATGGACCTCCCCGGTGACTAAGGCTGTAGCAAGCCCCACTGGCACCGTTAATGCATGCTCAGTGCCACCGGTTCCACATGGATTTGCTTAACACTACCACCAGTACCATATGGACCTCCCCGGTGACGAAGGCTGTAGCAAGCCCCACATTACCTCAATCCTGTTTGTCTGGATCCAAGATGTTGCTCACTTGCTCATATGTTTGGGGTCGTCGTCTTGTTGAAACACCCAGTTCAGGGGCATTTCCTTTTTGGCATATAGCAACATAAGCTCTTCAAATATTTTGATGTACTCAATCTGATGCATTATCCCTGGTATACGATAAATAGGCCCAACACCACAGGATGAAAAACATCCCCATACCATGATTTTCGCATCACCATGCTTTACCGTCTTCACAGTGTACTATGGCTTCAATTCAGTATCGAGGGTCGTCTGTTATACTGTCGACGACCACTAAACCGACCCGAAAAGAAGACTTTTAATGTCATCAGTCTGCAGGATGTTACGCCATTTCTCTTTGGACCAATCGCTGCATTTTAACCGTTTCTGCACATGCTGTTTTTCCAACAATGGTGCTTTACGGGGGCTTCTTGCTGATAGCGTCACTTCGATCAACGTCTTCTGACTGGAACAGCACTTACAGGTAATTTTATATCATCTTTTTCTTGAGGTGATGAATCTTTGTCATTCTGACTATTCTAAGATCCGTTCTAACAGTTGTTGCGTGTTTCCTTCCACGTATTTCAGATTTTTGTTGCCATTTTAAAGCATTTGAGATAATTTTAGCTGAGCATCCTGTAATTTGCTGCATTTCTTCATACGTTTTCCTCGCTCCAATCACTTTTTAATCTAATTACGTTGCTCCTCCGAACAGTATTTGGAACGGCCCATTTTACTTTGCAATTCAGAAGGAAATATATTTTATAACAATGTGTGAAACATTTGCTTCCCTTCTTCCTTAATAAATGACTAGTAATGACACCTGTTTCTTCACAGAATGAATGAATTCTCTGATTAAACTCCACACAGCTATTATTTTGAACACACCCCTTTAAATGAATGTGCCAATTACTCAGAACAAACAACGTGCATGTCATGACAGTTGGGTCTGTTGTTTTTCTATTGCACTTCTACATCTACATGTAAATTATTTGCCATTCAGAAATATCACTACTATTAATAACAGTGCATCATCAGGTTATTGATGTTGTACTGCTATTTTTTTTTTTTTTAAACACAACTGTATGTCTACTTACAAAAGATAATACTGGCACCACATTTCTGGGTAAGTCCCATTGCTAGGTATGCAAGATGAGGATTTTAACAGAGTTCCAAAGGGGCCAAATCACTGGTGCTCAAATTGCAGGTGAGCTGGTCACAAAAACTGCAAATACTTCAACCCTTTGAGCATCGAATAAATTTTCAAGAAATTAATAATGTAATTATCCTGAGCTGTTGAAAACCTATCATGTGTCACGGGAGCTCTTTTAAACAAGTTGACACGTGATAGGTTTTCAACAGCATCTGGTTTTGATATCTTACACCATTGGGCAACTATATTTGCCTATGGCGCTGAAAGGGTTAATGTGATAGGGGAAGCAGCATCAAAAATCATAGACGCAAATTCCAATGAAGAGCAAAGCAGAACTGCGACTGCAAGCCAAAGCTGACTGACTGGGACAGACGGGCTCTTGATTGCTGAATTACTTACAACCACAGATTCAGACCTCATAATATCAACACACAACTGAATCTATCCATATCTGAATTAGAATCAACAAAACCAGTGTTGCAAACTTCTCAAAGCTGGTATTTATGACAGAGTTTCCTGTGATTTCACCACCTCTGATATCTACTACACTCACTCCATTTATCACAAGCAAATGTGTAAGTTTTCAGATCTGTGAATATTTTTATCTGCGTCTTACTAGGACAAACTTCAGTTCAGAACTCTCTACTAATTACAGTTTAGAATTCTCTGTTCTTCACAGAGGTAGTCTGATTGCATTAATCTATTAATTTATTCCCATAATTATTATTTCGGTTAGGATTATAGGGGGTTTGAGTGGAATGAGACATATCCCAGAATGCAATTGGCTTAAGCAGTGATTCTCACTGTCAGGCCTGCCCCCCCATGTATGCTGGTGTTTGTAAAGGATTGTAATAAGTTGTTCGTTTCTCCTCAGAAGGGGCATTTCACAGAACAGTTATTCATCCTCTTTTTGACAAAAATATCAGTGCATGCCATGAATAATGGAAGCTCTGTATCCGCACTGATATTACTGCATGACAGAAGGTAAACTGCATCCAACCAAATTAAAAAAATCACTATGTTCCTAATGTGTGAAATTGTAGACGCAGGGTTTCAAAACCATGTATGGAGCAAGTAAATGAAGAATCAAGCCAGTTTTGTGTCATGTTAATGTAACTGAGTTCACTCAAAGTGTTCAGAAAAAATTTAAGACACCTGCAGTCAGGAACCTAATCAAGTCCTTAACACTTTTCTCAATGTGTAATCTAATCTGTTTAAAAGTGTTGCTATCCGAAATCATTTTTATCAATGCAGAAAAATACACACTATTTGTTCAAGGGTATTTTATTCTTCATGGCAAGCATGGATATTTCAGTCTAAATGTGGCTTAAAAGGCCAAATTACTGCTCAAAACATGAAATATACTTAATTAAGACAAATTACCTGCTTGTTAAAATCCGATTGTAATTGTGGTTGGGAAATCCACTGGCCCACACCAGGGGAGGGGCGAGACAGCACCCTGGGCTGGTTTCCAATCCATTGCGGGGTCCACACAGATTCATACCTATGAGGTATTTATAATTATCATTCAGTCCGTTGCATGCTTTGGGGACCATGCAGAGGACTGCAGGAGGAAATTGGGATGCCCAGCAACTCATAGTGACAGAATGAGGAAATAGAGGACAAAATGCAGTCTCCACAAATACACGTCCTTGTTCAGGGTTTAATGGTACACTATTTGTTTATCCTCACTGAATTATATCCTTCTCTGAGTCATTGTTTTCATCTAAAATCACACAGCTTGGGCATGTTTCCACTTTTTTCTGGTTTGTCCCGTCACACATGAATATGTCCAGTGTTGATGGAGGTCTAATTGACATGACTTCAATACACTTCTCATGTACTCTTGAGAGTGTAGATGTCAACTGCCAGAATTGATCAAAACTGCCATTTTAAACCTGAATAAGTTGTAAAAATGCTCAGAAGGTGAAATGATTCCTAGCTTTAACACTGGCCATCATTAAAGTGTTAAATGTAGTATCAGGCTGTGATTTGTGAACTGAGAAACTGTTTTAGTTTCTAAAAATACATTACCTCTTTTTAGATTTCTTTTTGTCAGATTGATAGATTGTAATGGAGTGTGATACAGGGGAAAATTCTGAAATGGGTTCAATGAGGTTACTAGCGCATAATACAAGGAAATTAATATTATGCAACCACTTCAGTGCCTCTCCAAGAATAGTTTATATGGAGGCACGGCGGGCATCGGTCATCTCTCCTGACAACTCCTTTTGTCTGAATTTTGTTTGACAGCCCATCCTTTAGCTAAGAGGGATTTCATTTTAAGGGTGTTCGCACTGACCCCATTGTTCTTTGACTCAGCGATTTATTTAAGGCTTGCCCTTCACTTGACTTCACTGTAAATGATTTTAAGTAACAGGTCAGTTGAATAGTTTCAACACTATACGTTTCTGTATCTCACCTGAAATGCCCTCAAGGAACTCGTGATTATTTAATTATTTTTGGGCTGCGCCGAGTAGTGGTCTGAGTTACTGCGTGAGTGAGTGAGTGAGTGACTGACTGACTGAGTGAGTGATCAAGTTCAACGATTGGCTTGGCCCGCGGGGAAGAAGTTCAGCGATTGGTCGGCCGGCGGGGAAGAGGCAGCCCAGTCATATGCTAGGTGCACCTAGTCTTGTTATAAAGAGAAAAGTTTTTCATGCTTTTTTTTGTTTAAGGCTAAGGACCATTCATCCGCAATGCCTTACCTTTGAGCTATAACGCAATTTTCAATTTAGCATTTGTTTCAGCTATTCGCTCTTCTCCCTCAATCAGCTGGGTGGTGTGAGGTTAGGCTACGATTCAATTCAGCGCCTTCACATTGTAGGGGAGGAAACAGCCAACAACATACATATGTAGATATAAGTGAACCTGAATAAAAGATGACCAAATACAAAAAAAAAAAGAAATGTGGCCGAATGGATGCGTGGTTATGCCAATGCAGTTATGTTATGTCAGAGATGGACCAGAGGCGACATTACTGATGCTAGTATCCTGCCCATTGAGCTGAAGCCAAGGCTGCTGTCAAACGCTGAACTGCAAACTTGGCAAAAGCGTACAACTCTCCCTCGAGCAGCTCAACAAGAGCGGATGTTTTCAAGGCATTCTCGCAGCGCGCAACTAGTTTCCAGGACGACCAACTTAATGCTTTTACCGGTTTCATTATCCTCTTGTATTGAGTCGGCTGCTTCCCCATTTCTCCCCCTGCGAATGAGGTTTTTCGATGTTCGGATTGTTTACGGACGTCTGAAGAGATTGATCAGTGTGGTTGGGATGCGTGTACGGAAATCAGGAATGGCTTTATGTGTTCCAGTTGGGAGCTGGTTGCAGGGAGGAGGTCGGGATCGTCCATCATACGCCTGGACACTTGCGGCTCAGAGACTGTGCAGGAAAACCCTCCCACTTTAAATTGCTGGAAACGCGAACACACAAGAAGAGTAGGACAGACCAGATCTCATCCCAACTCGTCATGTAGTGACGCTGCCTGACAACGTGTCGATATATGATGCAAAAGGAAGCTTTTGCCGTTTTTATTTGACGTTTAGGGTTAGGGTTTGGTTTAGGGATTAGGGGGTAGGGTTCGTTTTAAACTGGCATCAAATAAGGACGCCAAACGCGTCCTTTTATGTCGTTGATCGACGCTTGGTCAGGTAGTGTCAATATATGACACCAGGATGAGACTGGGCTTGACAGACATACTCCGGTCTCCATTCTGGCATCTGTCCCATTTAATTACAGGGGCTCGCTCTGCAGGAACAGGCTCAGGGCGAGAGACTGGCCTTCACTGTGAAGTCAATCAACATCACACGACCCGAACAGATGAGCTGATCTGATTCATTACATGTAGTGGGATATGTACTATACACCTCATCTGAGCTTTGCAGCGTGTATAAGCATTTCTCATACAACATGGCCTTCAGAGAGTAAATACATCACACGCCTTTTTAAAATATAAATCACAACAATAGAAACCTCATTACTATTCAGGGGTTGCAACTGTTGGTACAATGAACACTAGTGCACACAGTGGAACCAGTATACTCAGTGGGGCCCCGGGATCTAGTCTGAAAACCCTGATGAACGGTTTCAAGTACAGCCCCAATTCCAAAAAAGTTGGGATGCTGTGTAAAATGTAAATAAAAACAGAATACAATGATTTGCAAATCTCATAAACCCACATTTTATTCACAATAGAACATAGACAACATGTCAGATGTTGAAAGTGGGACATTTTGCCATTTCATGAAAAATATTAGCTCATTTTGAATTTGATGGCAGCGACACATCTCAGTAAAGTTGTGACAGGGGCAACAAAAGGCTGGAAAAGTAGGTGGTACTAATAAAAACAGCTGGAGAAGAATTTTTCAACTAATTAGGTTAATTGGCAACAGGTCAGTAACATGACGGTATAAAAAGAGCATTTTAGAGAGCCAGAGTCTCTCAGAAGTAAAGATGGACAGAGATTCACCAATCTGTGAAGAACTGCACCTAAAAATTGTGGAACAATTTTAGAAAAATGTTCTTCAATGTAAAATTGTGAAGACTATGAATCTACAGTACATAATATCATCAAAAGATTCAGAGAATCTGGAGAAATCTCTGTGCTTAAGGGACAAGGCTGAAGGTCAATATTGGATGCTCGTGATCTTCGGGCCCTCAGGCAGCACTGCATTAAAAACAGGCATAATTCTGCACTGGAATTCACTGCAAGGGCTCAGGAACACTTCCAGAAATCATTGTCTGTGAATACAGTTTGCTGTGCAATCTACAAATGCAAGTTAAAGCTGTATCATGCAAAGAAGAAGCCATGTGTAAACACGATCCAGAAACGCCACCATCTTCTCTGGGCCAAAGCTCATTTAAAATGGACTGCGGCAAAATGGAAAACTGTTCTGTGGTCAGATGAATCAAAATGTGAAATTCTTTTTGGAAACACGGACACCGTGTCATGCAGTCTAAAGAGGAGAGAGACCCTCCAGCTTGTTATCAGTGCACAGTTCAAAAGCCTGCACCTCTGATGGTATGGGGTTATATTTGTGCCTATAGTGTGGGCAGCTTACACATCTGGAAAGGCATTATCAATGCTGAAAAGTATATAAAGGTTTTACAACAACATATGCTCCCATCTAGACAACGTCTCTTTCAGGGAAGGCCTTGCATATTTCAGCAAGACAATGCTAAACCACATACTGAATCCATCACAACAGTATGGCTTCGCTATAAGAAGAGTCCAGGTGCTGAAATAGTCTGCCTGCAGTCCAGACCTTTCACTAATAGAATACATTTGGCACATCATAAAACGAAAAATCCGGCAAAGAAGACACAGGATTGTTGAGCAGCTAGAATCCTACTTCTGACAAGAGTGGGACAACATTCCTGTCCCAAAACTTTAGCAATTGGTCTCCTCACTTCCCAGACGTTTACAGTCAGTTGTTAAAAGAAGAAGGGATGTTACACAATGGTAAACACGGCCCTGTCCCAACGTTTTTGAGATGTCTTGCTTCCATCAAATTCAAAATGAGCTAATATTTTTCATGAAATGGTAAAATGTCTAACTTCCAACATCTGATATGTCGTTTATGTTCTATTGTAAATAAAATATGGGTTTATGAGATTTGCACATCATTGCTTTGTTTTTATTCACATTTTCCGTGGGATCCCAACCTTTTTGAAATTGGGGTTGTATAAGACCACAGCTCTGAGGATTGGTATTCAAAATCTTCTCATGTCATTAATTCCCTGGAAATCAGGCGACTGAATATTAGGGATGCAGAACTCCAGCGAATGTGTAAAATAGTTTTTGCTCTGGGTCTCTCCTAGAGCAATTATGAGCATCATTACTGGTTCAAGTCTATATTGTCACAGAGAAAAGCTTTCACCCAGGATACGTTCATAACATATGAGCCCCTAAGAGCCATACTGGGCCAACCCATGCTGGGGAACTTCTGAGAAAATGGGACTTAAAGTTGCCAGCCTCCTGTGTCATCTAGAGTATCTGGGAACTAGAAACACTGCTTATGTTATAAACCCAAGATATGTAAAATTACGTTATGCACTTTTTATGTTGGTTTTGGATGCCCTTCTGTTTCATTTAAAGTGAAAGGTACCTCCTTCTGAAGCAGAACCATCATCTTCTGATTCATTTGGGACAAACTCTGGGTCTCCATTATCTTCCACTTCACCATCATCATCAATCATAGCAAGCAGTTCCTCATTAGTGAGATACCGAGCCGCCATGTTCACATTGAATAATGGAAAAGTTGTGGGATGGTCCACTATGGCTAAGGCAGTGCAGTGCATATGTACATTGGCAGAGAGGACGTTTGCTTGTTTGAACAATCCATGTGGGTAGATTGGGTTGGCTCATTTAGGAAACGTAGATCTCAGTTTTCTGCACATGCTGACTACCTCAACTCAATTTCGCTAAAAGTGCAGGATGGCCCGGTATGGTTCTTAGGGGCTCATATAATAACCCACAGTGATGCAGGTGTCAGAAATCCTTTTTAGGAATGTGTCCCATGTGGTCCTTTAGCCAGATTTATATCCCCTGGGTTCATATGGCTAAAAATTCATTTTACTGTAACCCATGGTATTATGTTAAAATAAAAAGTCCCTGTTGAACTACCCCACCCAACTGCACTTTAGCCCTTTCACACCAGGCTGCGTAGGGGCGCGGAGCAGCGCGGATGGCCGTAAGCGTAAATGCGCATGGAGAGCACAAAGACATCTGCGGGGATGCGCAGGGGTACGCAGACATCGGAGGCAAAAATTAAACAAGTTAAATTTTTTGCGTGGACCGCTGTGGAGGCCTCCCATACGCAATGAAACGTGTTACAAACGCAGTCAGAACGCACCTGTGCGTATTGCACACATGATCTGAACATAGTACGAATGCACTCATACGTGTTCCGCACGTGATCCACACGCGCTTTCATTCTGGAAGGGGTCATCCGCGCTCAGTTTCCTGCAGATCTGTCATTTTCGTTGCGTATGGCCATCCGTGCTGCTCCGCACCCCTACACAACCTGGTGTGAAAGGGGCTTTAGTGATTTAAAGCAGGGACTCAGTGAGGTTTATGACATTTCCAACTGTGTGAAGATCGAGTGAGTTACAGGCTTTAGTGCTCATTGGCTTGTTTGTGATCATGCTTTCTTATCTTCTTATACTTCAGATGTTTGTGTGGTGGGGGGATCGTTTATGTCGTAGAAGTTTACTTAACTCTTGTCATGTCCCACCCCAGACATAATTGTGCAAAAACCTTAATTTGAATTTATTGCCATTAAACATTAGCAGGGGCTGGAAGAAATGAGCCAAGGTTATCAAAGCATGCGAGTTTGACCGTCGCCCCTCAAACAATCAAGATCGACAGACAAGATTAGGTTAGAAGTTCTTGTTGAGCGATTCTGCACAAATGTCGCTTTATCCTTCATTATCTCATAAACTATAAACATAAATTGGGCAAAAATGTCAAAGTGCAGTTAAAGTTCAACACGGCAGGTCTCTGTCCACTCTTCTCCGGCCGTCCACAGACACGTCCATCAGTCCTCGTGTGAAACATGGCAGCAGTCTGAAGGGGCTTATGGGATAGTTATAATTCTCAGCAGAGGACAATCTTAACCACCCCGTTTCTGAAATAAGAGGTGGTCAGAATTCAGCTCCCCCCTCAAGAAAGTTTGATTTGTGGCCATCAGCTTACCACTCTGAAAAAAAAAAGTTGACAACTCAAAAAAGTAAGGTAATCAGCTGCACAGCAATTTTGAGTTGGTTCAACTGCAAGTTCTTTCAAAAATGAATTTGTGCAAATGCAAAAGCTCAAGCTGAGCAAACTCAAAACTGCTGTGCAGCAGGTTGCCTTACTTTTTTAAAGTTTTAGTTATTTATTTTTTTACAGTGGTAGAGTCAAAGTTCCTCTGCTTTCTGCGAAATAGACAATTCATACACCCCTCCATCTGGTTTGTCGCATACAAACAAAGTTGTGCAAAGCACGCATTGTTCTTTGGCAATTTACTAATGAAGTATAATTCGCTTAAAAAAATTTCTAAGGGCACAAAATGTATGGCAATGCTTGCTCAAAGAGGAGGATCAAAGACTTTTTTTCACAAAATTGAAAAACAGAAGTACGGAAACAAATGAATGGACAATTATCACCAAAGTGAATGCTGGGATTTTTGTTGCAGCTGCATGTTGTTAACGAAACAGTAAACGACACAGTAGCTGTTTTCCCTGGCCTGTTATCACCCAATAGACAGGAGCAGTGGTGATCTGCTTTGGCCATCTTTAGCAGTCAATTAATTAGCCACTGATAACGAGGAAAATAGGCTCCTTGCTCAAACAAAGGCGCACTTCAGTCTGGCACGAGTCTAATCTCTAATACGGCTGCTAATGTCCTGGAAGGAGTCCTTTGAGTCAATGACTCTTACTATGTTTGTCCATGCAGGACAGTGTGATGCAGGGAATTATTATTAACAGACTAAAAAAAGAAAAAAAAAATCAATGAAATTCAATGAATCATTTTCAATTCAATTCTATTTCTATTTAATTTGTTTTATTGGGGTGAATATCGATTCGACAATATTGCAAAAGTATCAAAGGAAAATACAATTATGATATTAAAAACAGAATAGATAAAAAATATACAAACATGTCTTGAGTTTTATGGAAAAACCTAGTAAGTCTAATTTTGGTTGAAACTGAGTTAGAACCATTTTTGTACTTACTAGGCTTTGCCTCATCATCTACAATAAGATGCATGAAAAATAATAATTGATATCCCATGTTTTGCAATGGCAAAACCTAGCAACTCATCGGTATTAAATTAGTAGTGAAATAAAAACCTAGCAAATTGATCTTCCTTGGTTCTTCCACATAAAATTTTCTATTTTGGCAAGTTGAATTAGCCAATTTTGAAGCAGCAGTTAGTCCCCATGCAGACCATTGGATGCGCAGGAGATTAATGGTTAGAATTCATAATTCACACACTCATAACGACTGAAAAATGGCTTCAAGAGGGAAGCAGACAGTGCAGTTAACCCTGAACTGTCAAAAACCACTGCAACTGCATAATCATTAGGTTTTTGTCCATCATTTTGAGAAATGACATTTTACATTTTCAGATGGAAAAAATTTTGTAAGTCATATTGCCATGTATACTGATAAAAAAAGAAAAAAAATCCTCTATAAATATCACTTATTATGTAATGAACAAATAACTGCCAAGTCAGTTTTATTGTGGGACAAGAGCTTAACCCCAGAGGGATAGTTTTCTGTCTTTTTCTTGGAATCTGCTTTTTGTGACTTACTAGGTTTTTCCACAACACTCAAGATGTATATATTAATACAATTAATTAAATAAGTAAAAAGAGCAAGAAAATGGCAGACAACAATGAACAGGTATTTTGTGTGTGTATTTATGGTAGAAGTAATTATTGTTTGAGATCAATAAATAATTAATTAACAGAAATACATAAATACAAAATGATAAATATCAAATCTGAAATAAGTGAATGAAAAGGCAGTGTGTGAGTTGAGGAGACTGATTAGTGTGGTCATGAGTAGTTGCGCTGGTTGTCTCTTTGGCTGTGACACTTGCTTCCATTTTATTAAAGAGATTTCAATTAAAAATATTAGCATTTTTTGTAACCAGCATTCAAGTTAAAATGTCCAATGTTGCAAAATGTTTATGCAAGCTCTGGGCTAGTGCTGTTTAATGGTTGATATAAACACTACATTTTTACTGTATTTTAGAATGTGATTCGTATTCTCGGAGATTATAAACCTATTTTCTCAGTAAAGATGTGAAAGTCAAACTGTATTCCTGGTAGAAGGTTCAGTCCAAACAAAACTTGTTTGTTCAGGAGATACTTGTAATTTATCAGTAATGTCTGGACAGACAAAATCAAATGTGATACAATACTGCTGAGCAAATAATTTCCTCAAATAAATACTAATCCTCACATGACAATGCTAATCAGCCCCCCCGCAAACGCATCATTGCGGGGATGTCGCTGCATCTTAGTCAGTCAAAAGAAATATAGAACCTGAAAATTAAATTAATATTTTCCAAACTTACACCTAATTTTATATTTGTATTTTTCCTTGTGCGTGTATGTCTGCATGTGCTAAGGACGAAGGGCCAATGTGTTACTAATCAAATCTAATGTTTACACAACCCTGAATAACCAAAGTGCTTTGTTTGTGGCAGTTTCGGTACTGTGTCAGGTCCCAATTAATCAGTGGTTTAGTTAAGGCTTAAGCTGCTGGACACACACACAGAGGCAAAAAGCATTGAGGCACACGCATGCAAACGAGAGGAAAATGAGGGCTGTGTGGAATTTGGACCCCAATAAACACCATTTAGCAAGAAACAATATAATTTGTGCAAGAGCGAATGGCTGTTTGTGCTTCTTGGGTGTAAAAAAGATAATTGTTTGCAAGTCTTTTTTTGGGGGGGGGCTGTAACAAATTGATGCCGTGAAATGTTCAGTGTGTATTTAGCCACATGGCAATGCAACTTAAATTCTGACAGGAGTTTATTTCATCCCTTTTACACTAAAATAAAATTATGTTACAGCTTAACTGACATTTGAGTTGACCAAAGACCTGTTTTTCCATCGTGTGGATATGATAAGCCATAAACCAATAATAAAATTCTATACCTGTACAGACTGATGAGCCAAATCATTGACTACCTGCCTAATTTGCTGTAGGTCCTCTGCATGCTGCCAAAACTGCTCCAAGCTGCAAAGGCATGGACTCTACAAGCCCTCTGAAGGTGACCTTTAGTATCTGGCTCCAAGAATTTAGCAGGAGAACCTTTCTGTCCTGCAAGTGCACGCTGCAGCCGCTGCAGATTGTTCCGGCTCATCTCACAGATGCTCCATCAGATTCAGTCCTGGGGACTTTGGAGGCTCAAGCAATACCATGTACTTTTTGCCATGTTCCTCAAACTACCCCTGAAAAAGTTGTGTGGTGTGGCATGACGCGTTATTCTCCTGAAAGAGGCAACTGTCCTTGAGGTACACCTTTGCCATAAGGGCTGTTCCTGGACCACAACAATGCTTGAGCTGGTGGAAAGTGAAATTGACGTCCACTTGAATGCCCAGACTGAGGGTTTCCCACAAGAGCATTGCCCAGAGCATCACACCGAGTCCGGCAGCTTGTCCTCTCCTCAGTGTGTCCTCGTGCCATCTCTTCCCCAGGGTAAAGAGACAAATACCCGGTTGTCCATATGACGAAAGAAAACGGGACTTGTCAGACTCAGCTAAATTCTTCCACAGCCTCAAGGTCCAGTTCTCGTGCTTGCGTGCACACAGTAGGTGCTTATGACCGTGGACGCGGTTTAGTATGGGCCCTCTGTCTGACCTACATCCACCCTGCCCTATATGCAGGAGGGTGCAATGCACCATGCATTTCGACACATTCTTCTCATAGCCATTATTAATATTTTCCGCGACTCGTGCCACAGTGGCCCTTCTATCTGATTGGACCAGATGGGATGGCCTTAGTTGCCTTCGCATTAATGAGCCGTGAGCACTGAACACCATATCACCTGGGGCATGTTCGAGAATCGCAGGGTGGAGTGAGAGCCCGCAAAGTCTTGCCTCTTACACAGTTAAACTATGTCTGATCTCGTGTACACGAGCGAGAATATCTGCGAAGAGTCTCTCCTCACTATTCAAGATGGCGTCCAGTATTGGCAACATCGGCACCCACACTTTCACTCAACTTGTTCAACAGAATTTGATGCAAACCCTAGTTGGCAGCCTCGTTGGAAAGCTTGCAAGACCTCATGAGTCGTTCAAAACACGGGAGTCTTTCCCTCGTGGGAACTAGCGAGAGACCCTTGGTCTTGTACATGTCCCAGCTCGTGGTTTGTCCCTCCTTGGACCACCTGAGGCCGGTACTTAAAACTGCTGACAGGGAACATCCCACAAGCCTTGCCATTGGTGCTTTACACCAACTCATTCCTCCCACATCCAATGCACTGACGATATCTGACCTTCCTCTAACTGCCTAATATATCCCAGGCCTTCACATGTGCCATTCTTATGAGAAAAATCAACATTATTTCCTTCATCTGTAAGTGGACTCAATGTTTTGGCTCGTTGGTGTCAACTGAAATAGAAACAAACTAGCCTTAAACTTTCGGAATGCAACTGTGTCTGAATGCTGAAATCATCCATGAGATAAGTCTACATGGGAAATTTCTGTAAACAAGAAATTGCTGGTTCAGTACAACTAAAGCAGTAATGATAGAGCCAACAGTGATATCCAAAATAAAATGCATCATATTAGTGTTAAGATTCAGAGAAATCAACAATATGGATGTGAGCATCAGCGAAGTACATTATGCATTTAAATGAAATCAATAGCTCCTCAATAAACAGTCTGAAGAACCCCAATTCAAAAAAGTTGGCACATCACAGAAAATACTAATAAAATCAAAAAGGACTAATTTTACCCTCAACTATATTGAAAACGGTTCACCATATAATCTAATGTTTTAACAAGTGCACTTACTTTTTGAAAACGTATAAAGTGATGACTGCATCAGAGTACAAAAAAGTTGGCATAGTCAACTGCTTACCAATGAGCAGCATCATCGTGTCTTTTAATCACGTTTCTTAAGCATTTTGGCACTGAAGCTGGTCACATCTTGCAAGGAGATTTTTCCCCCCATTCTTCCATTTTGCAAGTCTTCAGCATCACAAAGTTTGGTTGTGATATTGATCATGGTAGCATGAAAGTCCTGGAGACAGTACCCCCTGATGGATCGGAGGTTAAGTGCATTGAACAGTGGTTTCCAGCTGTGCCCTTATGCGCAGAGAATCGACTAGATTCCCTCCATCTGTATCGGGTGAAATGGCCTAAGTCCCTCAGTTTTGCCTTTGGGAAAATTGTTCTCAAAGTGACGGTTAAGCTTACATGTCTGCTGGGAAATTAGTGAGCCTCAACCTCTCTTTGCTCTGAAGGGATTAGGCCTTTTCTGAGGCTGTTTTTATACTATAACATCCCCGTTATCCTGCATTTATACTAAGCTCACCCAGCTATATGACATCACTCATTACATATCACAATATTATTTTACTCCTAAAATGCCCCTGCACCAAATTTTTTGGAGTCTACAGCAGCCACCGGATTCTAAGCCTGTTTTGAGCCAGTGGCCCATCGGCCCGGTGCTTAACCCCGGTTTCTGTGGCATGAAGCGACTAGGAGTATTACTACTCCCCCTGGATGGGATGCCAGTCCATCGCAGGTAAGCCACCGGATTAGAAACATGCAAATACGCTGCACTTCCAAAAAAAAAAAAAGTCACTGTTTGTATTAAAATACTCAAGAGCCTATGACTGAATCATTATTGCAGTGATGAATATGTTTCAGCTGCCAACAATCCTTTCCTGACTGATTCAGCGCATTGCTTCTCATTTCTTAAAACAAATCATGTCGGAGGACATATCTCAGTCGTTGAAGAGATGTTTCTGTGTTACTCTCAAGAGGAGTAAATTATTGACCAGCATCAAGCAAAGAAAACAGCGCAGGAGATTTCTGAAATCACTGAAATTGGGTCAGGAACTGTCCAAAAATTTATTAAGCCCTGGAAGGATGGTGGTGAACTGTCAACTTAACGGAAGAAAGGAATTGGAGAAAAATCATGACTGATCATGATCGGGGATCACTAAATGCTCAGTGAAGTCTCATCTTTTAAAAAAATTAACAGTAGAACTCATGGCTATATTTAATTCTGAAGGCAAGAACATTTCAACTCACACAATGCAACATGAACTTGAAGGATTGGGACTAAACAGCTGAGTGGCCACAAGAAAGCCACTTGTTAGTGAGGCTAATTGGGGAAAAACAACTTCAATTTGCAAGACAGCATAAAGATTGGACTGAGGAGCGATGGAAAAAGGTCATGTGGTCTAACAAGTCCAGATTTACCCTGTTCCAGAGTGATGGGCACATCAGAGTAAGAAAGGTCCAGATTTACTCTGTTCCAGAGTGATGGGCACATCAGGGTAAGAAAGGTCCAGATTTACCCTGTTCCAGAGTGATGGGCACGTCAGGGTAAGAAAGGTCCAGATCTACTCTGTTCCAGAGTGATGGGCACATCAGGGTAAGAAAGGTCCAGATTTACCCTGTTCCAGAGTGATGGGCACATCAGGGTAAGAAAGGTCCAGATTTACCCTGTTCCAGAGTGATGGGCATGTCAGGGTAAGAGAGGTCCAGATTTACCCTGTTCCAGAGTGATGGGCACATGAGGGTAAGGAAGGTCCAGATTTACCCTGTTCCAGAGTGATGGGCACATCAGGGTAAGAAAGGTCCAGATTAACCCTGTTCCAGAGTGATGGGCACATCAGGGTAAGAGAGGTCCAGATTTACCCTGTTCCAGAGTGATGGGCACATCAGGGTAAAAAAGGTCCAGAATTACCCTGTTCCAGAGCGATGGGCACATCAGGGTAAGAGAGGTCCAGATTTACCCTGTTCCAGAGTGATGGGCACATGAGGGAAAGGAAGGTCCAGATTTACCCTGTTCCAGAGTGATGGGCACATCAGGGTAAAAAAGGTCCAGAATTACCCTGTTCCAGAGTGATGGGCACATCAGGGTAAGAAGGATCCAGATTTACCCTGTTCCAGAGTGATGGGCACATCAGGGTAAAAAAGGTCCAGATTTACCCTGTTCCAGAGTGATGGGCACATCAGGGTAAGAAAGGTCCAGATTTACCCTGTTCCAGAGTGATGGGCACATCAGGGTAAGAAAGGTCCAGATTTACCCTGTTCCAGAGTGATGGGCACGTCAGGGTAAGAGAGGTCCAGATTTACCCTGTTCCAGAGTGATGGGCACATGAGGGTAAGAAAGGTCCAGATTTACCCTGTTCCAGAGTGATGGGCACATCAGGGTAAGAAAGGTCCAGATTTACCCTGTTCCAGAGTGATGGGCACATCAGGGTAAGAGAGGTCCAGATTTACCCTGTTCCAGAGTGATTGGCACATCAGGGTAAGAAAGGAAGCCCATGATGCGATGCACACGTCATGCATAGAGCCCACTGTACAAGCCTCTGGAGGCAGTGTTATGATCTGGGGCTGCTTCAGTTGCTCAGGTCTGGGCTCAGCACTGTTCTGCTGCAATAAAATGAATTCAGCAGACAGAGCACCTGTTATACTGAATGACCAGTGACCCATCAATGCGCTTTTTAATCCCTGATGGCACAGGGATATTCCAGGGTGACAATGTTAAGATTCATCAGGCTCAAATTGTGAAGGAGTCGTTCAAATCTGGTTGGAAAGAAACGCTGTAACATTGCATAAGACTGTTGAAGCAATACCACAATGAATGTACCTCGCAATCAAAGCTAAAGGTGGCCCAACAAAATATGACAGCTTGACTCTTATTTTTTTGGACGGGCCAAGTGGACTATTCAAATCACTTATTTTACGATTTTATTTGCAGTTTCTATAACATGCCAACTTTTTCAAGATTGGGATTGCAGATTTAAAGCTTTTTTAATGTCGACGGCCAGTGCCAGAAGAGATTAAAATCACTTTGCAATAATACATGCGACCAATCTTTATCCCGGTCATTATAATGACTGACCAAGGCGTGCAGACACAAGACTACAGATATGTACATGGAGGGCAGCCCCTTCAAATGTGTTTGTTCAAATATGAAATATTACCATATATTTGAGGAAATGAGTAGTTTTATCTCTGGTGTCACTGAGTCAAAGCGAGTTTTCCATGTGCCATCAGGTAATAAGTAACAGTGCAGAAGAGAGATAAGTCGCATAACTAATGACACCCATAATCTGTGTGGCGATAAAACTGGCCTGAAACTCCCCCCGCCCAGCAGTGCCAGTCAGGTACATGAGCGAGCAGGGGAAACTGAAAAAGTGCTTATTCATTCTTTTTTTTCTCTTTCTCTCTCCCCCCCCTCTCTTTCTCGCTCCGAGGTGTCGCGGTGAGAAAGCCAGGTATAGCACACTGATATTTCTCACTCTCAGAAACAAAATGGCACTTTCTATACAGAATTTAGTGTGCGCCGCAGATACTGTTGAAAGAAACAACATATTACTGAGTATAGATGCCAGCTTTGTATGCTAACAATCTAATATTAATAAATTGGGAATTTTCCTGAAAAATCCTCTGGTTGACCTTGGGGTCAAAAATTAAGCAACTGTTACTTTAACCCCTGAAATATTTTTTTCAGCATGAAATGTGATGACCATTTCAAGTTAAACATTGGCTTTTTTTTTACATTTTATAAAAGTAGCTCTCACTAGGCTACAAAGATCATCTCACCAGTATTTTTAAAGTCTAGTGCCACATCCGCTCCAGAAAAAAAAAAAAGAAAAATCAATTGATTATGATGTGTGTTTTTATTGTAAAAACATAGGAGCCAAACTGAAGAAAAAAAAACTTTTCTGAACTGAGAAGTAGTTAAAATTCGCTGATTTGTTGACAGTTGACTGGCTGTTTCTGAGGAAAGCATGGGCTTAGGGCTTAACATAAGAGGAGGCTTCGTCACAAGGGTCTGCAAAGGGGTGTCATTTTTGACCTTGAGGGCACGAGGTGCGAGTGAGATATTAAAACAATACGAGGATATCGAGGGCGCAGAGCGCCTGAGCGGAGGCACGATAATCTCTCCTCTAGGCGGCTTCACCAATGTCTTCTTCTATGGCTTCGCACTGGAAATGATGCCTCGCCCTCCAAGAGCGACGTTGGCCAATCGGGGAGATAACCCCCGAGCGGAGTGTGAATGAGAAACGTGACTGGCAGCTGAGCAGCAGTAAATCTTTGTCCTCTGACAAGCTTTGTCATCCCTAAAAGGAAATTGATCACATATTTTAAGGAGGCTGAGTTCTCCAGTGAAGTGTTTGACAGCACCTGAGTCATAGCTGTACAGAGCCTTATTTCATGCTGGTTTGAGCAGGGAACACTGACCGACTCAAACTGGTTCACAACCCGTGGAATATAGCAAAAGTGGCAGGTGTTCGGCCGACCGACTTCCGCTCTACACATCTCCCCCAGTCCTGGGGCTGTGCAATGCAGCAGGTTTTCCTCTCAATCCAAATTTGGCACAGATAATGGTTCTAACTCCTTACAGCAATAAAATGTTGAGCTTGAATATGGCCTGGGGCCTTTCTGTGTGGAGGTAGTGTGGGTTTCCCTCTGGTTCTGCCTAAAGACATGGATGTCAGTTCACAGGAGACTCTCAGTTGCCTGTAGGCATGAGAGTGTGGATGGTGAGTGAGTGGTGTGTGAGTGGTGAGTGAATGGTGAGTGAATGGTGTGTGCGCCCTGTGATGGATTGGTGAGCTGTCCAGGGTGGGTCCCTGCCTTTGCCCAGAGTCAGCTGGGATAGGCTCCAGCTCCCCCGCGACCCTGCTGAGGAGGCAGCTGTAAAGACAATAGTTTGATGGGTGATTGTTCTAATTCAGGGAGGGGCAATTCCAGCCCCCAACAATTACTCTGACTAAACGAGCTAATTGACCGCACACAAACGTAGATTTACTCATTGTCTGAATCACAGTAAAGTATTTTATCTCGGGACACAGGAATGGTCTTCTATAGCCATTCAAGAGCTTTTCTAGTAATGCAGCTAAAACATCAGATTTCATGATTGGTTTGACTGGGTCATTGATTAAAGGCCAAAGGTTGGCATCTAAGCCCCAGGCACAAGGATGGCCTTCATCGCCCCCCTCTGGCCAAATCATCTCAGCTTGTGTCCCAGTACTCTCAAAAAACAAACAAACAAAAAAAATCCTCCTTCATTCCTCTCCTCTCCTCCCCCCATAGTCCCAGAAGGGAGAGGGGGATGAGTGGGGAACAGGAGGACACATTTCTCATGTTCTGAGATGCAACGTACAACTCAATTATCGCTCTGGGTTTATTGCCACATCTACATGATCAATTACACATATGATACTGTCTAAGATCACCTCAAACCCTATTTGAGGCCGGGAGCCTGTTCCATATTGCAGGAACAGCTCTTTTTACTTCAGCTCATGTTCCAGATATGAGATGCGTCCAGGTTTCACTCAGCATGAATATCCAGCTAACAGAGCACTTCAGCTGTGGGGAACACACCCTAGGAGTGCTTCTGTAAGATGTGTACCCTAACCTCCATGAATTCTGTTATAAATACACCACTACTGAGAGGAGAAAGTTTGGTACATATGAATTCTGAGATTACTTATAGTTATACTTATAGTAATGTCTGGATGGCTCAAGATTTCAACAATAAGATTGAATTCATCTTTGGTTTGCCAACAACATAAACTATATTTCCTTTTGTGCACATTGTACCACACCTGCACCACAAACTGGCATATTGAAGATCAGTGCATGGGCACACTTTTTAGGATGAGCATGACACCTCAAGAACATCTCATGTATACCTATGTGCATTGCTGTAGAGTATTGCGGCACATTTATTGCCATGAATTTTTACTATCACAGTGCAGCGTAATGGCCCCGGTGGCACGACAGCCCATGACGCTCTTGGATACTCAACTAGGAACTCAGAATTACTTCACCAAAAATGTACTTTGAGTGATAATATTATCCCCACTTCATGTTAAACAATTGCTCACACAAATTGGCACTAAGTTTGGAGAGCGTCACAGAGGAAGTATCAAATCAGAACTTCCGTCTCTTCATGCATTCCCGGTGGCGATATTTTTTTTCGTGGGAGAAATCTGGGAATTTTATAAATATTCATAAGGAGCCGTCATCTGATTGGCCAGTGACGACATTGACTTGCGTTGGTGACGCTGGCTTGGTGTTCATGGTAAGTCAACCCTAACCCTAACCAATCAGATGATGGCTCCTTATGAATATTTATAAAATTCCCAGACTTCTCCTACGAAAAAATATTTCGCTTCCCGGTGGGAGGGACAAAGGTGAGGGAAATGAGGATACAGAACTGAGATGTATCCGCAACGTCGAACTGTTAAATGTCATTCACTTTGTTAGGGTTGGAGCGAAAACCTTCCGGTACACGGGACGGCATAAACCAGAAACAAGGCTGAGTAGCCGTGCTCGGCCATCAACGTGCCCAAAGTTTCACAGTGGCGGAGTCTTTAAAATTCCCCATCCAGGGAGTTTGGAACTTTCCATTTCACTCGACCAAAAACCATAACCTCATTGTAATCTTTATCCGGTAGATTATTCAAAGTGCCGAAACAGGTGGCTGTGAAATAATGGACGAAAATGCAAGAAAGTGACTGTTGGAAACCCTTCGGAAAAAATCGATGAGTACACCCAAGTATTTATCGGCAGAAGCCATGGTTCAGACATCAGACGCAGATAGTCACAGGCTGTTCTCGTGAAATCGGGCGGCAGTGATATGAAAGACGGAACGTATCTAAGCAACTAGGGGTGTTCGAGACAAGAGTGGCAATTCAGAACAAAGTAATGCCAGAACAGAGACGCGCAGAGCGCTTGTATCGATTCGGTAAACATAGCGTGCGATAAGTTGAGCAACAGTCATGTAGCGCCTATCCGCCAAGCCTTCGGAATGAGACGCGCCACAGCGATATGGGGGACCGTGGAGTAGGTTCTCACAGTTGATTTGCAAGGCAGGTCAGACTATTTGCTGAAGTTAAAACGAATAACAGTGCGCTCATGACCCAGTGTAAAGAGAGTACCCATGATACGTGAACATGCATGTTGTAGGCTGTAGCCTACCCAGTATTTCAGGCACTGACAACTGTGCTGGACGCTTTCAAATTTAATATTATTTTCATGTATTTCTTTCAAATTACAGCACCAAAGATTAACACGCAGGTTACCCCATCTCCTTACTGTCATGAAAAATGACAAATGTGCCTCCTGTAAAATAAAACTAATGTCAACTTTGCCATTTTTAATTTTAAATATGGTCACAGAGCGCCCATACGAATGTGTGACAATTAACATGCAAATTCTTATTTTTAACTAGAATGACGAAAAAATAGAATTATACTGCTATTGTGTAATTACATTTTTAAGTTCACGTCATTGTAATTTTGTTCCCTGTCGGCTTCAAAATTACAATAAACGTTGCCGTTCGTCGGCAGTAAATTGCGACAAGTATGATCTCAGTGTATTATAGATTAAGGATATTACGAGATAAACTTAAGTAAAGCTCAGTTAAACACGAATACATAGTCAAAGCTGTTAAAACACTAGCACTGAACCATTGGCATCTAAGCCTCCTAGTGTTATTCGTTCAGGGTACGGAGCTCAGTTGCTAATCCTCATGCGCACATCCTCTCAGTCATAAATTCTCATCCAATATGTATCGTATTCTTGACTGAAACAAAGTCTTTTTGTTGGCTTGATTCAACGATCCGCAGCTACAAGCAATAAATGAAGCAGGTTTGCCGTTAAGTAGCCCATCCCTGTACAGCAAGCAGATCATTTCGATAAACACCTTTTTGTCGTATATGCTGTTGAATTACTCCCCCCTAAAAACCCATTTCGTTTCGGTCAGTTTATTTAATTTCTCGCCAGATTATCTCCCTCTGTTCATCTCAGTTTAGAGGGCAGAAAATATTAAACTATTTCTGATGTGACTGGATTGATTAAATGCAAACTACAAGCCAAACGTTGGCTATATAAAGGTATTTCTTACATTGGAACAGTTGCCTTGATGAATTCGTTCGCAGGACATCTTTCAACTTCAACTACAACTTTTAAGAGACAGTCACATTATCAGACATCCATTATACATTCTTCCACCTGGCTGTTATGGACCAAAGAGAGCGAAACATGACTGCCATCTTTGGCCCACGGGGCAGAAGTCCACCGCTTGGACTTGAACTCAAAGTAGCCTATATGCCTAGCTCGCAATAATATATACACTACTCACATATTCGCATTGTTTCCTTTCCTGCTTATGAAATCTTTAAAAAATATTTTTACACATAGATATGTGACACGTAACTTCTAGCAAGACCCTGTAGTGTGCTGGATGATTTTAAGTTGGTGACACGATAGAGCAAAGGTAGGCCCTAAAAACCATTTAATTCCAACGAAGTCCGAAGGTTGAAGGTTTCCCGTATATGAAATACAGAAATCAAATTAATTAAAAAAAAAACCCCGTAAAGCAATAAGGCAAAAATGTCTAACAATACAATTGCTCGGCATTTATTTTTCGGAAAAAAGTGCAGCAATGAGAACTTTATCGGGAAAACTGCGAATAGAAAACTCACCATCACGTGCGCGATTAGGTCCCTTAATTAGAAACGTGTCAGGTGTTTCTGCTTGGTCAATTAAGACCACTACTGAACGTTTTATTTATGCGTTTGACATATTTTTCGAAAAAGCACTACATTGTTACATTAAAAGTTGTAAAACGTTTCCTAATACACTAATAACATAATCATACGGAAATCATGCACCACTACACTGAAAAAGTGATCAGGTAAGCAACCTCTTTAGCGCTAGGCTTGCTTATTTATCATGGTTATTTGATTAACTCGAAGTAAAGCAGTTTGAGTTGATAACGTTTTAAAATAATCAATGATTTCGGAAAACCTCAGATGGAAATATGAACAGCTTGTTATGCTTTGGAAGTAAACTACTAAAATGATCTCTCGGCTACTTTAAGGTAGGTTTCTGCCTGAAGTGTCAGTCTGAATGAATCATATGTCGGCCTACAATAAACTGTGTCACGCTTTGCTCAAATGTTTAATGATATTTTGGGATACGAACTCGATTAAATGTTGCTGAACTGCTGCAGAATTTTTAGCTATCTACACTACGTGGGTTAACTACTGTCAGACAATACTTAATTTTTGCTCTGATTTTTTTTTCTTTTAGAGATCAGTTTTCTTTGTGTAGTAATAATAATATTAATAGTTATGATGATGATGATTATGATTATTATTATTCTTTCAGCATGCTTCTGCTGTGCTTGTTGTCGACATTTGTTCCAGAATCTGGGCCTACAGGTAGGTTAACCCAGGTCATGAATAAGATTCTTTTTAAAAAATGAACTGGTTATCCTTAATGACATTAATCCATTGCAAAATTTGCACTGTAACTCTGTTCACTGTTTCTTATGCCAAGAGATGTTCCGGTCCGAGTGCCTCGATCGCCATTTCTCTCTGGCCATCAAATCCGGATTCTTTGGCCAGGTGTTTCGATTCGACATTGAAGGTGAGACTCTGTGTGTGCGTGCGTGTGTGTGTGTGCATGCATGCGTGCGTGTGTGCGTGTGTGTGTCTATGCGTGAATGTTCACCAGTGCTGCGCTTCAGAACTGCAGTTTGACCTTCCTGTTGTACTAAAGTGTCTCTTCTCCCCCCGCTCATCCATGTTCCCCATCAGACCGCAGCGGCATGCACTCACTGTCCAGTCTGGAGGCGGTGAAGTGTGGCTATACGATGGTCCTGGACTCGCGAGGAGACCTGCTGCTGCGCATCTCCTACCTCGCTTGCTATGTGGACGTGCATGTGAGTGTCGGCCCACCCATTTTTTGCCATGTTGGGTGGTACGTGATTACAAAGTGCCAATGTCCCACCAGGAATGGGATTCCATGTTTTTCTTAATTCAAATGTGAAATTGCTTATTTTATAGTATAGTGCTGCCTGTAGACAGTGGGTAAAATGTTTGGCTGTGTCCCAGAAGCTTGCCGGTTGAAACCCAAACGTAACCACTTTAAGAGCAGTGCTGGTCTCTTACACAAGGCAGAACCCAAATCAAAATATACCTGGAGAAATGTGTCTACTAAATAACTAGTGTAAGGTGCCTGAATATACCTGTTAACCATTTTAATTGATCAAGTGATTGACTGTTAAAAAAAACTTTAATGCGCATAGTTCTCCAGCACTAAGCTGGTTTCATCTGCACCAGAATAGTTGTGATGAATTAATGGCTAACTGAGACAGGATAACTACGGCAGGCTAACTGAAGCAGGCTAACTGAGGCAGGATAACTATGGCAGGCTAACTGAAGCAGGCTAACTGAGGCAGTATATCTAAGGCAGGGTAACTGAGGCAGTATAACTAAGGCAGGCTAACTGAGGCAGTATAACTAAGGCAGGCTAACTGAAGCAGGCTAACTGAGGCAGGGTAACTAAGGCAGGCTAACTGAGGCAGGATAACTAAGGCAGGCTAACTGAAGCATGATAACTGAGGCAGCATAACTGAGGCAGGCTAACTGAGGCAGGGTAACTAAGGCAGGCTAACTGAGGCAGGATAACTAAGGCAGGCTAACTGAAGCATGATAACTGAGGCAGCATAACTGAGACAGGCTAACTGAAGCATGATAACTGAGGCAGGCTAACTGAAGTATACATCCGGGTTGAGTGGACGCTGGCGCGTCTTGCTGTCGCTACTCACCTGTAACTTTTAAGTGTTTTTACGGCTCTCCAGCAACGAACTGTCTGTACTACTGCTCTCTACTGGGACTCTTACCCTTTACTTTCGCCTGATGTTAAAAATTCTTGCTGCCGTCGCTCAGAGTGTCTCTGAGAGCAGGCTAACTTCAGCCTACCTGCTCGGTTCACCGCCCGGCTCCGCGTCTCTTCCTCTCCGCCATGCTCCACAATGTGGGTCAGCGGGGTCTATGTGTCGGCTATACTGGTGTGGACTGTCCTGTCGCTCCTCCATCTACCCGTGGAAGGACTCCTCCAGTACTCAGCGGCAGAGCTTCTCCGGCTCCGCTCCCAGCAGTCTGGATCTCCACCGGCAGCTATGCACCTCCATCCGGACATCGCCCTCACGTTTCGTCGGAGGTACATCCACCGTGGGTCTCGGCGGGGTTTCCACTACGGCGGTTCCAAGGGGATCACCTCCTTTTGGTCCTCCACTCGCCGCCCACCCAGAAACACCGGCCGATTTGTGGACCATGGTGTGTTAGCCGGCATGGCTAGGTCGGCTAACGCTCCCCACAACAACAACACCAGCGTCAGCTTCGGTCTCCTTAACATCTGATCCCTCACCGGCAAAGGACATCTCATCCAGGATCTCCTTAACGACCGTAAGCTTGACTTTCTTTGTTTAAATGAGACTTGGCAAGTTCCTGGTGATTTTTCCCAGCTGAATGACTCTACTCCTGCGGGGTTTGTTTACATTTGCAAACCTTGTGGCTCGGGTCGTGGGGGAGGTCTTGCGATACTGTACCGCGAGAAGTGGAAGGTCCTTCCGGTTTCAGTGCCGCCCCTCTCCTCACTAGAATGCCTTGCCTGTCAAATCCCCAGACCCACCCCCACAATCATTGCCACAATCTACCGCCCCCCCAAGCCTCACAGTGAATTTTTAAATGAATTTTCTGCCCTCCTTACACACCTCTCCACTCTCTCACCTAATGTTATTCTGCTGGGGAATTTCAATATCCACATAGACAATACTGCTCTTCCCCTCACCATGGACTTCTCTTCATCCCTTGACAGTTTTGGCTTCCAACAGTTTGCAGACTTCTCCACACACAAAAAAGGTCACACACTTGATTTAATTTGCTGCTCCGTTCTCACCCCCTCCAACTGTACTGCTGATGAACTTCAAATTACGGACCATTTTTAATGTCACCCTCCACCTCTCCATCTCCAAACCCCCGCGTGTCATCTCATACCGCAATATTAAGAACATTAATTTGGACTCTCTCTCCTCCTGCATCACCACCCTGACTCCAGACTCCTCTTCTACTTGTCACCCAGTACAATAATGGACTCTCCAACATTCTTAACTCACTCGCTCCTGTCAAATCCCGCTCTGTCTTCTTCACTCGGTCTGCCCCCTGGTTCACACCTCATCTCCGCTCCATGAAATCCGAAAATCGACAGCTTGAAAGACTTAACAGAAAAACAGGTCTCGCTATCCACAAAGACATCTACATAGCTCAGTTATCTCTATATAATGACTCCATTTCTCACGCCAAATCACAATATTACTCTGGACTCATCTGCTTTTCTGCCAACAACTCCAAGACTCTCTTATCCGGATACAAAAGAATCATCCAACCCCCTGACTCCCTACTCCCCCCAGATGTACTCCTCGGACACCTGTAACTTCCTCCTCCGGTTTTTCAATGACAAGATCAATAAAATCCACTCGCACCTGGGCTCCTCTTCCTCACCACTCCCCTCCTCTGAACTTCTCCCACCTTGTCAACCATTCTCCACCTTTGAACTCCCTCACCCCTCTGTAATCTCCAACCTCATCAGCAAGTCCAAGCCTTCTTCCTGCCAATTAGATCCCCTCCCCACTCTCCTGGTCAAATCCTGCCTCCCCTCTCTGCTCCCCTTCATTTCAGCCATTATCCACTCCCCACTGTCCATTGGAATTGTTCCCACCCCTTTCAAAACCGCAGCCGTCAGTCCCATCCTGAAAAAACCTGGTTCAGACCCCAACGATTTCAATAACCTCCGCCCCATTTCCCACCTCCCCTTCATCTCCAAAATCCTAGAAAAAACTGTTGCCTCTCAACTCCACTCCCATCTCACCCATAACAGCTTTTACGAACAATTTCAGTCTGGTTTCCGTCCCCTCCATAGCACAGAAACAGCCCTCATCAAGATCACCAATGACCTCCTCATGGCAGCTGACCCCGGTTTGATCTCCATACTCATCCTCCTCGATCTGAGTGCGGCCTTCGACACTATTTCTCACCCCATCCTCTTCAATTGACTCTCCTCCATAGGCATCACTCACACCCCCCTTCACTGGTTTCACTCTTATCTCACAGGCCGCACTCAGTTCATCCAACTCAAATCCTTCACTTCTCACCCCTCCCCCGTCACTTCAGGTGTGCCCCAGGGCTCTGTCCTGGGGCCCCTCCTCTTCATTATCCATATCCTCCCACTTGGCAATATTTTCCGTAAATTTGGTATCCACTTTCACTGCTTCGCGGATGACACTCAGCTCTACCTATCCAGTAAACCCGACGCCTCCCTCCCACTCTCCTCCCTCACCCACTGCCTCTCAGAAATTAAATCATGGTTCACCTCCAACTTCCTCAAACTCAACTCTGATAAAACAGAACTCCTCCTGGTCGGTACCAAATCCACTTTATCCAAAACTAGCAGTTTCTCCCTCACTATAGACAGCTCCATAGTGTCCCCCTCCCCTCAGGTCAAGAGTCTGGGTGTCATCCTCGACAGCTCGCTGTCCTTCCACTCTCACATCAATAACATAACCCGGTCTGCATATTTCCACCTACGTAACATCAATCGTCTCCGCCCCTCCCTCACACCTCACACTACTGCTATCCTGGTCCACAGCCTCGTCACCTCCCGTATTGATTATTGTAATTCACTCCTTTTCGGTGCCCCTCACAAATCCCTCCAACAAGCTTCAACTGGTCCAAAACTCCGCAGCCCGCATCATCTCCAGAACCCCCTCCTTTCACCACATCACCCCCATCCTACAGCAGCTTCACTGGCTCCCGGTCAAATTCAGAATCCACTTCAAAATCCTTCTGTATTCTTTCAAGGCCATTCACAATCTCGCCCCCCCCCACCTGTCTGGTCTCCTCAGCATTGCCACCTCCTCTCGCTCCCTTAGGTCGTCCTCCTCCCTCCACCTCTCTGTGCCCTCCGCCCGGCTCAGCACCATGGAGAGCAGGGCCTTCAGTCGCTGTGCTCCCTAACTCTGGAACTCTCTCCCACCGGACCTCAGAAACATTGACTTTCTACCTCACTTCAAATCTCGACTCAAAACCCATCTGTTCCAAATTGCATATTCCCTTTAATTTCCCACATCCATTTTAACTTTGTTTCACTCTTGTCTGTTGTTTTATTTATTTTAATTATGATTTTAATTGTCTTTTTAATTACTTTGTAAAGTGTCCTTGAGTGCTTAGAAAGGTGCTTTTAAATAAAATGTATTATTATTATTGAAGCATGATAACTGAGGCAGTATAACTAAGGCAGGCTAACTGAAGCAGGATAACTGAGGCAGGATAACTCAAGCAGGATAACTAAGGCAGGCTAACTGAGGCAGTATAACTAAGGCAGGGTAACTGAAGCAGGCTAACTGAGACAGGATAACTGGAGGAAACGAAAACCTGAATGGACCGCGGACACAGTCCCCGTGGTGCAGGGCTCTCCACTCCTACTGCTATGTGTGGTGTGGTTTGTCCATGTTAAAGATTGTCCTCCACCCCTGAAAGGTACAGGGGTGTGAGGGTTACTGTGGTCTCGGTTTCCAGAAGGAGATGGAGTTCCGGCTGCTTCTGTGGTTTGTGACTAAGACAGCGAACAGCAAGGAGGCCTCCTACCCTTTATCCTTAGGCTGTCACCTGGAGAAACCCTGGAGCCCCCGAGAGATCGTCTGTGAGGAGACCTACATGGAGGTGAGATCTGCTCACCATGGCTGCCCAATCCTGTTCCTGCTGATCTACCATCCTGTGAGCTGGTGCACCAGATTTAAATAATTAGCACCTAAACAGGATCTCCTGCTTTTGTGGGAGGTAGACCTGGCCCGGGTTGGAGTGAAAACCTGTTGGGTGGTTGGTCTCTAAGAACGTAGTTTGCCGCCCTGCTCTTGGCCAGGTCTGAAGCTTAAGTCCGGGGGGGAATACAGAAGTACGGACCGTGTCACTGTGACATCATCGACTATCCTCTGGCTTGGAGAGAAGTCTCTCAGACCATAGATGTGCAGTTTTCCTGCGCTGCTGCGTCGTGCAGTTCAGAGCCAGAGTCTCACGCACTGCCGGAGTCTGTATCGTCCGCTAAAAGTGAAGTAACCTGCTTTTGATTCATCTGCAGATATTTCTTTGAAGTTCAAATTTCACATCAGCTTAGCATCCGGGGAGACATTAGACTGGGGCCATTTCCCCACTTACACTGACTTGCAGATTCTAATCCGCGTCCTTCCATTGCAGAAGGCTTCTTAGAATCTGCAAGATTGCTTAACTGGTGACACAACTTCATGCAAAACACTGATTGCTTGTATGTTTACTTGTGCAGGATAATATGATTGAGTTTTTTTTTAATCATTTTCTTGCTATTGACTTAGTTTCCTTCTCAAATTAGTTGTTTTTGGAGTTTACATTTTTTATGAACTACATTCCAAACTGTTTTATTTTTTATTAGCCGGCTTGGCCGAAAGGCCCATCTTTAGGTTTTTAGTGGTAGTCTGTCGTGCGTGCGTGCGTCCGTGCGTGTGTGCATGCGTGTGTAAACTTTTGGCTTGTCTGCGCTCTAGCGTCTTCAGTTCTAGACCGATTGTTTTCATATTACATATGTGTATATATGGTCATAAGGTCTAGACCAAGTTCAATTTTGAGCCGAATCAGACCGATACTATGGCCAATAGGGGGCGTTCCAATTGGCCATGTTTGGCCAAGCGGGCGCAGTGGCTTTGCCACTATTATTTTTATTTATTTTTATTCTGTTGTTTGTACTCATACTTTGTAATTTTTACATCTGTGCCCAGGAGATAGAGTGGGTTTCAGACAGCTGGGACGGGTGGGCAGTTGTTTCATCATTAATGTATTTCAGTGTTTTTGGATCCCTCAACATGCCATAAATGCATTTTATATTCTGATTTAATGAGGTTTTAAGCTGTTTGTCATCTTATTGACATCAGTGAATGTGAGTATGTTTGTCATAATTCATTTTTCAGGTGTCTGTTAAGAAGCAGGTACTGTCTGACGCTCAAACAGGTCCGGAGGAAGTGACATCATCTTCCACAGTATGTTCCGACCTCCTGGAGCACAAAATGGGCTAAGTTATGTTCTTTTTGCTAATGCTTAATTGTTCAGCTTTGCGCAAGTCATTCAACAAATATGGACCTGTCGCTTAACCTGAAACCAATTTTCCTGGCTTAATTTAGTTATCATTTGTATTCATCAGTGTAGACTCAATTCCGCAATATCACCACAGTGAAGTATTTTCACCACTGTCCCAGCTGTAGTAAACTTGGGGATGTTTTCTCTTCTATTAATTTGATTTCAGCCTGGGACTTTTCTATGTTTGAATGAGGTATTTTCTCCGTGTCAGCCTGGGTTTCCTTCGGGTACTTCAGCTTTGAAAAACATGCATGCTAGGCTAACCGTAGATTCTTTGTTACTTATTGGTATGAGTATGCGGAAAGCATAATGTTTGATCTCTGGATTACTTTAATGACAGTTTGAAGATCGGCATAAAAGGACCTTGAGAAAGCGCTGAAAGGGCTATTAAATATAATTAACCAACCTTCCTCTTCACTTGTGCGAGGGCCCAGAGAAGGAGTGGCTGGCAGAGGGTCGGGTGCTATTCCGCACGCCTGGCCACGCCCAGATGGAAGGGATTCCGTCCACACGAGAGGAGAAGCTAACTTTGACTGAAGCTGACCTTCACGGGTACCACATCAGTGCCACAGAGAATCGAATTCTGCTGCGATGCGCCTACTCATCGGTCATGTCCTACTCACTACGGGTCAGTGTGTCTCAGGTCCTCCTTTAGCGGTCTCTCTGGGTGTGTCCCAGTGCTCGGTAAAAATGTATCCTCCCTTCCTCAATTCATCTCCTTCTGTGTGAAACCATGGGCGCAGGAGTCAAGTGTAGGAAAGGAGGATGCATTTCTCAAAGTTCAGTTAAAGTTGATTCTCTTCCATGTCTAAAAGTTCACCCTCATACCTCTGCATCCTGTCTAAACTGTGTGAACCTCAGTTTTTATCCTGTTCCCTCTCTTCTCATAATCTGTGTACCCATTCCCAGGAGGGGGGAGTGGAGCTGGAGGCTGTCAGTGCCACCATCTTCTACAGCCATCGATGGACACTTCTCACGGTGGACATCTCCGTCGCCTGTCCCATTAGTGCGTCTGTTCTCTTTCGCTGTAACTGAGTCTGAGGGCCTTTTGGGAAATGACAGAATGGGTCACGTTGAGGCAGTTAACTGAGGGGCGGCCAAGATTAGAATGAATTTTTCAAAGAAAGAAGCCAAAACCACTTGCAAAATCTGCCTGGAAGCTCAATCCCTACAAATCGACAGATTTTTATTTTTTTCCCCAAATCGACCCCATAAAAACATCAGCTGTACTCCTTGTTGTGTTTTATTGGGAAAATCGGTACAAACGAATGTGAACACAGCGCTGTGTTGTTCTGTTTTTTCCCGTTTATCTGTTCCCAAGACAAAGCTGTCATGGACGAGGGGCAAGTTTTGTGGACTTTCCCGAAGATCCTGCCCCCCGTGGTGCATGCGGGGTACGGTGCTTGGCGTGCGGGCGTAGGGGTGGACGGACACATCCTGAGCGACTGTGCCGTCCGTCAGAGAGGTTTTGAGGTCAGGGTTCAGGATCGAGTCGTGGAGTTCAGGATCCCGTTTGGAGCGGAGGGGGGGTACGTCAAGGTACAGTGTATTCCTGCATCCCAGTGCAGCTCTCTGTTGGGTCGTTCTCTTAAACATCAGGGCCCGTACTTATTAAGCTTTGTTAAGCACGTGTCCTGGGGGCCTGAGTTAGCTGGATTACTGAGGTAGCCCGATAACTGTAGAATGAATCCCTTTACCACATTTATCGAGCTATTCTCCATGTTCCTGACTGGGGAGGGTTTTGGGGTTTTTTTTTTGGTGCAGTTATCTGGCTTTGTGAAACGCCCCCATGGTCTAGGATCAGGTTTACTGTGGCCATATCCTATCCCTATATGCAGTATTGTGAAATAAAACTGATTATAAGTCAACACTTCCATTCTGAGATGTCAGCTGAAATAGTTGATTTGTTTTTGTAAATTAATCAGTCAGAACAAACGGGGTTGCTGCATCCCAATAACATCTATGCGTATGCGGTGCTGGGGAATTATATTTGATCAAATAAACTCTGATGGCACCTGTTGTCTAATATTAGTAAAGATGTAGTAGAAGTATGTTGTCTTGTGCCCATGAAAATGAACAAGCGCCTCACCTGTTCTTTTACAAACACACACACACACACACACACACACACACTCACGCGCACACACACACACACACACATCGTGTGCATTCGGTTGTCGGTCTCCTTCCCCAGAGTCACGTCTCTGACGGACAGTACTTCCAGTCTTATGACATAGACCTGCTCTATATGCACCAGTGGGAGGACAGCCGCTTCGGTTTGACCCAGCATCGCTCCTTCAGGTCTGTTTGGAGCCCGCTTGTCCCCTGGACCCCCACGCTTCTCAACCGTGAGTCTGTTCACACCAGAAACTCTGGCTTTCCGCTTAAATTTTACCTGAAGTTGGTTCAAAGTCAGAAGAAGCATTTTTTTCACACTGTAGGACAATGCCACATAAATACTCTGTATCTGCTGGTTGCAGAGCTTCACTGAAGCTACATCACACGTATATTGAGAGAAATATTCAAACCCTGGAAGCCATGTTCTCATGACCACAGTATTACATCAAATGGAAAATATCTAGATCTTGTGCATCATTTTATACACATTTCCCTGTAATTGAACAGGACATATTTGGGATTGTTAGAAACTTTGAGATCTCTGCTAGAAGGTAAAATAGGCCTGACGTTCCTCAATTTTAAATACAGCAGCTGGCTGCACTTGATGGACGCATATGGGACTGTTGGTTTTATGGGGTTAAAAACCACGTCTCAGGAAATTTAGTTTTAATTTGACTTGATTTGTATTGCTGCACTGCGTCCCATAAACTGCATTTTCCTGTAGTCCTTCATTACACATCATCTATAATCCCATCATTCCCTGTCCCTCTACCTCATCTTATTGTCAACTTGGATATTTTTTTGACCATAATGCAAAAATGTCTTTATATTTTGTGATGAAAATTTGGGCTTGTGCTGCTGCCTGGTTCAAGTCCTGCCTTGATTTCTTTTCCCTCATATGTAGTTGGCATGTTCTTCCCGTGTTCTTGTGGGTTAAACCCAGGCACTCATGTCTCCCCCCGTAAAGCAGAGACACGCATGTTTGGTTAACTGGAGGCGCTAAATTGGCAGTAGCAGTGAGAGTGTGATTGAATGGTGTCTGAGCCAAACTGTTTCGCGTGGGTTCCTGCCTCTCACCAATAAGATGTTAGGTTAGGCTCCGGCCAACAATGACCTTTTCCTGGAATAAATGTGCTAGTTTAGGGATGGATGGCTGGATGGATAATCATAGTTATTGATGAAATGATCCATGCACACTTCTTTTAATGCTGGCCTTACACCGAACAACTTTTGAACCAATTTCACTGCCACAGTCAAATTGTTGTAATAAAAACATGAAAGTTTTGCTGGAGTTGGGGCACACTCCTGTCATCTTGATTGTTTGGTGTTAGATGGTCATAACACTCAGTCTGAATAAGTCTCGACATTCTGATGAAATCAAACTGGTTTAGTAGTACAGTAAGTCTTTATTCTTAGCTTATGCAAATGGTGCAGTTCAAATTGTCAACAACCAGTGGGAGCACACTCTGCATGACCCCTAGTCTTCTCAAAATCTTATAGTTTGAAATGAAACCTCCATGACTTTGTCTAAGTGCGAGGGGGTCAGACATTTGTCTTTTGAAAGTCTTTTCAAAGTCTTCCCTTAAATGGTAGGCATAAGATTAGAGGATTACTGTTCATTGATTCTTAGTCTCTAGTGCTTTATGTATATTAACATAAACATAACATTATGTATATTAAGTATATTTCACGCTGTCCTGTTTGCCCAGACACGGTTCCCTCTGAAAGGCTGTTCTCGTTCACCCTGGGTGCGTTTCCGCCTGACGTAGCCCTGGATAACATCACCGTGGGGGGAGAGTCGGTGTCCGTGGTGAAGGCGGAGCGGCTGGACCTCAGGCTGTCCCATGTGCCCCTGCCTAACAGCTCTCACGCCTACCGCCTGGAGGCTGCTTTCTCTCACCCCCTCATCTCCAAACAGGTGAAGATCTGATTGACCCTAACCCTACCCACACGCTTCCTCGTTCTAATTTTTATAATTGTGACGTCTAGCCCTGCAATCATTCGCAGTGGTCCCTGGAGACGTGAGCATACTCTGTTTGGTAGATTACTAATTAGTAAGTGGGAAAACTCTCCTGAGTGTTTCAGTGGGTTTTTCTTTTTGCTGATAAGTCATCCTTCTGACAGAAAAAGAGGAGGATATACTCTGTATACCTGTGTACACCCGCCACTGCACCACTGTTCCATCAGTGTTTCCGTACGTCCGATAACTGTGAGAGGGTGTTTAGTGATGTATCTAATGGGGAAATCTACTGTTTTCGAAGATGTGTAAATCTCATTCTTGCATTGTTTTATGACTATTGCATGTAAGCCGTCTGCTTGCGTTGCTTGAAAGGAAAAGTTTGGCTTGTGGGGCATGTGCAAATTCTCAAAACCATCCTTCCTTCTTCCGTTCACCACCTGTTATCCAAATCCATTGAGGGGAAGACCAGAGGGCTAAAGGTGCTTGTATTTACCCAGCTCTGCTGCAGCAGGTATGGAATTGGCTGCTTTTGTCAGTAGCTGAAGCATTCCTCATTCTCATTCAGTACATAGGTGGGAGGTATAGAAGATACACGCTTGCTGTAACCTTCTCCCTGCTCATCTCGCCTCACGGAGAAATCTACAATCACCCTGTTACCCTCGTGTCTGATCTGCAGGATGTGGGTAAGTGGATCAGCTTTGTGTGATGTGCATTTCAGCTCTGTGTGATGTGCGTGCTAAAAGTTCGGCTTTATATTATATGTATAATGTATATATTTCTTACCCGATTTGACTAAGGGAAACATCTCCTACAAGTGGTTGGTTCTGAAGTTGTCTAATTCAAACTAGATTGGCTGCCACCGCTGTCAATCATCCTCACCAGTCAGTCAGAATCGATGACGTCAGCAGCCTTTGTGTTTGGATCACTGACTGGAGTTTACTCAGACTCACCAGAGAGACAAAAATTTTTTCTGTGGCTGTTTTTTTTTCTCGCCGCTGACTGTATTTCTTTTGATTCGCAGAGTGGATAGACGTTAGAATGGGTTTCTTAAACCTGCGTTGCTGGTCCTTTTAGGGCGAGTCTGTACATTTAGTTATGAACAGGCTACAGTATCTGTTGGTGGAATTCAGTCATAAATTCCTTATTATTGCTTATTTGGTTATTAATTGTTTATCCTTGCTTGCTCTTGATTTAGTATTGATTTACTTGTTTACTCAGTCATTAAGTGTTTATCCTTGCTTGTTCTCGAGTGGCCTAGGTGACCTAGGCCATGCGTGATTGCAACTTTTATAATCTAGCTTGTTCCTATGTAGAAGCGTCATGAAGTGTGTTACTGAAACAGTGTGTTCCTTCTGAGCCTGTAGTGTTCTACATAAGATCCAAGGAAACGTAAATTTCTGCGCGGCGAGAAACTTTTTAGGATTACTGGAGCCAGACTTACGTGGGATGCGCACGCACGCAGCTGACGCAGAGGGCGTACATCATGACGTTCTGCTTTTACATATATCCAAAGCAAAGGAGAGATTCCATTGTCTTTGTTCTTGCCTGTAATGAAGAACCTACTTGCAAGCAGTAAAGGATCCTATTTACTCACTTTGTCTCAGTGTGATTTCTTTCAGGAATACAATATCAAAATTCCTACAACAGTATCATCTTTAGTGGGAGCCTGAGAGGCTAACGCATCGTCGTTAGTGGGAGCCTGAGAGGCTAACATATCGTCTTTAGCCTGTTAGCATAGTTTGCTTTGTTCTACTGTCGGGTTGTTGCCGCAAGAAAGTTTTAAAACACTGACTGTATCTCTTTTGATTTGCAGAGTGGATAGATATTAGAGTGGTTTTCTTAAACCTGCGTTGCTGGTCCTTTTAGCGCGACTCTGCACATTTAACTAATTATGAACAGGCTAATGTATTGTCCTTAGTGGGAGGCTGCTCACATATCGTCTTTAGTCTTGCTAAGTTCTTTTTCCAAGTTAGAGTCTCTCTCTCTCTCTCTCTCTCTCTCTCTCTCTCTCTCTGTGTCTGCGTGCGGGCGCTCTGGAGAAAAATACCTGTGACTGAGAGTTGGCTAACTAGCTATCATTGCAGACAGTTTTGCTAAGTTCTGATTCCTTTATTTACCACTAAAATAGTTGTACTGAGTTGCATTGCTTAGTTGTGGCATGCTGTTGTTTAACCAAGTTAGTTGTGTGTGTGTGTGTGTGTGTGTGTGTGCGCTCTGGAGAAAAATAAACGTGGCTGAGAGTTGGGTGGCGAGCTAGCTCCATTGTTTAGCTTGCATTAAGTGCTGTTCCTCAGTAGCTCAGTGATTTTCATCTCAGAAATTTTCCATTTTGATTTGTCTCTTTTGTAATATTTCGGAAAATGGATTAAGACAAACATGTGTACGATCCCCCTGTTTGCAGTGCTATTCCCCCACCAAAAAAAGAAAAAACATCCCAGTGATGTCTGGGAGCACTTTACAGTCAGCGCAGTAGAACCAACCAAGGTGATGTGCAAACTGTGCAAAGCTAAAGTTAGCAGAGGCAAGGATATTAATCACCTGTCAACATCTGCCCTGCATAATCACTTGAGTTATAAGCATCCCACCCTGAAAATGACTCAAACTACCCCAAGTACTTCCATTTGATAACTGATTGTTTATTCTCTTCAAGATAGCGGTTTTGGAATTTCAGTAATTTTAGATTTCTTTGTGGTTAAAATCCAACGATTAAAAAAAAAAACCAAAACAAAACCGCAACTTCCGGTTTTAGCCTCAAGACACTTTTTTTTTTTCCCAAATCCGAATTATTTTGCCCAAAAACAAATACAAATAGTGGTGCCTCCGCACACCCCTGGTATTTACTCATGAATGTTTGTCTGTTTGTCGTGCCAATAATTCTTAATTCCTACATTTCAATCAATGTTAATGATATTTTGTGGAATTGTGGGCCATAGCCTGAGGATCAAGCCTTTAGATGTTGGTGGTGATCCAGATGACTATCTAGATCCGGTAATTTCTGGAAGAATTCTTCACCATTGTGGGATTGGAAGATTGGAATAATACATGTCACACATCTTCAAATCCACAAGATGGTAGCAAAGGTCAAAATGCATTGGTGGAGGTATTTACTGTTTGAGTGCTTTCTGGGGTCAGTTTTGTCCTCTCGTAATGGATGTGAGTTAGGCAGACTGGTTTGGGTTCAGTGATATTCTTTTTAGGGAATTTGATTATGGATCATGACTTGATGGGCCGTTCCCTCAAAGAAAACACAATTTTAGCCCGGCAGTCATTTTGGGCTGTTATATCTTCCTCGTCCTGTTACTGATCCTGTACACTCACCAGTCCTTCCCAGGCTGGAGGGTAACTGCACAGTCAGAGGTGTACGGATCCTGGTGCATTATGGGAACCTGGACTCCCAGTGGGAGGTGCACCTTGGAGGCCACAGGCTGGACTGGTCTCTTGTCGAGCGGGGCGGGTATGAGCTGGAGACCAGGAGAGATTACTACAGCCTGGAGCTGCCGCTGTACAGTGTGGGCATGAGTTACCAGGTGAGCAGCATGGAGACTAACACCATACGCGCCATGTAGGGACATTTGTTGCAGTGAAGGAGGACTTCTTTGTTTTTTTTAATTTTATTTCAGGGATGGCTAAATTGGCGATTTGCAAACCCCATTAAAATAAAAGATTTGAGAATTGGGATGGACAGACCCTGTACAAATGTTTAAAAGTTTAATTAATGGTCGACTCAGAGTTGAGCGTGCCTGTTGTAGGATGTGTGGAAATTTGGCGGGATTCACACAGACCAGGGGTCATGAGGAGGTGCTGCTTTCAGTTCTTGTAAATGGTGAAATGTTCCTTGGTTTTTGAAATGATGTATTCTGCTAATTCTTGCTTTTTGTGTTGGTTTATTGTTATGGTTTTCAGTGTTTGGTTAGTTTTTTATCTTTGTGTTTTGCGGCAACAAAGTTGGGTTAAAACTGAAGCTTCTGTCTTCCTTCATGTGTCTCCCAGTACCTGACCCTGCAGGGGCTGGCGGTCAGCGTGCAGGTGAACGTGCTGGACAGGGAACGGAGGACAGTGGAGAGCAGCTTCACTCAGACCTGCAGGTTTCCTGTCCGAGAGCTTCTGGGTAACCAGCGCTGTTAATGCATGTTAATACCTCACGCTTGAAATTAGTTCAATAAGAAATACTTTAATGTGTTGCTGAATGATCATTTTTGCAGTAACACAACATATGAAAACCTAAACCATTTGCAGATGCACAAACTGTTTTATTCCCATGGCTATTGGCATAACCTGATGTATTTGTTGACATTATTCACTGAATTTGTGTATGTGACATAAATGGCATTGATGTCTTCATTGAAGAGAGAGAGAGATGGATGAAGGGGTATTAAGTAGAATGATTAATAGCATCATCATCAAATAAAACTGAAAAGTACCCTGCAGATCCGGGTCCATGGTCTAAATTGCTTTCTGTAACGACTGATGGATTTCACTGGGCAGTTGAAATTCCTTTGTTCCCATTTCAAGAGGTCTAGTTAAAGAGCCAGCAGGTTGGCCTGTAATGATTGCATGCTCACTTCATCCATCTTACCATGTATTTGTACTGTTCATAATGAGATCTGTATTTATATATCTGAATATTCATTCCTCTGCCTGACTGTCTTCACTGGCTCCTAGAGCACTGTCGGACAGAGGCCAGTTAGAATCCCTGTACAGGTGCAGTGTAACGCGGCTGTGTTGTGCCCTGCCCTCTCCCTGCAGTGTGTCTGCCGGACAGGTGGATGGTTCTGGTCATTGACACATCGTACGTCACTCCGCCTGTAGAACCCAGACACACCGCCCTGCTGGACCCCACCTGCGGGCCTATCGAGATTGACCAGACCCGGGCTCTCTTCAGCTTCTCTCTGGACTCCTGCGGTACCATCAGAACCGTGAGTGGACCCATTTGAACTGAGGAGCAGGATGTAGTCTGTAGTCTAGTCTAATGGCATTGATGAACACAGATAATTAGCTTATGAAGCAAGGGTAATGGATCCATGCTGGTGATGTTTCAGAAATAGTGCCACACTGCAGGGTTAGTGAATCTATGAGTTAATGTTGTACCAGAATCATCAATTCACGTTGCTTGAAGGTCAAGAACCGCTGGCTTTCTGCCTTCCTTTTCTTTGGGAGACAGATGTAATTACAGTCTGGCCAATCAAAAGCATTACTTGCCCTAATTAATCAGTCAAATACCTGGGAGAAAAGAGAACCAAACTTTGGGGGTTTCCAGACTAGGCGTGATACAGTGCTAGTTGCTACACCGTTACTCGTAAAGTTGGAATACATTTTTTAAATCACATAACTGCAGTCCTTGTCCCATAGCCCAGCTCATGACATATTTTTGATATTACCCTGGTGTAATATCACTTTTGCGAAAATTTCATCGGCTGAGAGTCTGGGGAAAAACATTGCTCCATGTTACATCATGCTGTTAATACTTAACCAAACTGTTTTTAACCAAACCAAGTGTAACGTTGGTTAAATCGGTATGGCTCAGAGCCATTGCAAGCTCGCTAGGTGCCACTGACATGACTGAGTTCACATTACTTAGCTAGCTAGCATGTATGCAGTACATTTTTATAACTATTATGTAACATTAGTTTGTTAGCTAGTGAGCTAACCATAGCTAGCTACTCCATTAACTGAATTTGCAAACCGTTGCTAGTTCAGCTGTGAATGTTACATTTGTTTTTTTACATTGCATTTGTTTTCTATTACGCAATTCAGATATGTGATAAACAGAATCTTATACTGTTGGTCGTGTCATATGGAAGTTATGAAGCTCCTTGAGTAAATTTTGTTTTTTGCTTGCTAAAGCTTGCAATAAACGCAAAATTTACTCGTTTCATAACTTTCAAATGATGCGCCCTCTCGTGTAAGATCCTCTGTACCTCTTTTTATGAAATGATTGTGACAATGTGATTTATTCTTGATGGATAAAATGTCTGAATACAAAATTATTCCAACTTTATGGGCGATAGTGTATATAATTATGAAGCTTTAGAATCACTTCAGGGGCAGGAAAATGGTGAGCCTTATTAAGGGTGAGAAACGGGCCATTCAGCCCAATTTGTTGTGTTATTTAGTAAATAAGGGTTAAAATAAGGCCCTACCACAGGTACGATACATATCAGTCACTGCATATGTATTCACCAGCTCGAGGGAAATCACCTGGTGTATGTAAATGAAGTGAGGAACGTCCTAATGAACTCGGTCCCCTACCCAAACTCCCACTTCAGGTGAGACCCGCACCCTTCTGTTTTGCACACATCACATCTCTGATGTAAAACACACCAACCAAATACTGACCAAAACTGGAAATGCATCCTGGGCTGCTATGTTAATAGGATCCATTTTGCTTTGTAGCTTTTGGCTGCAGAGTTTTAAAAAATCCTTTTGGAATTAAGTTAATATATTACATTTACCCAGCCATAATACGCCTTTTGTTCATATGGATGGTGTGAATGGGACCACCAATACAGAGCCACTCATTAGGATATTATGCTTTATAAATTGATATCAACACAGGCGAGTTAGCTTGAGTGCACCCATGCTGAGCCAGGAGAATGTACGGTACCAGTGTAGAGCCACCAGATCCCTTTGCTTTTGTGGCGATAAGATTAATTTTTGTCGCGTTCTTCCCTTTTTTTCTCCTCAGGCTGCCCGTTAGCTGCCGCTATGCAGTGAGCGATGACCACAGGCGGGTGATGCCCCATCCCCCCCCGGCTGCCCCCCCGGCCCCCTCTCCCCGCGGCCGGACTCCCCGCTCGCCCCGAGGGGGCTCCACACCGATGCACCCTGTTATCAGAGGAGCTGGTGCGGCTACAGCTAGTGCTGTCGTTAGCGGTTTATCTGCAAAACGCTGCGCCGTATAATCTGCTCTCTGCTTTTTTAAAGGTAGAAGCCCAGTACGGGTCTGCCGGAAGGCCAGGTCGGCAAAAGGTATCTTATTTGGTTTTGTTGCTGTTGCTGTCGCAGACGTTAATGTCTATGGATAGAAGATAGATTCTAATGAATATTTTCTCTAATCTTTGCACATTTATAATGCCTTGCTACTGAAAGTTGGCAAGGATAGTTAATGAATATGCAAACTGCGGGAGTATGAGAGAAGGATAAATTGGTTATTTTGAGTAACTACATATTGACGGGTATTAAGTCGTCAGTGATACAAGCTTCTCTTGGCGCATAATGGGTGCACCTCTCCATCTTTTACCTGCTAGCAAAGACGTTCCCCCCACAGAGGTGACCATGGCGACACGCGGAGGTCCGGCTTCGTCAAGCATCAGACCCGCCTGACGTCTGCAATCCACTCGAGCACAATAAAACTGTTCGTTTTCACACGTGTGTGTGTTTGTGTGCCTTCATCGCCTGGGCTGTGTGCGTGTGTGTGTATGTGTGTGTGTGCGTGTGTGTGCGCGCGCATCTGTATACGCAAATATTAAAGCCAACATCATGATGGTCCCTCAAAGAAAAGCAAAACACACAAGGTGACATGTTTTATCTTGTTCAGACGGCCTCTGTGCAGAATTTCTTTTTCAGTTCATGTATGCTGTAGTTGAGCAAAGTCTGTGCAGCATATTTCACTGAAACCATGTTTTATGTCCACTATTTTCATCAACAATATCCTCTACTGTACACTACTTACAAGTGGCAGAGTGTAATGGTCAAACACCACACGCCATCTATCTGTCCATAAAGTCAAAATAAACACTAATGGTACCGTTTCACAGTTGGAGACTTGATCACATCTCATGTCCGTCTCCATATTTATGCCTCCTGTTAATACTGCATTTGCCCATTGCAACATAATCACATTTTTCAACATGTGTTTTCAAAAAAGTGTTCATTTGGGGGCCTTTGCTGGAGTTCAGGAACAGATGAAGGGAAGGATTTTTTCATCCTCTGGACAAGGACCACGAACTCACTCCTTTTCTTCTGGTTCTTCTTTCATGCTCCCGCATTATTATTTAACATGTCATCATGAAACTTGACAAGCGTGTTCTAGATGTCAGTGCGCAAGCATTAATCCAGTCCAAAAAGGATGCAGGCCGACGAGAACTAACCTATGACGTGCCATCGTCCCAAGAACATAGTTAATTTGAAGTTGCTGGATGACCTCCTGGAGGTGCATACATAAAACAGCCACTGGGGGGTGCACTACTGCCTCTTCTGCGTGACGACCTCACCACCCTTTGCCACATTGCTGTACTGAGCCCCCAAGGCCTCGGCAGGCTTCTGGGCCGGTGTCGGTGCCGTCTGTGAGGTGGCCCGCATGATGCGGTACTGCTCCCGAAGGTTGCGTCTTCGCACGTGCTCATTCGTGATCTCCGACACGTTGCCCGCCGGGAACCAGCCTTTCTTCCCATCGGAGAGACGGACTCCCTCGTACCAGCCTGAGCGCGAGAGAGGGTGTGTATGAATGACTCGTGTGTGTACAGTGTTGGTGGAAGGGGTTGGAAAAGGATGAAGGAAGTAGTTGCAAATAAAAAAGATGCAACAATGAAAAAAATGAAAATATTGGTGAAACCATGGAAATAACACTTAAAAGTGACCTAGAATGGTTGAACGAGGTATTTATCCTTGTTCTGTGATGTTACATGTACACAACAAAATTTTGGTTCGGTCTGCAATGCCTCAGAAGCTTCCTAAAAACCTCTCTCAAAAAGCTATGTTAGGGTGGGGGATTTTGAACGCGTTGTTTTGCACCTATTTGGCGACCTTTCGGGCTTAACTGGCAACCTCATTATGAAATGTAAGCACTTGATGCTGATTGGCTGGCTTTGCTGCCTAAAGCGAAGCAAGTCAATCGCTTTCCATGTTACTTGCGCAAGTGAAACTGAAACTTCAAGGCACAAGGATTTCAATTCCGCGTAAGAATCTCATTAATAAGCTTTCATTGAATAATTGGGGACCACGGCGAATTATCCAAAAAAATGCGCTGGACTCAAGCCGAATGCGCGAGACTTGGCATCTCTGCTACTTGCATGTTTTGGTGTTGAGGCATCAGGCGAAACATCTTCACAAACTAAAGGCGCAGATGCTGACTTCCCATCGTCTTAATGTGAGCATGGCAGGATCATTGGCAACAATAATCTTCACAAATTTATTTCAGATCTCGTTTCAAAGCTGTTGTTGCGTGATAATCACGTCATACGACATTGGCTAAACAAGCAAAACGAATATATTCTATTTTTAACGTTTTAAAAACAATCTAAAAACGACGTGATACTTACAGTTTGTACTGGTTGTTGAGGTAGACGCAAAGTCGGAACTGCTCCGATACGTAGCACCAAACGCTGTGAGAAGCCGGCTTGAAATTGTGCCAGGTTAGTAAAACTGTCAGAGGTGAAATGGGCTGAGCAAAGTAACAGTCTGTGGTTGAATGTATTGGGAATCCGATTAAAAATGAACAGCAGCCATGCATCTCGTGCATTTCTTTCGGTTGGAAGGTTATGGAACGTTTGCACACTGCTTCCACAGCCTGGAAGAGCAAACCTCGGTACCCGACTCGCCATCTCGCCTTGAACTTCACGAACACTGCTGGAATTTCATCTCCGTTGGGGGCGGGAGAGCGGGTGTATGCGAATTATTTTGAAGGGGAGGAAATGGAATGGGGGGGGGGGGGCAGTGAGATACATATGACATCATATGTATGCGTTGTTCAGATTGGCCCGTTTTCTGGCGGTCATTTTTAAAAGAGGAATTTTTATGAAACGGAGATGTTCAGAATGTCAAGCACTTTTCCTATGTTCTTGAATGCGGGTAAACTACCGTTATTCAACATAGACAAGGTAAAAACGGTTTTTGATTCTATGTCACCTTTAAGTAGCTTGAAAATAATTTTTCTGAGTTTCACTGCGCTTACCCTCATTAGTCTTCCTCAGGACGTTGATGACGTTTGCGGGTTCTAGGTCGAGTTCATCGGCCTGCTGAGCGATGTACTGCTGCACACACTGCACCTGGGGGCAGTCTGATTCACACCGCGCGCACACACACACACACACACACACACACACACGCCTTCGGCAAGTGCTATAGAACATTCACAAGCACCTCATTTTAAACATCGATGGAGCTGCTTATGCAGATCTGTAATGCTTATTATTAACACCTGTAAGTGTGCACAGGAATCATGATTAACACCAGTAAGTGTGCACAGGAATCATGATTAACACCAGTAAGTGTGCGCAGGAATCATGATTAACACCTGTAAGTGTGCACAAGAATCATGATTAACACCAGTAAGTGTGCGCAGGAATCATGATTAACACCAGTAAGTGTGCGCAGGAATCATGATTAACACCAGTAAGTGTGCACAGGAATCATGATTAACACCAGTAAGTGTGCGCAGGAATCATGATTAACACCAGTAAGTGTGCGCAGGAATCTTTCGAATCACTTATTCTTCACTCCTTTCTTTCTCTCCGTGCACCTGATCCAGAAATTGATGGAAGTTTGCAGTCAATAAGTAGTTTTCAGATGGATAAATGTACTCCGAAAAAGAAAAAGAGGTTTCCCTGATGCAAATTCAGTTCAGGAGTGTAAAGACCATCATTTGTTAAAGCATTTTTTTTCTAGAGTTCATGATATAACTGATTAAGCTGCAAATTTACCCCTCCCCATCAGCTTTCTGTGGGAGCGAGGACTAGCCCTTGGGCTGTTTTAGACTACTTTTACCCCCTGTCTTTTTAATCTTACTATTCTCCTTGTCTCCTTCATGGGTAAAGCTAAAACAAGACAAGTTGGGAGGGCTGTGAAAGATGGACGATTGGAATGAGTTCTCACACCGAAACATGCTCGTATAGCTATATTTGTGAGGACATTGTATTGACTGAAATCCATTCTGTACAGCCTTCCTCAAACTCTAACCGTAATCAAATTGTGCTCAAACCTAATCCTAACCCTACTCTAATCCAAACTACAACCATAACCATAATTTTAACCAATTAGCAGTGATACACAGTGTGGACCACCCAAAATTACCTAAATACCGCTAACGTCCTCACAACATCTTCACCATAGATCATTCTTAAATATTGCTGCACTAACCCACACACACACTCACACACTGAACATGCCAAAGCCGCTGAGCTTTGAGTCGTACTTACCCCAGTCCTCATACACCACCTCCTCCTGCTCTGTCTCAGTGTTAGTGAGATTAGGAAATACTGCCATCCATCTGTGCATATCAGACCTGCACACAGAGCAGTACAGCAGCAGAGAGTCTGAGTAAAGTGCAGTCTGAGTGCAGACATGATTTTCACTGTCAGTCACAGCATACAGTGATAATGTGCCACAGCTCTTACTGTCAGTCACAGCATACAGTGATAATGTGCCACAGCTCTTACTGTCAGTCACAGCATACAGTGATAATGTGCAGCTCTTAATATCAGTCATTACATACAGTGATAATGTCTAACTGTCAGTCACTGCATACAGTGATAAGGTCTTACTGTCAGTCACTGCATACAGTGATAATGTGCCACAGCTCTTACTGTCAGTCACTGCATACAGTGATAATGTGCCACAGCTCTTACTGTCAGTCACAGCATGCAGTGATAATGTGCCACAGCTCTTACTGTCAGTCACTGCATACAGTGATAATGTGCCACAGCTCTTAATATCAGTCATTACATACAGTGATAATGTGCCACAGCTCTAACTGTCAGTCACTGCATACAGTGATAATGTGCCACAGCTCTTACTGTCAGTCACAGCATACAGTGATAATGTGCCACAGCTCTTACTGTCAGTCACTGCATACAGTGATAATGTTCCACGGCACTTACTGTCAGTCACAGCATACAGTGATAATGTGCCACAGCTCTTACTGTCAGTCTGGGCATATAGTGATAATGTACCACAGCTCTAACTGTCAGTCACTGCATACAGTGATAAGGTGCCACAGCTCTTACTGTCAGTCACTGCATACAGTGATAATGTGCAACAGCTCTAACTGTCAGTCACTGCATACAGTGATAATGTGCCACAGCTCTTATTGTCAGTCTCAGTATACAGTGATAATGTGCCACAGCTCTGTCAGTCACAGCATACAGTGATAATGTGCCACAGCTCTAACTGTTAGTCACTGCATACAGTGATAATGTGCCACAGCTCTTAATATCAGTCACTGCATACAGTGATAATGTGCCACAGCTCTTACTGTCAGTCACAGCATACAGTGATAATGTGCCACAGCTCTTACTGTCAGTCACTGCATACAGTGATAATGTGCCACAGCTCTTAATATCAGTCATTACATACAGTGATAATGTGCCACAGCTCTTACTGTCAGTCACAGCATACAGTGATAATGTGCCACAGCTCTAACTATCAGTCACTGCATACAGTGATAATGTGCCACAGCTCTAACTGTCAGTCACTGCATACAGTGATAATGTGCCACAGCTCTTACTGTCAGTCACAGCATACAGTGATAATGTGCCACAGCTCTTACTGTCAGTCACTGCATACAGTGATAATGTTCCACGGCACTTACTGTCAGTCACAGCATACAATGATAATGTGCCACAGCTCTTACTGTCAGTCACTGCATACAGTGATAAGGTGCCACAGCTCTTACTGTCAGTCACAGCATACAGTGATAATGTGCCAGCTCACTGTCTCACTGCATACAGTGATAATGTCAGCTCTGTCAGTCACAGCACAGTGATAACTGTGCCACAGCTCTTACTGTCTTGATAATGTCAGTCTGCATACAGTGATAATGTGCCCAGCTCTTACTGTCAGTCACTGCATACAGTGATAATGTGCCACAGCTCTTAATATCAGTCATTACATACAGTGATAATGTGCCACAGCTCTTACTGTCAGTCACAGCATACAGTGATAATGTGCCACAGCTCTAACTATCAGTCACTGCATACAGTGATAATGTGCCACAGCTCTAACTGTCAGTCACTGCATACAGTGATAATGTGCCACAGCTCTTACTGTCAGTCACTGCATACAGTGATAATGTGCCACAGCTCTTACTGTCAGTCACAGCATGCAGTGATAGCTCTTACTGTCAGTCACAGCATGCAGTGATAACAGCTCTTACTGTCAGTCACTGCATACAGTGATAATGTGCCACAGCTCTTAATATCAGTCATTACATACACAGCTCTTACTGTCAGTGATAAGTGTGCCACAGCTCTAACTGTCAGTCACTGCATACAGTGATAATGTGCCACAGCTCTAACTGTCAGTCACTGCATACAGTGATAATGTGCCACAGCTCTTACTGTCAGTCACAGCATACAGTGATAATGTGCCACAGCTCTTACTGTCAGTCACTGCATACAGTGATAATGTTCCACGGCACTTACTGTCAGTCACAGCATACAGTGATAATGTGCCACAGCTCTTACTGTCAGTCTGGGCATATAGTGATAATGTACCACAGCTCTTACTGTCAGTCACTGCATACAGTGATAATGTGCCACAGCTCTTACTGTCAGTCACAGCATGCAGTGATAATGTGCCACAGCTCTTACTGTCAGTCACTGCATACAGTGATAATGTGCCACAGCTCTTAATATCAGTCATTACATACAGTGATAATGTGCCACAGCTCTAACTGTCAGTCACTGCATACAGTGATAAGGTGCCACAGCTCTTACTGTCAGTCACTGCATACAATGATAATGTGCCATGGCTCTAACTGTCAGTCTGGGCATATAGTGATAATGTACCACAGCTCTAACTGACAGTCACTGCATACAGTGATAAGGTGCCACAGCTCTTACTGTCAGTCACAGCATACAGTGATAATGTGCCACGGCACTTACTGTCAGTCACAACATACAGTGATAATGTGCCACAGCTCTAACTGTCAGTCACAGCATACAGTGATAATGTGCCACAGCTCTTACTGTCAGTCACTGCATACAGTGATAATGTGCCACAGCTCTGTCAGTCACAGCATACAGTGATAATGTGCCACAGCTCTAACTGTTAGTCACTGCATACAGTGATAATGTGCCACAGCTCTTAATATCAGTCACTGCATACAGTGATAATGTGCCACAGCTCTTACTGTCAGTCACAGCATGCAGTGATAATGTCCCGCAGCTCTAACAGTCAGTCACTGCATACAGTGATAATGTGCCACAGCTCTGTCAGTCACTGCATACAGTGACAACGTGCCACAGCTCTAACTGTCAGTTACTGCATACAGTGATAATGTGCCACAGCTCTAACTGTCAGTTACTGCATACAGTGATAATGTTCCACAGCTCTAACAGTCAGTCACAGCATACAGTGATAATGTGCCACAGCTCTAACTGTCAGTCACTGCATAGAGTGATAATGTGCCACAGCTCTAACTGTCAGTCACTGCATACAGTGACAACATGCCACTGCTTTTACTGTTAGTCACTGCATACAGTGATAACGTGCCACTGCTCTTACTGTCAGTCACTGCATACGGTGGTAATGTGCCACAGCTCTTATAGTCAGTCACTGCATATAGTGGAAATGGTTCTGATTGGTTGAGCTTACTCTGACGGAGCCCTGAGCAGACGCTCATAGGTGCAGCCCCGGTGATTCTCCAGCAGCATTAGACAGAAGCAGTGGTCCAAACCCGAGGGCCGTTTGTCTTCACTGATGGCCTGTACATGGACCAGTGATCGGTGGGCATGATCTGTCACGACGTAGCGATCCGGACTAGAGCTGAAGAAAGTCCCGTTAGCTTATTTCATTTCATTATGCTGCATTTGTGATTCCACAGCTAGGTTACAAAAATGATTCTGAATCAGATTTGATTGATTGCAAGTGATATGAAACTGAATGGGGATTCAAAAAGGGCAATTGCACAGAAGTCAGCCGTCAAGCATACTTTTTAGCGCGTGGATATGCAAAGTGTAAAAATGAGAAATTAGTTAATGTGGGGACTCAGATATGCAAATAATTCACTCGCTCACCCACTCACTTCGCTGTTAGCACATCGATATCGATATATTATTTTGCATGCAACTGAACTGAAAACTGAATTTGAAATTGCTACGACGAGGAAATTTGGGTTTTTTCTATATCCTCGAGTGGGTCTTATGGAACCTTTGATTTAGCTAAAGGGTCATTATACACAGACGCATACAAACAGGTGAACATTAGCAAAAGCTATCTAAGATAGCACTCATGGAAAAATATTTCTGAGCCACCAAAAGCCAAGAGTTAGCTCTGTCTGAGAAGGAATATGGTGAAGCGCAAGCAATGTCCTTGTTGACTGTTAGGTATAGCCAATGAGTGATTTATTTTTTCATTATCTAAAGCATAGTAAGTGAACTAACAGCAGGCTAACCTCTTTTTGTAGGTGAAGATGAGGAGATCGTTGAAGAGAAAGAGGTAGACGGGGGTAAATTTGGGACGGAAGTTGAACATGGTGCTGGCTTTGGTCATCTCCAGCAGCTCACCGTGTTTTTGCAGGAAACGCCGCTGAGACACGATGGGAATGGCCTGCGGAGGGGATTCGCTCATTTCCATTGGTCAATCCGTTAGGAAAAATAACTGAGATTCACATCCCATTTTCTATTGCAGGTGTCCGTGAGAACAGCATAACATCAAGCCCAAAAATAAATTCAAACATGGCTGGCATACAACAGATTCTCAGAATTTTTTTTTTACCTTTTTCAGTTTTATTCTTCATAAACCTATGTATTAGATTTTATTGGTACCTAAGCATCATTTTATTGTGCCCCAAGTGTACACCAGCCTCACCTAGAACATAATTGCTCAGCCCTGGCGCAAAATATACGGGCTTTTCCTTAAAAGATAATATCACATGTAATCGTTTAAACATCCCTGCCTCAGCTCGTAAACACTCCACCGCAAACACAGCTGCCCATGCTTCAGGAAAGGTGACAGATGCTGTACTTGCCTTCAGTTTGTGGAACTCCAGCATCTGGGCAACGTGCAAAAGCTCTTCCATCTGTCGCATCTTCCCGACCTGAGAGTTACACTCCTCGATGATCTGGGGAGAGGGGTGTAGGAGTCACTTGAACATAATGGCACAAAATCTCTTTCAGACATAAAGAAATTACACCCAAACTCCAAACTGCACACTTTAAACTGGTCACAGATATGAATGTATTAATGTGCTGTAGTACTATGGCAACCATTTATTTGATGTCTTTTGGGATTGCTGTTACCCAAAAGAGCACAGATCAATGCTTTGTTTATGGTAGTCAAGGTTTGTCAGCTGATATCTTTCATCGCAAGCACTAGCAGGCCAACATAGTAGTTATCACCAGTTTTTGCAGGTAGATATTGCTCCACTTGTCGTGTGTCTGCAGACACATGATCAGAAAATGTTCCTCGCCAGGTCGATGTTATAATTCTGACTATAAGTTTGCTCATGTTCCATGGATTTGCCATGATAGTGCACTAGTGTCATTGCTTCTGTGAAATCACCAGCTCACGGGGGGGAGGGGTGGTTCAAATTGGCAACCATGTTTGAAGCAAACTCAGACTACTGACCCATTCTCAAGCCTTAATTATTAAACCTAAAACTTTTAAGTAACCAGGGTAACGAGGCTGAATGTCCCGCTTGATACTTCAGCCCTGCAGTCACAGAAACGGTGAGGTGAATGTCAGATGGTCCTACTCGAGAGACTGAGGTCAAAGCTCTGGATGCCGTCTGCTCTTCTTTGGTCCCTTCCTGGGTCCTCTTGAGAATATTCTGGAAACACAGAACAAAACTGTACCTTTGAAAAAGCTTGGGATATACGTTTGTGGATCATGTCGCTCTGTCTGTTCACAACTGTCAACAGGAGTCCATCTGTCACCCTCCAAAGCACCTGCATTTACTGTCCGAGGCTCAGCTGTCTGTAGCAAAGCACCATTACCTTCCTGCCAGTCGGAGGCTCAGCTGTCTGTAGCACTGCACCATTACCTTCCTGCCCGTCCGAGGCACAGCTGTCTATAGCACTGCACCATTACCTTCCTGTCCGTCCGAGGCTCAGCTGTCTGTAGCACTGCACCATTACCTTCCTGCCCGTCCGAGGCACAGCTGTCTATAGCACTGCACCATTACCTTCCTGTCCGTCCGAGGCTCAGCTGTCTGTAGCACTGCACCATTACCATCCTGCCCGTCCGAGGCTCAGCTGTCTGTAGCACTGCACCATTACCTTCCTGCCAGTCCGAGGCTCAGCTATCTGTAGCACTGCACCATTACCTTCCTGCTCGTCCGAGGCTCAGCTGTCTGTAGCACTGGACCATTACCTTCCTGCCTGTCCGAGGCTCAGCTGTGTGTAGCACTGCACCATTACCTTCCTGCCCGTCCGCGGCTCAGCTATCTGTAGCACTGCACCGTTACCTAACTGTCCGTCTGAGGCTCAGCTGCCTGTAGCACTGCACCATTACCCTCCTGCCGTCCGAGGCTCAGCTATCTGTAGCACTGCACCATTACCTTCCTGTCCATCCGAGGCTCAGCTGGCTATAGCACTGCACTGTTACCTTCCTGTCCGTCTGAGGCTCAGCTGTCTGTAGCACTGCACCATTACCTTCCTGCCCATCCGAGGCTCAGCTATCTGTAGCACTGCACCATTACCTTCCTGCCCATCTGAGGCTCAGCTGTCTGTAGCACTGCACCATTACCTTCCTGCCTGTCCGAGGCTCAGCTGTCTGTAGCACTGCACCATTACCTTCCTGCCCGTCCAAGGCTCAGCTGTCTGTAGCACTGCACCATTACCTTCCTGCCCATCCGAGGCTCAGCTATCTGTAGCACTGCACCATTACCTTCCTGCCTGTCCGAGGCACAGCTGTCTGTAGCACTGCACCATTACCTTCCTGCCCGTCCGAGGCTCAGCTGTCTGTAGCACTGCACCATTACCTTCCTGCCCGTCCGAGGCTCAGAGGTCTGTAGCACAGCACCATTACCTTCCTGCCCGTCCGGGGCTCAGCTATCTGTAGCACTGCACCATTACCTTCCTGCCCGTCTGAGACTCAGCTATCTGTAGCACTGCACCATTGCCTTCCTGCCCGTCCGAGGCTCAGCTATCTGTAGCACTGCACCATTACCTTCCTGCCCCTAGCACAGCTATCTCTAGCACTGCACCATTACCTTCCTGAGGCTATCTGTAGTACTGCACCATTACGTTCCTGCCCGTCCGAGGCTCAGCAATCTGTAGCACTGCACCATTACATTCCTGCCCGTCTGAGGCTCAGCTGTCTGTAGATCTGCACCATTACCTTCCTGCCGGTCCGAGGCTCAGCTGTCTGTAGATCTGCCTTCCTGCCCGTCCGAGGCTCAGCAATCTGTAGCACTGCACCATTACCTTCCTGCCCGTCCGAGGCTCAGCTATCTGTAGCACTGCACCATTACCTTCCTGCCCATCTGAGGCTCAGCTGTCTGTAGCACTGCACCATTACCTTCCTGCCCGTCCGAGGCTCAGCTGTCTGTAGCACTGCACCATTACCTTCCTGCCCGTCTGAGGCTCAGCTATCTGTAGCACTGCACCATTACCTTCCTGCCCGTCCGAGGCTCAGCTATCTGTAGCACTGCACCATTACCTTCCTGCCCGTCCGAGGCTCAGCTATCTGTAGCACTGCACCATTACCTTCCTGCCCGTCCGAGGCTCAGCTATCTGTAGCACTGCACCATTACCTTCCTGCCCGTCCGAGGCTCAGCTATCTGTAGCACTGCACCATTACCTTCCTGCCCGTCCGAGGCTCAGCAATCTGTAGCACTGCACCATTACCTTCCTGCCCGTCCGAGGCTCAGCTGTCTGTAGCACTGCACCATTACCTTCCTGCCCGTCCGAGGCTCAGCTGTCTGTAGCACTGCACCATTACCTTCCTGCCCGTCTGAGGCTCAGCTGTCTGTAGATCTGCACCATTACCTTCCTGCCCGTCCGAGGCTCAGCTATCTGTAGCACTGCACCATTACCTTCCTGCCCGTCCGAGGCTCAGCTATCTGTAGCACTGCACCATTACCTTCCTGCCCATCTGAGGCTCAGCTGTCTGTAACACTGCACCATTACCTTCCTGCCCGTTCGAGGCTCAGCTGTCCATAGCACTGCACCATTACCTTCCTGCCCGTCCGAGGCTCAGCTATCTGTAGAACTGCACCATTACCTTCCTGCCCCTCTGAGGCTCAGCTGTCTGTAGCACTGCATCGTTACCTTTCTGTCCGTCCGAGGCTCAGCTGTCTGTAGCACTGCACCATTACCTTCCTGCCCGTCCGAGGCTCAGGTGTCTGTAGCACTGCACCATTACCTTCCTGCCCGTCCGTGGCTCAGCTATCTATAGCACAGCACCATTACCTTCCTGCCCCTCCGAGGCTCAGCTATCTGTGGCACTGCACCATTACCTTCCTGCCCGTCCGAGGCTCAGCTATCTGTAGAACTGCACCATTACCTTCCTGCCCGTCCGAGGCTCAGCTATTTGTAGAACAGCAGTATTACCTTCCTGCCCGTCCGAGGCTCAGCTGCCTGTAGCACTGCACCATTACCTTCCTGCCCGTCCGAGGCTCAGCTGTCTGTAGCACTGCACCATTACCTTCCTGCCCGTCCGAGGCACAGCTGTCTGTAGCACTGTACCATTACCTTCCTGTTATTTAGTTGACTTACAGTTGACTACACTGGTTTGAAGCCAATGCACTCAGGGTTAAGGGCCGCGCTCACGGACCAAATAACTTTACTGGTCCTATCATGGCTACACAGGGGCTTGACTCACCTAGTGAAGTCCCAGTGAAACACATTAACCCAGGATTTACTGAGCCTGTTTGGTGCTTAACCCTTTAAATGCCTGCTCTACCTTTTGGTAGAGCACACTGTGAGTCACTGTATCTAACTAAACGGTGTGTTAAACTTCACTGACTGCATTTTTTTCAGCGTAACATATTTCAACCGAGTGTTAGAGATGGCTATATCAGGTTAAGTTCAACACACCTTTCAGTTAGATACAATTTCTCGAAATTTGCTCTACCAAAAGGTTGAGGCAGCTAAATGGTTCTAAAGGTACTTGTCTAATGTCCCTTTGAATGTCCCAAATTAAGGACTGCTCATGCCAGTCCCCTGAAAGATACCATCATGTTTATTGTGAATTTTTACCCCAAAACTAACAATGCAATTAGTTGAAGCTAATTTGTATCACCAAGCATGCAAATTTATGGTTTGAAATGAGACCCCACGGGATGGTGCATCTCCTGTAGCAGGGTTGGGCAGCCCTGCCCTGATTGGTCCCCCTGTGTCATGCTCACCTCCACCAGCAACTTTATGCGCGTTATTCTCTGGAAGGGCAGGAGCAGGAAGGAGGTGAAGGGCAGACGCTGGCACACTGGCGCCCCCTGCAGGCGAGTGATCACCATCTCAAACTGCACATTCTTCTGCCTGTGTAGTGGATTCAGTAGCATAGTATGGTCATGACAAAGAGTCTCTGAATCTTATGGACTCTACATGCATGTCAGAAAGTCAAGTCATGTCAGTAAGTCAATAATGACCGATTGGCCGGACTCTCATGACACGACTCCAAGGTAAAAGGAGGGTGGAAAACCAGCAGTTCTCAGACCTTACGAAACGTGATTGAAGGAACAGGGTTCTATCTCATGGATGTCTGTTTATCACTATCTCATGAATCTATGTCGATCTCACAGTTATCTGTCAGTATTGGTTAGCCTTGGTAACGGACTAGTTACACGATCTTGATGACTTGATTAGGTGTTGCTTTTTTTTGCAGAACGGTGAAGAATCCAGGTTTAGAAGATAAAGGTTCTCCTCGCTGTTAAGTTCCAAGCACCAGGATTTTCAGAGGAGGGCAACTCCAGGGGTCAGAGAGTAAAATTCCTTCCATATTTATCTCCAGCCTGGTTCATTATTTATTTCAACCTCCACGCTGTGGCTTTGCGCTAATCAGCAAACAAGTGTGGTGCCAAGTACAAAATACTTCGCCTGTGATTTTAGCTTTTTTGACCTCGATCCAATTTGGTCTAAACTTTAATCAGGTGATCCTGGGCCACTGCACACCTTTCCTGAAAATTTTGTGTGATTTGATTGAACGGTTTTTGCGGACCAGCAGACGAACGAATGCCACTACAAATAATTCCCTCACTTTTCAGTTGGGGTAATCAAGATGGATAGAGCCAAATACATGGCAGTGCTCTAATTGTCTGGATCTGGATTGTCCTCCTCTGTGGATTAGGTCATTAGCCATATACTTCCGCCAGAAGATAGAACTATTCGCTGAAAACTTTTGGTGGCGTTCATGTAGTGGAGGAAACAAATGAAAGGACTTATACTTTCTGACTCCTGGGCTGCGCTTCAAGAGTCAAAAAATTACAACCTATTCTATAATTCCCTATTACTTTTCCTCAACCTCAAGTTAAAACATCATGAGGTTTAGGAAAGAAGAAAGGGAGGATTCATAAGGACTTAGGAAAAGACGAGAGCGCTGCTGAGGGCATGCGACTTCACTTGCACAAGCCGACATAATCATGTGTCTCTCTCGCCTGTCATAATCAGGCATCTCTCTCGCCCGTCATAATCATGCATCTCTCTCGCCCGTCATAATCATGCGTCTCTCTCGCCCGTCTTAATCATGTGTCTCTCTCGCCCGTCTTAATCATGTGTCTCTCTCGCCCGTCACAATCATGCGTCTCTCTCGCCCGTCATAATCATACGTCTCTCTCACCCCTCATAATCATACGTCTCTCTCGCCTGTCATAATCATGCGTCTCTCTCGCCCGTCTTAATCATGCGTCTCTCTCGCCCGTCATAATCATGCGTCTCTCTCACCCCTCATAATCATGGGTCTCTCACCCGTCATAATCATGCGTCTCTCTCGCCCGTCATAATCATATGTCACTCTCGCCTGTCATAATCATGCGTCTCTCTCGCCCGTCATAATCATGTGTCTCTCTCGCCTGTCATAATCATGCTTCTCTCTCGCCCGTCATAATCATACGCCTCTCTCACCCCTCATAATCATACGTCACTCTCGCCCGTCATAATCATGCGTCTCCCTCGCCCGTCATAATCATGCGTCTCTCTCGTCCGTCATAATCATGGGTCTCTCACCCGTCATAATCATACGCCTCTCTCACCCCTCATAATCATATATCTCTCTCGCCCGTCATAATCATGCGTCTCTCTCGCCCGTCATAATCATGCGTCTCTCTCGCCCGTCTTAATCATGCGTCTCTCTCGCCCGTCACAATCATGCGTCTCTCTCGCCTGTCATAATCATACGCCTCACTCACCCCTCATAATCATCGTCTCTCTAATCATAATCATGCGTCTCTCTCGCCCGTCTTAATCATGTGTCTCTCTCGCCCGTCATAATCATGCGTCTCCCTCGCCCGTCTTAATCATGCGTCTCTCTCGCCCGTCATAATCATGTCACTCTTGCCCGTCATAATCATATGTCACTCTTGCCCGTCATAATCATGCGTCTCTCTCGCCCGTCATAATCATGCGTCTCTCTCGCCCGTCATAATCATGCATCTCTCTCGCCCGTCATAATCATGCGTCTCTCACCCATCATAATCATGCGTCTCTCTCGCCCGTCATAATCATGCGTCTCTCTCGCCCGTCATAAATCATCATAATCTCGTCACCCGTCATAATCATGCGTCTCTCTCGCCCGTCATAATCATGCATCTCTCTCGCCCGTCACAATCATGCGTCTCTCACCCATCATAATCATGCGTCTCTCTCGCCCGTCATAATCATGCGTCTCTCTCGCCCGTCATAATCATGCGTCACTCTCGCTCATCATAATCATGCGTCTCTCTCGCCCGTCATAATCATGCGTCACTCTCGCCCGTCATAATCATGCGTCTCTCTCACCTGTCATAATCATGTGTCTCTCTCGCACGGTTAATTTGTCACAAAAGGTCGGATGAATGTTGCGTCGCTTAAAAAATTGTGGGATGACATTTTGTCCTTTCTTTTTACAAAAAATAGTCTGGTGAACCCAGTGGTAAATAAGATTGGTTCGGAAGCACTTCCTTAGCATTTAGAGAATTTGAACACATTAATCATGGCTGCCACGTGAATATGTATGGGTCATTTTTAAAGAGTTGGGAACTTTCCTAAGCAAAAAATGTCTATTCAAACACAGCCCTGGACCTTCCACCCATAGTTCTGCAATAAGGGCCAAGTCTGTGACTCCACTGCCATACATGCTGCTCACATGAGGGAGCTGTAGACTTTCTCCTGGTAGACCTGATTGCGGATGTACTCGATGTAGGGGGAGAAGTTGTGCTGCGCGTGGTGGTCGATGATGTCACAGATGTCAGAGATCAATGGGCCCTCCCCTATTCGCTCTTCCAGGTCCTTCAGGAGGCTGTGTGCAGGACAGGGGGGAAGGAAGCAGGGGAACATCAACGAAAACATTTCCTACAAGCACACAGATTTCTGCTCAGCAATCCCCCGCCACCACACGCAGTGGAGCTCGTCTGTCTGTCCATCTCTCCTTCTGTCCATCTGCCTGTCCGTCCTGATAAGTAAGGACAAGTTTTCTCAAAAGCTAGTTTACCAAGATAAATGAAATTTTGTGTATGTATGTTCCAAGTCATGACTTTGAGTGGGTTTGTGAGTGAGATTCCATGTGAAGGGAGAGACAGATGAGAATGTCCTCTTGTTTCCAGTATTCTGGGTCAGTGCTCTGCTGCTAATTGCATCTGATCTGGGATTCTGTCTCATTTGTAGTAATCCTGGAAGATGTCTGCTCTGCTCAAGAAGAAGTATTTCCTGGTTCTTTTGACTTCTCTCTCTCTCTCCATCTACAGTTCTCTCCATTTCTACACCTCTCCCCACCTCTGCTTCACCCTCCCTCTTTCACCACTTATTCTCATCCCTGTCCTCTCTTCCATGACAGTGTGTTTCATGCTGTCAGTCACACTTCTCTCTCGATGAATCAGGAACAAACTCTATTATTGTGGCAGCAGCAGAAGAACAGAATATTAAATATTATAAACTGAACATAGGCTTTGAAAGAATCTCCTCAAAAAATTAATTGATTCCTGTTTGCATATTTTTCCATTCATCACGCATCCCTGCTTAGAATAAACATTTCTGGCTGGTTTTGCGCAGAGATGCTAACTCTGGTGCACATTATGCTCTTTATGTGCTTCAGTGAGAGAAGTGAAGGCAGCGACACCCTGTGCCCTCCTTTCCTAACCCTCCTGTCCCTCCTGCCTCCTCCCTTCTGTTCCTCTCCTCCCTCCTGTCTCCTATTCCCTTCACCCCCTTTCCTCTCTCCTCCCTCCTGACTCCTTTCCCCTTTACCTCCTCACCTCCCTCCTGTGTCCACCTGCCTTCACTTCCTCACACCCTCCTGTCTCCTATTTCCTTCACCCCCTCTCCTCTCTCTTCCTTCCTGACTCCTCTCCTCCCTCCTGTCTCCTATTCCCTTCACCCCCTCTCCTCTCTCCTCCCTCCTGACTCCTTTCCCCTTTACCTCCTCACCTCCCTCCTGTGTCCACCTGCCTTCACTTCCTCACACCCTCCTGTCTCCTATTTCCTTCACCCCCTCTCCTCTCTCCTCCCTTCGCCTCCTCACGCCCTCCTGTCTCCTATTCCCTTCACCCCCTCTCCTCTCTCCTCCCTTCGCCTCCTCTCCTCCCTCCTCCCTCCTATTCCCTTCACCCCCTCTCCTCTCTCCTCCCTTTGCCTCCTCTCCTCCCTCCCGGTCTCCAATTCCCTTCACCCCCTCTCCTCTCCTCCCTCTTATCTCCTCCTCCCTTAGCCCCTCCCCGGTGTCCTCCTCTCCTCACCCCCCCCGGCTCCCTCTCCTCACGCACGCGGAGAATGTTGGAGAAGAGGGTCTTCTTGTCTCGGATGATGAGCGTCTGGTCAAGGTCCCTTGAGTCCAGGAAGTGATCAGTGAGCACTTTGAGGGAGCGTAGATACGAGGCCTCTGATGTCAGCACCTCAAACATGCTCTGAGAGGAGAAGAGAGACCGGAGGCAAATAGATCAGCTGTCAGAGGTGCTGTCATCACAGTGTATAATGTCACTTACGCTTTTCCTTTCTGCTTTCGCCGATGCCCTCATGTGCTCAAGCTGATGAGCTGGAGCTATGAGCTGAATACCCAACAACATTGCAAGGACTATTTCTTTCAGTACTGTAGTCTCCTGGATGACACATTAATCTTTGGCAAAAAGAATCTTCTCGCAAATATTAGAGGGACGGACCACTATCGTCTTGGAAACATGAACAAACCTCTCGTAACCAGCCACCTAAACCATTTTAATTGGTTCAATAAGACGTTCCCCCTCCACCATGTTTAACACAGGCTGGGGATTCCGCAAAATGGCCTCTGTGTGTCACAGAGGAGCATCACAGGTTTGGAGCCTATCCCAGTAATCGCTGCGCAAGAACCATGACTATGATTATTATTATTATTATTAATATATATATATCCATCCATCCATCCACCCATTCTCTATACCGCTTCTTCCCCTCGAGGGTCGCAGGCGAGCTGGAGCCTGTCCCAGCTGACTCTGGGTTAGAGGCAGAGACTCACCCTGTGCAGCTCACAAATCCATCACAGGGCGCACACACCATTCACACACCACTCACTCTCACACTCGCACCTATGAGCAACTTAGAGTCTCCAGTTAGCCTCACATGTATGTCTTTGGACTATGGGAGGAAACCGAAGTACCCTGATTAAACCCAAATATATTATTATTATTATTACTATTATAATTGTGTGCAATAATACACCTCTTACCTCCTGTCGTTTGTGGTCAGCCGGGCTCAAATGTGCTAAAACCCCACTGTGCCTCACTGATGGGAGCTCCTGCCACAGTGCGCTCCGCTCAGGGCCCCTGCTGGCCCTCAGACTGTTCCCAGAGTCCTGGGGTCCCTCCTGTTCGCTGGAGCTGGTGCTGCTGAGGCTGGTGCATTTGGCCTGGTGCTGGATCTGCTTACTGATGGCAGCAGCACGATACTCTTGATACAGGGGCTCTGCGTGATGGAGAGCAGGGCAAACAAGGACAGCTGGATGCATCAGCTACGCATCTCTAACTGCTGCACAGGCATGAAGAGCCTCTTCTCCACTACGTGTCTCTAACTGCTGCACAGGCGTGAAGAGCCTCCTCTTCTCCTGCTGCACACGTGTCTTCTAACTCTGCACAGGCGTGAAAAACCTTTTCTCCACACGTGTCTCTAATTGCTGCACAGGCGTGAAAACCTTTTCTCCACTACGTGAGCCTCTGAACTGGCGTGAAGAGCCATTTCTCCAGGACGTGTCTCTAACTGCTGCACAGGCGTGAAGAGCCTCTCTTCTCCAAATGTCTCTAACTGCTGCACAGGCGTGAAAAAACCCTTTCTCCACTACGTGTCTCTAACTGCTGCACAGGCGTGAAGAGCCTCTTCTCCACTACGTGTCTCTAACTGCTGCACAGGCGTGAAGAGCCTTTTCTCCACTACGTGTCTCTAACTGCTGCACAGGCGTGAAAAGCCTTTTCTCCACTACGTGTCTCTAACTGCTGCACAGGCGTGAAGAACCTGTTCTCCACTACATGTCTCTAACTGCTTGTGAAGATCCTTTTCTTACATGTAACTGCTGCACAGGCATGAAGATCCTTTTCTCCACTACATGTCTCTAACTGCTGCACAGGCGTGAAGAACCTTTTCTCCACTACGTGTCTCTAACTGCTGCACAGGCATGAAGATCCTTTTCTCCACTACATGTCTCTAACTGCTGCACAGGCGTGAAGAACCTTTTCTCCGCTACGCCTCTCTAACTGCTGCACAGGCGTGAAGAGCCTCTTCTCCGCTACGTGTCTCTAACTGCTGCACAGGCGTGAAGAAGCCTATCCACGCCACTCTAACTGCTGCACAGGCGTGAAAAAGAACCACATGTCTCTAACTGCTGCACAGGTGTGAAGAGCCTTTTCTCCATTATCCTGTCTCTAACTGCTGCACATGAAAAATCCTTTTCTCCATCCATCCTCTAACTGCATGTCTCTCTGCTTCACCTCTCTAACTGCTGCACAGGTGAAAGCCTTTTCTCCACTATGCCTCTCTAACTGTCACAGGTGTGAGAGCCTCTTCTCCACAGGTGCTGCACAGGCGTGAAGAGCCTCTTCCTTTTCTCTCTAACTGCTGCACAGGCGTGAAGAACCTTTTCTCTCTCTAACTGCTGCACAGGCGTGAAGAACCTTTTCTCCACTACGTGTCTCTAACTGCAGCACAGGCGTGAAAAACCTTTTCTCCACTACGTGTCTCTAACTGCTGCACAGGCATGAAGATCCTTTTCTCCACTACATGTCTCTAACTGCTGCACAGGCGTGAAGAACCTTTTCTCCGCTACGTGTCTCTAACTGCTGCACAGGCGTGAAGAACCTTTTCTCCACTACGTGTCTCTAACTGCTGCACAGGCATGAAGAACCTTTTCTCCGCTACGCCTCTCTAACTGCTGCACAGGCGTGAAGAGCCTCTTCTCCGCTACGCCACTCTAACTGCTGCACAGGTGTGAAAAGCCTTTTCTCCACTATGTATCTCTAACTGCTGGACAGCTGTGAAGAGCCTTTTCTCCACTACGTGTCTCTAACTGCTGCACAGGCATGAAGAGCCTCTTCTCCACTACGTGTCTCTAACTGCTGCACAGGCGTGAAGAGCCTCTTCTCCGCTACGTGTAACTAACTGCTGCACAGGTGTGAAGAGCCTTTACTGCACTACGTGTCTCTAACTGCTGCACAGGTGTGAAGAGCCATTTCTCCACTACGCGTGTCTAACTGCTGCACAGGTGTGAAGAGCCTTTACTCCACTACTTGTCTCTATCTGCTGCACAGGTGAGAAGAGCCCTTTCTCCACAACGTGTCTCTAACCACTGCACAGGTGTGAAAAGCTGTTTCTCCGCTACGTGTCTCTAACTGCTGCACAGGTGTGAAAAGCCTTTTATCCGCAACGTGTCTCCAACTGCTGCACAGGTGTGAAAAGCCTTTTCTTTCCGCTACACCTCTCTAACTGCTACAGGTGTTCTTTTCTCCACTGCTCTCTAACTGCTGCACAGGTGTGAAAAGCCTTTTCTCCCTACGTGTCTCTAACTGCTGCACAGGTGTGGCTTTTTCTCCACTATGTATCTCTAACTGCTGCACAGGTGTGAAAAGCCTTTTCTCCACTATGGCTCTCTAACTGCTGCACAGGTGCACAGGCACAGGTGTGAAGAGCCTTTTCTCCCTCACGTGTCTCTAACTGCTGCACAGGTGTGAAAAGCCTTTTCTCCACTACGTGTCTCTAACTGCTGCACAGGGTGAAGAGCCTTTTCCTCCTGTCGCTGCACTGAAAAGCCTTTTCTCCACTACATGTCTCTAACTGCTGCACAGGCGTGAAGAACCTTTTCTCCGCTATGCCTCTCTAACTGCTGCACAGTCGTGAAGAGCCCTTTTTCTCCTAACTGCTGCACAGGTGTGAAGAGCCTTTTCTCAACTCCTGTCTCTAACTGCTGCACAGGTGTGAAAACCTTTCTCTAACTGCTGGACAGGTGAGAAGAGCCCTTTCTCCACAACGTGTCTCTAACTGCTGCACAGGTGTGAAAAGAACACCTTTGCTGCACAGGTGTCCTTTTCTCCACGTGTATCTCTAACTGCTGCACAGGCATGAAGAGCCTCTTCTCCACCACGTGTCTCTAACTGCACACAGGCGTGAAAAGCCCTTTTTTTCTCCTAACTGCTGCACAGGTGTCTCTAACTGCAGCACAGGTGTGAAGAGCCTTTTTCTCCGCCTTCTTGCTGCACAGGCGTGAAGAACCTTTTTCCTCCGCTTGTGTCTCTAACTGCTGCACAGGCGTGAAGAGTGCCTCTCTAAAGCACAGGCGTGAAGAGCCTTTTCTCTATAACTGCTGCACAGGCGTGAAGAACCTTCTCTAACTGAAGAGCCTAACTGTCTCTAACTGCTGCACAGGTGAAGAACCTTTTCTCCACTAACTGCTGCACAGGTGTGCCTTCTCTCCTCTCTAACTGCTCTAACTGCTGCACAGGTGTGAAAAGCCTTTTCTCAGAGGTGTGAAAGCCTTTTTTACACCTCTCTAACTGCTGCACAGGTGTGAAGAGCCTTTTTCTCTCTAACTGCTGCACAGGTGTGAAAGAGCCTTTTCTCCACTCTAACTTTTCTCCACTAACTAACTGCTGCACAGGTGTGAAGAGCCTTTTCTCCACTATGCCTCTCTAACTGCTGCACAGGTGTGAAAAGCCTTTTCTCCGCTACACCTCTCTAACTGCTGCACAGGTGTGAAAAGCCTTTTCTCCACTATGCGTGTCTCTAACTGCTGCACAGGTGTGAAAAGCCTTTTTTCCACTCTCTAACTGCTGCACAGGTGTGAAGAGCCTTTTCTCCACTACGTGTCTCTAACTGCTGCACAGGTGTGAAGAGCCTTTTCTCCACCTCCTCTAACTGCTGCACAGGTGTCTCTTTCTGCTGCTAACAGCTGCACAGTGTGAAAAGCCTTTTCTCCACTATGCCTGTCTCTAACTGCTGCACAGGTGTGAAAAGCCTTTTTCCTTTTTTGCACAGGTGTCTCTAACTGCTGCACAGGTGTGAAAAGCCTTTTCTCCACTACGTGTCTCTAACTGCTGCACAGGTGTGAAAAGCCTTTTCTCCACTACGTGTCTCTAACTGCTGCACAGGTGTGAAAAGCCTTTTCTCCACTACGTGTCTCTAACTGCTGCACAGGTGTGAAAAACTGCTGCACAGGTGTGAAAAGCCTTTTTCCGCTACACCTCTCTAACTGCTGCACAGGTGTGAAAAAGCCTTTTCTCCACTACGTGTCTCTAACTGCTGCACAGGTGTGAAAAGCCTTTTCTCCGCTTTGCCTCTCTAACTGCTGCACAGGTGTGAAAAGCCTTTTCTCCACTACGTGTCTCTAACTGCTGCACAGGTGTGAAAAGCCTTTTCTCCACTACGTGTCTCTAACTGCTGCACAGGTGTGAAAAGCCTTTTCTGCTAACACAGGTGTGAAAAGCCTTTTCTCTCCTCTAACTGCTGCACAGGTGTGTGAAAAGCCTTTTCTCCACTTACACCTCTAACTGCTGCACAGGTGTGCTACACCTCTCTAACTGCTGCACAGGTGTGAAAAGCCTTTTTTTCTCCTCTACACGTGTCTCTAACTGCTGCACAGGTGTGAAAAGCCTTTTCTCCACTACACCTCTCTAACTGCTGCACAGGTGTGAAAAGCCTTTTCTCCCTACACCTCTCTAACTGCTGCACAGGTGTGAAAAAGCCTTTTTCTGTATCTCTAACCTGTCTCTAACTGCTGCACAGGTGTGAAAAGCCTTTTCTCCTCTAACTGCTGCACAGGTGTGAAAAGCCTTTTCTCCACTACACCTCTCTAACTGCTGCACAGGTGTGAAAAGCCTTTTCTCCACTATGCCTCTCTAACTGCTGCACAGGTGTGAAAAGCCTTTTCTCTCTAACTGCTGCACAGGGTGTGAGCCTTTTCTCCACTTATGCCTCTCTAACTGACGTGTCTCTAACTGCTGCACAGGTGTGAAGAGCCTTTTCTTGTGTCTCTAACTGCTGCACAGGTGTGAAAAGCCTTTTCTCCACTATGCCTCTCTAACTGCTGCACAGGTGTGAAAAGCCTTTTCTCCACTATGCCTCTCTAACTGCTGCACAGGTGTGAAAGCCTTTTCTCCACTACGCCTCTCTAACCTTTTCTCCACCGTGTCTCTAACTGCTGCACTGTGAAGAGCCTTTTCTCCACTATGCCTCTCTAACTGCTGCACAGGTGTGAAGAGCCTTTTCTCCACTATGTGTCTCTAACTGCTGCACAGGTGTGAAGAGCCTTTTCTCCACTCTTATGCCTCTCTAACTGCTGCACAGGCGTGAAGAACCTTTTCTCCGCTACGCCTCTCTAACTGCTGCACAGGTGTGAAGAGCCTTTTCTCCACTATGTGTCTCTAACTGCTGCACAGGTGTGAAGAGCCTTTTCTCCACTATGCCTCTCTAACTGCTGCACAGGTGTGAAGAGCCTTTTCTCCGCTACGTGTCTCTAACTGCTGCACAGGCGTGAAGAGCCTTTTCTCCGCTACGTGTCTCTAACTGCTGCACAGGTGTGAAAAGCCTTTTCTCCACTGCACAGGTGTGTCTCTAACTGCTGCACAGGTGTGAAAAAGCCTTTTTCTCCACTATGCCTCTCTAACTGCTGCACAGGTGTGAAAAGCCTTTTCTCCACTTTGCCTCTCTAACTGCTGCACAGGTGTGAAAAGTAACTAACTGCTGCACAGGTGTGAAAAGCCTTTTCTCCACTATGCCTCTCTAACTGCTGCACAGGTGTGAAAAGCCTTTTCTCCACTACGTGTCTCTAACTGCTGCACAGGTGTGAAAAGCCTTTTCTCCACTACGTGTCTCTAACTGCTGCACAGGTGTGAAAAGCCTTTTCTCCGCTCTCTCTAACTGCTGCACAGGTGTGAAAAGCCTTTTCTCCACTACGTGTCTCTAACTGCTGCACAGGTGTGAAGCCTTTTCTCCTTTTCTCCACTGCTGCACAGGTGTCTCTAACTGCTGCACAGGTGTGAAAAGCCTTTTCTCCACTACGTGTCTCTAACTGCTGCACAGGTGTGAAAAGCCTTTTCTCCACTTCGTGTCTCTAACTGCTGCACAGGTGTGAAAAGCCTTTTCTTTCCACTCGCCTCTCTAACTGCTGCACTAGCCTTTTCTGCTGTCTCTAACTGCTGTGTGAAAAGCCTTTTCTCTCTAACTGCTGCACAGGTGTGAAAAGCCTTTTCTCCACTACGTGCCTCTCTAACTGCTGCACAGGTGTGAAAAGCCTTTTCTCCACTACGTGTCTCTAATTGCTGCACAGGTGTGAAAAGCCTTTTCTCTGCTTTGCCTCTCTAACTGCTGCACAGGTGTGAAAAGCCTTTTCTCCACTACGTGTCTCTAACTGCTGCACAGGTGTGAAAAGCCTACACCTCTCTAACTGCTGCACAGGTGTGAAAAGCCTTTTTCTCTCTAACTGCTGCACAGGTGTGAAAAAGCCTTTTCTCCAGGTGTGAAAAGCCTTTTACCTCTCTAACTGCTGCACAGGTGTGAAAAGCCTTTTCTCCACTACATGTCTCTAATTGCTGCACAGGTGTGAAAAGCCTTTTCTCCGCTTTGCCTCTCTAACTGCTGCACAGGTGTGAAAAGCCTTTTCTCCACTACGTGTCTCTAACTGCTGCACAGGTGTGAAAAGCCTTTTCTCCACTATGCTGCACAGGTGTCTCTAACTGCTGCACAGGTGTGAAAAGCCTTTTCTCCACTATGCCTCTCTAACTGCTGCACAGGTGTGAAAAGCCTTTTCTCCACTACACCTCTCTAACTGCTGCACAGGTGTGAAAAGCCTTTTCTCCTCTATGCCTCTCTAACTGCTGCACAGGTGTGAAAAGCCTTTTCTCCACTACCTCTCTAACTGCTGCACAGGTGTGAAAAGCCTTTTCTCTACTACATGTCTCTAACTGCTGCACAGGTGTGAAAAGCCTTTTCTCCGCTACACCTCTCTAACTGCTGCACAGGTGTGAAAAGCCTTTTCTCCGCTACACCTCTCTAACTGCTGCACAGGTGTGAAAAGCCTTTTCTCCGCTACACCTCTCTAACTGCTGCACAGGTGTGAAAAGCCTTTTCTCCGCTACACCTCTCTAACTGCTGCACAGGTGTGAAAAGCCTTTTCTCCACTACGTGTCTCTAATTGCTGCACAGGTGTGAAAAGCCTTTTCTCCACTATGCCTCTCTAACTGCTGCACAGGTGTGAAAAGTCTTTTCTCCGCTACACCTCTCTAACTGCTGCACAGGTGAAAAAGCCTTTTCTCCGCTTACACCTCTCTAACTGCTGCAAAAAGCTTTTCTCCGCTACACCTCTCTAACTGCTGCACAGGTGTGAAAAGTCTTTTCTCCGTGTCTCTAACTGCTGCACAGGTGTGAAAACCTGCTCTGAAAAAACTGCTGCACAGGTGTGAAAAAGTCTTTTCTCCGCTACACCTCTCTAACTGCTGCACAGGTGTGAAAAAGCCTTTTCTCTGCTCACGCGTCTCTAACTGCTGCACAGGTGTGAAAAAGCCTTTTTCTTTTCTCTGCTGCACAGGTGTGAAAGCCTTTTCTCCTTTTTCTCTAACGTGTCTAACTGCTGCACAGGTGTGAAAAGCCTTTTCTCCGCTACGCGTCTCTAACTGCTGCACAGGTGTGAAAAGCCTTTTCTCCACATACAGCTCTCACTGTGCGGTATAGCTTGTTAGGTCATGTGACAGAGGCAGGAACCTTTCATGTTTACTTGAACAGCCTTAATATGCCTCTAGATGCTATATAGATTTTGAGGTTAGCTCAGCACTGGGTTGTAGCAGTTGTAGAAGAACAGTGAGCATTACTGGAAAGAGTAGTCTCTTCTCATCATTATTATATCATGTCATACTTCTGTAATTGATGCATTGTCCACATAGGTTGACCAAATTCATTTTCAAGCATTAGTACAATGTAAATTTAATGTAATTGTAGTCTACTAGATTAAAGGATAAATGGTGCACTGTCAAAACAAGCTTTACCCTCCTTGAGGCAAGACTCCAGGTCCGCTGATAAACTCTGAGGTAGCAATGAGGACGGCCTGGGAGAGAGAATCCAGAAAAAGATGATGAAGGCATGAAGACCTCGATTTGATGGAGACAGTTTTTTTCTCCAGATGGCAGCTGATTACATTCACATCAGACAATGTAAGATGAATGCGTCTCATTTTCGGAGGTGTCAATATTTGTGTATTACTCAGTGCGCATGTGTGTTACTTTTGGGAGCGCTTTTGCACACTGTGTGTTTGTCTGTTTTACTTGTGTCTGCTAGTGCAATGGGATGGATGGTGTTTGCAATGTTCTGTGTGTGTTTTGTGTGCTTTTTGAAGCCCCACAGGTTTTTGCCTGCCTCACAGTCACAAAAGAGCGAATCTTACTCTTCTTCTCTGATTAGGTCCACCTTCTCCCAGTCATCAAAATCACTGTCATCAATCTCTGGAGAGAGAAAATGATAACGATGCAAAACAATGACAGCACGTTAATTATTATCTTCATGGTGTGTTCTTTGACTGTCACAATCAAACTTAATGATGAATCCAATGGTCATTTTGGAGCTCATAGAATTCCAATACTCTGTTTAACTTTTCAACCAAGTGATCAGTAGAGCATTGTGGAGGAGTATGTTAAAATGAGGGAGGGCAATGTATTAGAGGACGTATAATTGTCTTCTCAATGACTCGTCTAAAATTTCCGTTCATTTCTCAAATTTTCATTCACAGTTGAAGTCAAAAGTTTACGTACACTTCGGGTGAGGTCATTAAAACTCTTTTTTTTAAATCCACTCCACTCATTTTACATCAACAAACTATTGTTTTGGCAAGTCAGTCAGGACATTTACTTAGTGCATGGCACACGTAATTTTTCTAACAATTGCGTGCAGGCATATTATTTCACATGTAATTCACAATACCAAAATTCCAGTGGGTCCAAAGTTTACATACACTAAGTTGACTTTGCCTTTAAACAACTTGGAAAATTTCAGGAGATTATGTCACAGCTTTAGAAGCTTCAGCTTGGTTCAATGACATCATTTGAGTCAACTGCAGGTGTGTCCATGGATGTATTTCAAGGTCTACCTTCAAGCTCACAGCATTGTGAACAGCAAGCTTTCCGTCTGAGTGAACGTTCTGACCGTAAAATAAGCAGTTCCTTTAATGAGTACGTGTGCTTGCTGATGCAGCTTTGTGGAAAAATTGGCAAAACTCTGAACTTTATCATGGAGAAAAGGTATGTTTTTAGTTTGGAGAGGTTGCTGGTGACCACTGATATCCAATTGCACCTATATTGATAAACTCATGCTAAATTCAACCAGAAAATCATTAATTCATATTGAAATGAATGAGTCAAAAGTTGATTTGCGTTAAAAATATAATTATTTTATGATTTGACAGTGCGCAGTTTTGTGGGCTGTGTGTGTTTGGGGAGCCACCTGGAGAGCTGTCTTATTGGGCTTCCTCTTTCGAAGCCAAATAAGATTTAATGCTCAGATGAGGAATACTTGTGGTCTAGGAGTTTATGATCCCAGAAATGTATTGTTTTAACCCCCAGCCATTTTTCAATCCTTAGTATTATTTTTTAATAATTTCAATGCAGAATTTTGTGAAGATTTTTTTTAAATGTTTGCAGCCCAGTTGAGCCATATTGGGTTTCTCTATGAATCTTAAATCTTGAATTATAAAGCATTAAATAAGGTAGCACATAAATAGCCATTTTTGGCTTCTGCGCAAAGGGGTTAAACAATTTAAAGGCAATACTGCCACATTTTAATTAAGTACATGTAAATTTATGACCCACTGGGAATGTGATGAAAGAAATAAAAGCTGAAATAAATAATTCTCTCAACTATTATTCTGTTATTTTATGATCTTAAAATTAAGTAGTAATGATGTCTGACAGGGAATATTTACTCAGATTACATGTCAGGATTTTTGAAAAACTGAGTTTAAGTGTTTGGCTAAAGTGTGTAAACTTTTGACTTCAACTGTAGGAGCAGTAAATACTAAAATCAGCAGAGGAACCCGCTGAACACACTGGGACACTAATGATTGCACCCAATGGTTTGGACACTGAATTCACAGCTGTGCAAATGTAGACAATGACAACAAGCACCTTCTTCCGTCCTTAATCTGTGTTTAATCTTTGACTGAGGACTGCTGAAGAACCTCCTGCGGTGTTTGGGCTTGGGCTGTTTGTGGAGCTGACTGTTTTTACTCAGGGGGGACATTTCGCCCCCCTGGAGATGATGACGATGATGACGATGATGATGAATGGGAGCCTTGGTTCTTAAATTTGATCAACTGGAGGTCAAGTCTTGGAGGGACGGGCGGGGGCGTGTCCTGTGAGATTTTGGGACTCAGTTGGGTTTGCTGGCTTTGGCTGCATGCTGGAGAGGACCAATGAGAGCGGTGGTAGAATTTTGGGGGATTCAAAATGGGGGTCTGAGAGCATTCCTCGGAGTTCCAATCCCTCGTGATGGCATCTGGAACCTTCTGGAACTTCATCCCCTCCTCCTGGCCGCTCTTCTCTATTGCCTCTCCTCTCGTGGTCACCCTGTCCATCATCCTCTGCCTCCCTCCTTCACTTCCTGCATCCTTTCCTTCTTTCCTTGTCTCCTCCTCGTCCGCCGGGACCCAAACCAGTCTCATGCCAGGTCGTTGTTGGTGGCAAATGCAAGTGCAGCTGGTCCTGCAGAACAGGTGGGGTGAAACTGCTGACCCCAGACCTGTCTCCTCTTCCTCATGGTGTTTCACCTCTGCCTCCATTTCCATGCCTTCTGGAGCTTACAGATAGAGAAAAAAGTCATTTTATCACAGATATTAAGTTTATAAATGGGATAAAACACCGATCAGGATTTCAGAATGGTAAAACCGCTGCGAAAATCTTCAGTGAATGCTGTACCTGGTGTGCTGTTGGTGCCACCAAGCTGTGGCAGATTTAGAGCAGCTGTTGAGCACTGATGTTCCTGTGCTCTGTTATCAGCTTTGGACAAAAGTATTTTGCTAATGAACAAAAGGAATGCATCAGATTTTTTGAGCACTCTTACACGCTTTTACTGTGAGTGTGTGATCTATGCAGTGCCCATCGCCGTACCGCCTCACGTTGTTATGATTCTGCTATGACTGTCATGATTCTGATCTGCTTTGCCATGTTTTGATGTTCTGTCTGATTTGGATTTGGATTTCTGCAATGTCTGACTATTCTTTGAAAAGTGTATTGTGATTTGGTAACTTAGAATTGTTCATGTATTGTCTTAGTTTAGTTTTTCCATGTTTTGCATTTTACCATAGTTATATTCCGGTCCATGTTTTTGTTATCACCATGCATTGCACTTTGTCTCCCCCTGTCTGGTCTCTTGTCTGCTCACAGCCCCAGTATTGCGTGCCACTCTTTCGGGTGATTTAATGGATTCTGGTTTTCAACCATTCCTTCCAATCTCGTTTACTTCCTTCATCTTGCTTTTTCTGGATTACTAACCAAGACTAACAGTTTGTTGTTTTTGTTAAATTACTAACCAAGACTAACATTGTACATAGTACTAGCTTACTAACAAGCACTAGGGATTGTATAGCTGCACTCTACTAATTGACTAACGATCTCTCAGCATTCACCCTGTTCTAGTCTCCGCCTCTTGCCTTCACTCAATTTACTTTGCTGTGCTTCTAGCAGATTCTCTGCACCTGTCTAATCACTGTTCTGCCACTCACTCTGTGCACGTAGAAATCCCTAACCAGATCTGTTTGTTCTGTCTATAGGCTGTCTTGTGATTCCTGTCCGCGTTTTGGCTTTTGCCTATTTCATGTGATTAGGTTCTCCCTCATGTTTGCTTCCTTTGTAATTAGCCTCATTTCCTGCACCTGTGTTCTATGTATCATGTGATCTCCCAGGAGTGTATATTAGGTGTCTTTTCACAGCACTTCCTTGTCAGAATGTTTCTCTTGTTTACCTGTGCTGCTTTTGTATTTGCCTTGTACTCATCGTGTTACTCTTCTGACTGGACCGTCCAACTTACGATTTTTGGCTCTGCATTTTGGATTATTGTTGCATCTGTGTTTATGAACCCTTTTTTGCCCGACTACGATTTTTGTGATTGCTGCCCTGTTAAGGGTTTGGATTACACCCACTGTTTTTTGGTTTTTGCTTCTCTGACAAACCTGTGCCTGTGTACTGAACCTATTTTTGCCTGACCACGAGTACTGTGTTTGCTGCCCTGGTTTTCGACTCTGTTTCTGCCTTCCTGGATTGTGACTTTTGGATTGTGGACTCTGTACCTTTTGCCTTCTGCCCTGCGGGGGTTACCCCCCTCGCTCAATAAAATCACTTTACCTGCAATCCTGTGTTCTCGCGACTGGTTCCTGAACGATACCTCACACGTCCCCTCAAATCTACTGACCAATCAGAGCTTTCCACTGCTCGTACCCAGGTGAAAGCCGAGGGTGAGCATTTTTAGCTGGAGGCTCTAAATTGTGGAATAGTTTGCTGCAAAGTATTGATCTTCATTCTCCATTGACGTTTAAAAACACAGCTAAAGACCCACTACTTTTTCTTTAGCCTTTCAGTTGTCATCATGAAGACATGCTTCATTGTGCATTGTATTTTTTATTTGTTTTGAAATGCTATGTGTGACTTGTTTGTGAGGGTTTGTTTATGGGGGGTCATGGATGTCATGATTGATATTGTAAATGTATGCTGCCTTACTGACTGTGTGAAAACAATTATCCCCTTGGGGACATTAAAGAACCTAACCTAATTACTTTTTTTTTTTTTTTTTTTTGCTCATGTTTCTGACTTTTTGATCATTCATGTCATGATATTTGATCATTCTAATGTTTTTAATCTCTCTATAAGGCACTTAGGTCAATGGTTGTTTTAAATGTTCTTTTCAAAAATTTGACTTGGCTTGACAGATCAATAAATTGCCTACAGAAAAATCAAATACAAGAACACTCAGAGCGCATACATCCACCACGGTATGAGCAACTTTACTATCATCTAATGGATTTTAAGATTTATGGCATGTACTATTCCAATTCCACAATGGTGAAACATTTTCAAAAATTCCTGAATCCTGAATTAGATCTGGATCACTCCCAACATGAAGTCACCTCTAAGATAAGTCACCTCTGGTAAAAATTTCATAAAAATCTGTCCATAACTTTTTCCATAATGTTGCTAACAAACAAACATACCCACAAACTGAAGGTGAAACATGACCTCCTTGTCGGAGATAATAAGCATTTATGTAGCAGACACAGGACATAACGGGAAGGGAGCCGGTGGGATTTCATGCCAGCGAGTGGATGTTATAACATTGTGCCTCGCGAACTCCTCCTATAGGCGCCCTGCTAATGTTTTGACCTGCATTCACAGAATTTAACATAAGCCCTGAGGCACCGTATTTGATTGGAATGGCAGGTCGTGCTAACCACCCCATCATGTACATGTCCCCATAGCCCCCCATGACTGGAAATCATAGTGCTTCAGTTCAAACCCATGTACTGCTACATGTTCCGCGCGGGATTTCCACAGTCAGCGCAGCCAAAAAGGCGGAAGTGGCCCTTTGGCTGGTTTGGCTGCCGTGAGAAACTGGACTTCTCCTTTTCTTTAAAGCTTCCTCTTTACAACCAGCGTTTGATGAACACAAACTGCTTCTCCTGCTCTGCTTTACCTGAGAGCACCCCGACAGTTCTGAGCAGGAGGGCCTGCGGAGGGAAAAGGTGCTGGAGGGATGGTGTGAGTGAAGCAAAAGAAGAGAGACAGTCCTCAGGATGGAGAGGGAAAGAGCGAGATTAATGAAAGTTGTGTTTTTCCCCTGTGGCGAAAGGAGACAGTTCCCATCTCTCTATGACACTCATCGGGAAACTGAAAAACTTTGGTGAAGCCCAACAACCTGAGTATCAAGTCCTGTAATAAACCGTGATGAACGATCACAGGAGTGAAAATGTATTGCAGATAGATTATTGGAAACACTGCCATAAATGTCGACTCTGTAAAGCTCACCACTTATTGTTTTTATTGAGACTGGCTCAGGTATGAATTAATTCAATTCTCATGATGAGTGCGTCAACTGTCATTATGCGTGCGTGATTTTTACAGCAGCAACTCTGTGGTTGATAGCAAGTATCCTGACAGTTGTTGGTTTGTCCTTGTTAGAGAACTTTTAACCTTAACCTTATTTTGTTTTAGCTGTCACAGTTTTTTTATTTTTGGCACAAGTTGTCTTAATTTTTGACATTTCCCCAACCCAGTTTAAATAATTATGTAGTTTTTGTGCCAGCTCTAATTAAGGCACCAGCTATTTGGCCCCTTGGAACTGTATTCGTATCCTCATCTTACTTTGGAAAGTTACCGAACAAAAGACTACTCTTTAGATCTCTTTTAAGATGACATAAATTGCTTGTTAGCACTCAAATTAGAATGACCCATGCATATTGTTCTCTTATTATGGCATAGACATCACAAAGTTAAAAGCAATTTTCTCAGGAGTGCTTTCAGTATTTATTTCACTGCTATATATGCAATCCATCCATCCATTATTTATACCATGTCTTCCTCATTGGGCTCAGGGGGGAGCTGGAGTCTGTCCCAGCTGACTATGAGCAAAAGGCAGGGGACACACCTTGGACAGCTCGCCAATCCATCGCAGGACGCACACACACACCATACACACACCATACACTCACACACTCATACCAATGGGCAACTTAGAGTATCTTATTAGCCAATAGTGCATCTCTTTGGACCGTGGGGAAAAAACTGGAGTACCTGAGGGAAACCCGGAGGGAAAACTCCCAAACTCCACACAGAGAGGCCCCAGACCGGATTCATACCCCCAACCCCCAAATAAGGAGGAATTACCTGGCCGTCCACCTTGAGCGCTCACAGACTGGCCATCTTCTATATCCTCCTTTTGTTGGACTTCCTGTTTGCCAGTCTCCTCTGAGGGTCTGTTGCTCTGGGGTTGCGGCAGAGGCCTGTGTTTGATGATTGGGGTTGGTTTTGGTTCCCCGTACAGTTGACCTCCGTCTTCAGTTTTTGGGCTGAACACTACACCCTGCTGATTCAAATGTTCCACAATCTGCTTCACTTGGCTGTTTCGTCCAACAGGAGTAGTTCCCCTCCCCGCCGGCAGAGGGCAGGGTGACTTGCTGCGAAGCTGAGGTTTTCTGGGTTTTTGGGGTTTGGGGGAAAATAAGCGTCCAGTGGACAACATTTTTGACGTGTTTTTTCATTTATTTCATGCTTAATGTCTGCCCACAAATCGTTTTTTGCAATTGGTGGAGGTCAGCTGGAGTTCCCTACCTGTAAAAAACAATAATAAAATAGTTATCCACCTCGTATATTCATAATTGGAAAAATGATATGGACAAATAAAAAATGTTTAATGAATAACAGCAGGCATTTGTTCACACCAACATCTCATGATCCTAACAGCAAGCAAAAGCATTATGTGCCATCATATGCCCTGTAATACACATGACACTTGAGTTATCAGAAATACCTAATTCTCAGCATGCTCCCAGCAATGAATAAAGAAGTATAGGGAATTGCGCCCAAACACATTACGAGCATAATGTGAGTAAAGTTTTTAAATGCATCTACTTTAAATGAACGTATGTTTTAAGGACTACAGAAAAATTGAAAGTCATTCTACAATAGAGACAAATGCTTTATCCCTTTAGGGGAATTGGTATTCTTGTACTGTATTCAAAATTCTGTACGCAGACAGGAAATTGCAGCATTCTCACTTCCTTACTGAATTTTGCGAAATGTCAGCGGTTTCTGTCTTTCCCCTTGTGACACACACCATCAACAGAGGCAAAAACAAAAAAAAACCCATCAAGTGATTGTAGCTCATGGGCATTGTCATACATGTATGTTGAGACATGTATATTTGCTTCATAGCATGCCTACTTGAATTCACACTTAGCCACTTTGTAGGTCTGTCAGTGTGTAATAATGCCAAACGTGCATGGTCTACTGACCGTGTCTGCTTTTATTTGTCAGTATCATCACCATATATTTGTTTCAAGAGAATACTGGAATGGTTGCTGCATCACTATTCAATGTCAAACAGTCAACTTGACTATTGAATCTTTGTGTCTGTGAGGTTGTAAAAGTTCAAATTTACAGAAGCTTAGCATACAAATGACTGAGGGCAGATTTTAAAGTGTTAGCATTTCTGTCTAACCTTTAAGAATCTCAGAAACAAAAAAATCATTGCCCATGTCACTGCATCTCTAGGATAGGTCTCTCACAACAAACCCAAAAATCAAAGAATTTTTAAAGATAATGTATGATCTGAGATCAGTTCTGGTCGAATATTATTTTTGTTCTTTTGAGTTCCGTACAGCCCATTGCTAACTCTGTGTACCAGCAAGTCAGAAAATTGAACCAGACAAAGATCCAGTGTCCTTTCTATTGAGCCTAACTAAGCAAAGAAAATTGTCTTTTTTACAGGCGAGTGCAAATCCCTGTATTTAAGTTTATCTCCAGGAAAAATTAATATTATCACAGATATGCTGGAATAAAATGTATTATTACTGATCTGCAGAAAATCTTATTTGTTTTTCCCCAGTTGACTGTAGGCAATGCGCAGAGAATCAAGCTAAGGTTTTTAGTTTATGTCATTTTCAGAACAACTAACTGGACAGGGTAAATTTTAAAGCTAAAATAATTTCAATGCCTGATTAATTTATTTTAGCACTGGCTATGTATTTGGCATTTTAACCACTCATACTAATTTATGAATGAGCATGTTCAGAAACTAGTTAAATAATCCATAGTTGTATAATGTAAGGGGCATAGTATACTTTCCCTTGCATCACAAAAATGTAACTACACCCAAACCTACAACTGCTTTTTTCAATGAATTACTTACTGTGTCTCCAGTGTTGTTGGTTTCTGCCTGATGCAAAATCCTCGTCCAAATCTATATGTATCGGTCAAAAAAGAGCAAAAAAATGAAATTCATAACAAATGTACATCCAAAGTACTGAGAACAGATCCATGTAAATATTTTTCACAACTGGAATAAAAGATAACTTGACCAGCACCATTCTGACTTGGCACTGCGCGTCTGCTGCCCACTTGTGCTGCAAATACTGTCACTCGCTGTTCCTGCTCTCTGAACTTTATGCTTGGAAGTACGATGCTTCTCAGTTCTTCATTCTCTGATCCTGTTTTGATGTCCTGCGCTTCACCGGTAAAAGTGCTGTTTAGTAGAACTGGCAGAAGTGGAAATTCTGGGGTTTGAGGTAGAAGTCCTCTCCAATCTCTTGCCTTCACTTATGTGAGGAGACGAGCCTTACTGCTGAAAGCAGGTCTTAGCCTGGGCATCATTCTAACTGCTTTCAGCCCTAGATTTGAGGAAAAAAAAACATAAAATTTTATAAGCAACCGCAGAGATTTTACCCAAAAGAAAACAATGAGATGATCTCACCCTCCATAGTCTGCAAGAGTAGTACAATATTTCTAGTAGTTCACACTAATGAGAGTCTTTCTAGTAAGTGTCAATTAACCTAGAAAAAGCTGGGCAAACATAGTTTGGTCAAGAAAATTAAAAAAAAAAAAAAAAAAACTACCTACAGTCACATCTCTTGAGTGTTATGGAAAAACCTGGTAAGTCACAAAAAGCAGATTCCAAGAAAAAGACAGAAAACTGTGTCCCTCTGGGGTTAAGCGCTTGTCTGACAATAAAACTGACTTGGCAGTTATTTGCTCATTACATAATAAGCGATATTTATGGAGGATTTTTTTAAATTCAGTATCTATGGCAATATGACTTGCAGAATTTTTCCATCTGAAAATGTAAAATGTTATTTCTCAAAATGATGGACAAAAACCAAACAATTATGCAGTTGCAGTGGTTTTTGACAGTTCAGTGTTAACTGCACCATCTGCCTCCCTCTTGAGGCCATTTTTCAGTCATTATGAGCGTGTGAATTATGAATTCCAACCATTAATCTCCTGCGCATCCAATGGTCTGCATGGGGGCTAACTTGACAAATCATGTAATTGGCATGCTGCTTCAAAATTGGCTAATTCAACTTGCCAGGTTTTGTCATGACAAAATAAAAGATTTTTGTTATGGTTCTGCCTCATGTGTGCTGTTTTGTCATTGTGCTTATTACTTTTATTTTTGTGCTTGTGCTTTTTCTCCCGTGCCTTACTCTTGGTTTATTTTTCAGCTTTCTTGTCCGCCGTCTGAAGATTGATTCACTCTTGCCCAAACTCCTGTGATGTCGTGTGACAGCCTTCAGCATGCCTGCCTCTCGTTGTCCAATCAAGTTTTACTCTTTCGGTTTCGGCTGCGGTATTTCATTCATTACTTCCACCTGTGCTTAATTCCGAGTTTCGCTAAACCCTAAGTAAATGCGTTCCCTGATTGGATCATTACTAACCCGTACTAACCAGCACTTATTTGAGGGTGATTGTAGGGGAGAGCGGGGCGGGTTGGGCCACTTTTTTCATTACGCTTATTTATTTTAAAACTATGCATATAATACACATATATTTAACACTATGCATATTTACGTACATCTGTTTGCTACAAATAGACTCCAAAAATAGACTCCCAGTCCTTTCCAATTTCATACAGTTTAACTGAAAGTGGCGGGTGTGCAAATGTCCCAACGTGCCCCGTGGGTGGGGCGCGGTGGGCCAGTGTTGTATATTACCTTAGAAACAATAGAACACAATACATTTTCACAAAAACATGTTGTGCGATACAAACATTTTCCCCCGCCTGCATCTTTTATAATAAGAAAATCCACAGGACCACTGTGTAAAAGGCAATGGTTCAATGAAGTGCCTCTCGACATCCCTGGCTGCTCTTTCTAGGATCTCCCTAGATACTCCTCTCTCACTGGTGTGCTTTCTATTTTGCATGCGGTCAATAAAGATAAAGAAAATTGCTATTCCTTCATGGAAGGTCGGGGGCGTGTTGGGACACAGTGTCTCAAAGCGCCCCACCTACAGCAGACTGCATATTTGGCTAGCTGTCACTCACTGCTAATTAGCATGAAACATTAACTATTCTATCTTGTAGCCATTAGACTACTTATTAAAACGGTGTATGTTTGGATTTTGTGACATGTATATAAAAGGCAGACATAGAAAAACACTTCCGAAAAATATTTACTTACATGGGGTAAGCGACAATCGCCAATAAAATTCGAGCGTTTTTGAATCTTTCCCTCCTCTTCTGGGTTTCGCTGAAATCACGTTGAGGGTGTGTTCACAAAAATACGTCTCTGTTGCAACAGTGGATCGCCTCGAAATCGCCGTGTCCCAACACGCCCCGTGGCCCAACCCGCCCCGCTCTCCCCTATATATTTTGTCACGTAGTATTAACCTTAATTAACTCATTAGCGTGCGCGAGCGTTTCTAGCTTTAGTAATTTCTTCCTAAGCTTTCCCAGATTAACTATGTTTAAAGCTATGCTTTCCTTTGCTTCTCTAGTGGTGTTCTTATACTCGTCACGTTTAGATTACCTTAATCTAAACCGTCTAGTTTGATTGATCGTCTCAGCGTCTTGTCTCGAGTCATTATTGTTAACCCGGTTCTCGTGAATCTGTTTATTAATCCCATGTGTTTCTGCTTCCTTCTAGATTGCCTTCCGAGTCCCCGCCTCCTCCCGTGTGTATATATGGGGGCAGGAGAGAACAAATCCTCAGACGGAATAGAGATGGGATTCATGGCTCTTTGAAGGGAGCCGGATCTTGAGGAGCCGTTCCTTTCAAAGAGTCGTTCAAAAGACTGGCTCCTTGTTATATTTATTTATTTTCTGGAAGTCAACCAGGGGTGACTCGTTTTTATCAAGGAAAAGATCACTGGTAGCAGTAATAAGATTTAGATCAGAATAATTCAAACTTACACATCCCACGAATATATACTCTATTGGTGGGAATTATTCTGAAATATTGATTAGAATTTCATTTGGCTTGTGTTTTCATTGTAAACATTCCATAAGGTGGTGCCATATCCCCTGGCTTTGACAGTGAGATCACTATTTTGAATTTTCCCTCACCGATAAAACTTTGAGGCACAATAAAAACTACACAGGCTACAGATAACTTCCATGCTAAACAACTTTACTGGAAAATTTTCTACACAAGAACATTTTAACAATACAAAAAAAAATAAAAATATTAAATAAGAATAAAGACACACACACACACACACACACATATATATATATATATATATATATATATATATATATATATATATATATAAAACTAGATTAAAAACGAGGACATAATAAAAATGTGAATGTAAAACTGTACTACCCTACCTGGTGTTTGTACACCTGAACTACTTTACAAACAGGAGCTCAGCTCCTGACTCGAATCCACATCAGAACAGATACAGCAGCAAATGTCTTCAGTCCAGTCGGGCGGCGTTCGCTAATATTCTCCTCCCCTAAATTAGCTGCGCATATATAGCTGCGTTCACGTGAATTGAGCGTGCTGTGGACAACTCAAACTCGGAGATGTCATTAGTGGTTCACGTAAAGGCAGCGTGGACAACTCAGACTCATGGGGCACACAGGTGACACATGAAGGCAGCGTGGGCAATCTGCATATAAGAATGGCTCGCAAACTACTGGCTCGCAACTGCGAATCGGTTCTCATCGTTCACTTAAAAGAGCCGTTCTAAAGACTCGACTCGTTCGCGAACGTCACATCTCTAAGACGGAACTTTGTTGGCCATGCGGTACATTGTGAAATCTCAACTCCTGTGCCTTCCCGAGTATTTCCTTTGTGCGATTCCCGAGCCTTATGTATTTTGCTGCGCCCACGTCTTGTCTCCCTGTTGTCTAAGTCTCCCAGGTTTCCGTCAGTCTAGTTAGGTAAAGTTTTTGTTTTCTAGTTTAGCCACTCATTGAGTGTGCACCTTTATTTCCCACTGCCTTTGGCAGTGTACTTTAGTTTCTCCCATTCGTTCAGTGCATGTGCACGGTGTTTTGTCTCTGGCCTGATTGCCTGGGGGGGTATTCCATCAACGTAGCTAAGAACATCCAGACTAAGGCGTAATCTTGGTGCTTGAATTAGCACCAGCTCCCTATCCAGCCTCGACCCGTTCCATCAAGTGAAATAAACTATAGCTCCAACTGACGCTAATTCGAGCCTCAACTGCTAAGCCGCACTTCGTGCACATGCCCAGAGAAAATAAAAAGCCCACAGCAGCAGGGTGCCGAAAATGTCGCAAAATGACTCAAAGCAAGGGTAAGGATCGAGCGGAGGCGTGCTCCTCTTTTTGGTTTTTCCAGGGTTGGAAAAACCCATGTTAAGGTGCATTACCGCCACGCACTATGGTGACGTAAGGTGTAGAGTGACTATAGCAATACACACAAAAAAAAACTAATCCACAGTTCTTTTTCAATTTTTTTTTTCTATTTCCCTCGCGCCTAACTTCCTCGAAACATGACCGTAGCCTACACAACTAATTAATTTGCATTTGGCTCTCGCCAAAACCTTATTCTAAAATTTCTTGAATTTCTCCCTTCACTTCCATAGTTCCAAGAAATTCCCTCCCTGCATGGACCACCATCCTAATTCTTTACGTCTTAGATTCAATTATTATTATTATTATTTTTTTTTTTTGCGCAATTAATGACCATTGCAATGAAAGTCAAAAATGTAAATGTCTTTGCCCTACAAACTGCTGCAACATTCTTGGCTCCAGAAGCAACGTAGTGGCACCCTCTCATGAGCCCTCACCATATAAATAACGTAGTTCAAAAATATTCTGTCCGGTAACTTTTTCGAATTGAAGCAATACCACCATGCTGTCTTGCTCCTTCCCGTCTCGATATGCGCCGAGCTGCACAAACTCCCTCCACTTCCAAAAAAGACTCAACTTTAACAGAATAAGGGACACCTCCAGTACACCCGTCTTAGTTGGCCGCTGATACATTTTAAGACATGTAATTTGAAAAAGGTCAAATTTTCTTTTAACCGCTTTTGCCTTGTTTCGTCGTCCTACATTCAATTATCACAATTCCACTTCTACATACCCTGCCATCCTTTACGTCCCCAGTTCCATTTTTGACAAACTTCCCGACAAAATGATTATCACTGAATACAAGATTGTTTTCTCATCTATTTCCTACCACCTTCATCCCTACAACAAACGGCCCTTCATCAGTTTCATTGCCACTTCCTTTATTCCTTTTCTTTTTACCCCCTTCCACCTCATCACTCTCTACTTGTTCGAAATTCAGAATTTCAAGCAAAAGACAACTATCGAATAATCAAACAAAACGCTATACTTTCGAAATTCGCGCCTTTGACTCTACCCGAGCACCCCGTCTCTGCGCTCTCCTCAGCGGAGCAAACCCTCTTTATGGGGGTTTATGAGGATTATTGCTAAATTATCACAAGGAAAGGGAACACTGCTGCCATCAACAGGGCGAGGGAGGTGGCCTGGCAGAATATCGTCGACCGGCTAAATGCATAAGTGACATAGAGATCATTCAGTAGGTTGTATTTTATAATAAAAATGTCCCGCATGAAAGGGACAAAATGAATGTAGATAGGCTTACTGATATTCACCAAATTTATTAATTTATTTTCGAAAGTGATACCACATTTATCAACTGATTGCTGCGAAAATTTTCAGATGATTTGCTAGCCAATTGGAATTTTATTAATTTTTTAAAAATTTTATTTTGCCTTTATTGAAATGATCTTATTTATTTTTGAAAAGTTAACGTTTCTTAATTGTATTTATGTTTCACATATTATTATCATTACATGACAGTTGTGAGTGTGTGAATGCACTGGAAGAACTGTCCTTTGGGTGTCTGTTCCAGTCTATTGGACATTCTTTGAACATAGATGAAGCTAATCCTCACCTTAAACCTGCTACAGGGCAGGATTACCCTGCAGTTTATATCACCATGGTTACTAGGCTGGGATTCACATTAACCACCTTGATGGAACAGAAATCTGAGCTTAGCTGGATGTATCAGGCTTAGCCAGAACCATAGTTTCCATGGTTACCGATGTGGGGCTAATCTCAGCCACTTTGATGGAACTGAACTCTCACTATCATATGCCAGACTTGGCCATTTAAGTCTGGATTTTCCTTTAGCCTGCTTGATGGAATACCCCCCCTGCTTTTCTCATTTAGTGTTTTGGTGTTTAATAAACACTTTTGTTCCTGCATCTGGTGTCCTCCCCGACTACTTCCTGACAATTTTATGTGGAAGAACCAAGGAAGATCAACTTGCTAGGTTTTTATTTCACTACTGATTAAATACTGATGAGTTGCTAGGTTTTGCCATTGCAAAACATGGGATATCAATGACTATTTTTTATGTATCTTATTGTATATGATGAGGCAAAGCCTAGTAAGTGCAAAAATGGTCCTAACTCAGTTTCAACCAAAATTAGACTTACTAGGTTTTTCCATAAATCTCAAGAATCTGGACTGGGTTTTCAGACTGACCTGCCCCCTCTGGACTCCAAGTTCCACTCCACGTTTTCCGTTCCACTCACCTGATCGTTTATCTCCTGCATCTGATTGTTGATTCCGCAGTACCTGTTCCCATTGGGGTTCCCTATATAAGCCGTCACTATCCCTTCACTTTTCATCTGGCTTTTGTCTCCATGGCTTTATGGTCACCAGACCACACTTCCTACCATGTTTCCCTAATTCAGTACTGTGATTTTTTCCTTTATTTGTCTATCCAGCCTGTTTCCAGTATTTCCATCTCTTTGGTTGTTCTTGTTCCGTCCAACTTCTGAAACTGTTATTTGGACTCTCATGGTCAGCCCTGTCCTCAGTTCCTGAGTCCCCCAGCGAGACACCTGCTTCCTCGGCTCATCAACAGTGCCAGACTATAGAGAGAGCTTGAGTATCGCATGGCGGGTCTTTTGCCCTCTGATCGCTTTAATTTATTCTGCTTAAAATGGAACATGATTTATATAGCAACAACAGCAGTAGCTATGATGATGACAATAATAATCATAATAATTGTCATCACTACTTATTTTCATCATTGAAGGTCAAACAAAATGTTTTTAAAATTGGCAATTCAGGCAGTCCTAAATCTGAGATTTGTGTCCCCTCCCACATCACAATGTTGATATTAGTCTCATTTGAAAAGGGAACCACAGTACAATAGCATCTTTAAAATCCTTGGTTTATTAATCGTCACAAAAATCATCACCTCAGTATGCTTCAATTTGCCATCGGCAAAATTTAACCTCACAAATAATGCAACGCCGAAAATTGTATGTTGTGATGGTAAACTAAATGACATTGAAATTTGCCAATAGTCTCTTCACTTATTGACAGTCACAAGAAAAATCTGCCATATTTGTTTTAGTGCAGGAACATATTGTGATAAATCCATGTTGGGCGATGAAGTGTTTTGGTATTTTTATTTGCTCAAACCATAATGTGAATGATTGGATTAACTTAATTGCAGGCGTGTATTTTCAACAGAGGAAGCATGACACACTGCATCAGAGAGTACTATGTAAACTAAATATTTTTTGTAATCACTTTCATCGCAAAGGCACACGGAGGCTGCAGTTAGTGGAGAGACACTCTCCCTGCATTGAGAAAATTAGAGTAAATTGGAGAAATCATATCAAGTGAAAATAAAACAGCGACTGTAACCAGTTCAGTGGCGGAAAGCCCCGATGCAATGCTCCAGAAAAAGCCTTAGCCAGAGAGCAAAGCTTCAAGCTCGTGCTGTAGGTGTGTTGTTAATCATAAAAACTAACTGGTGCCCTTGCGCGTGCACGCGCTGCGTTCGCTTGAACTGCAGCAGTTGTGGCCTCTGTCAGCAGATTCGTTAAACATTTACAAACATATTACCGACAATTTTTAAATCGCAGCACATATCTTTAACAGCAAATATGATTGCATTAGTGAGAATTAAATGCACCTTTGAAAAAAATACATTTGTGAAAATATAATGTTTAAAAGATAGCGCCAAGCTGCATTCGATCCACCATCAGCAGAAAGTCGCATACATGCTCCAACCACGACGCCATCGTTAGACGCATATAGCTAGTGAAGTTTCAGTCTAGTATTAATTAACTACATCAGCGTCCTAGTAACATTTTCTTTTGAGTTGGTCTAAAACAACTGGTTCCCTTTAGAAAACACTCGAGCGTATTTATCAAGCTCTTTTTCTTGAGGTTGCGGCCTCATTGACCACAACGTTACCGCCCTAATGACACCACATGTGAATATAAATAAAACATTTGGTAACACTTTACAATACGGTACACGAATTAATGTGTAGGTATTGCAGAACTACTGAGTAGGTACTTAGGAACTAATGAGGAGCTACTAAGGAACCCCCAAGTAGATACTAAGGAGCAAATGTGGAGGTATGACAAGAACTAATGAGTAGGTACTTAGGAACTAATAAGGAGGTACTAGGGAACGAATGAGCACTACAGTACAAAAAACTGCAAGTAGATACTAAGGAACGAATGAGGATTACAGTACACAAAGCAGCAAGTAGGTACTAAGGAACTAATGAGGAGGAACTAAGGAACGAATAAGGATTGCGGTACACAAAGCCACAAGTAGGTACTAAGGAACTAAAGAGGAGGTACTAAGGAGCATATCATGATTTAAGAAGATATTTACTGCTAGTTACTGATTAGAGGACAATGAGTTCCTCAGTATCTCTGTATCAAGTCCAATACAAAATTGTGAGTAGGTATTAAGGAACGAATGAGGATAAAAATAGGAATTTACCGCTTATGACTGAATAAATGACGAGATCCTTAATACCTTGGAATCAGGTCTGATATAATAAATAATGGTACGTTCCCTACAGACTGATATTGTTTTAATGCACAAGTTCCTATTGATCAGCTCCTGGGTATGTGTGTATGGACACAACGGTGGCTTAATGCATTGTTCCTCATTAACTCTATAAATAAGGCGTTATTTAACACTTCGAAACAAATCGGTATCTCCTTATTACCATCATCACTGCTATCCAAGTCCGCTTGGGTACAGTGGTGTTGAGTCACAAGGGGCAACTAGTTGTGCATCATTAATTCACTATCTTATGAGCACTTACCATTTTGGCGTACTCTCGTGGTGAATATCATCCTCAGGAACTGACAAAGTACTACTTAGTAATAACTAGTGATGCATCAGTACTTAATGACTATCTTACCATTAGGTACCATTTTTGCATCTAAATAGTTATTTGTCAATTCCTGAGGATGATGGTTCACTTTACTTCAGGGTACACAAAAATTTAATGATATTAAAAGGGCACACGGCTTACAATCATAATCCCCCTCAAACTTGGCAACTTGAATCCACAAGCGGCTCCTTGGAAGCTATAATCAATTAAAAGCCACATCAGTTGTTTGAACATTTTACAAACAAATCAAAATGATGCATTATGATATTATGTAACAATTTATCTGCCGTGATTACTAGTGATGTTACCTCTGATCCCGAGGCTCCGAATCACGCTTCAAACTCAACAGAGTATTTTTCTGAAGCACTGTGCCGAAGCTTGCTTCATATCAGGAAAAACCACGTGACTGATGACGTTCGAACCACTTCACTGCTTCATTCAGACTGAATCAGCTGACCGGTTTGGTTCGATATGCGGAGCTTTGAAACATTGGCACGATTCAAATGTATTTAAGATGGATAAAACAGCGCTCTGTTATTATTACTTTTTGGGGAAAAAAGCCTGAGCCACACAAGCACACCCAGTATACACCAAGCACAATCAAAAAACATAATAAACCATAACATGTTTTTTCGGACAGTAAATATTTGCAGGATTCAATGAGGCTGTGGATGCAATTAATGTTATTATAATATAATAAAATATTATATAGGCTAATATTATATGAATTCTTAAGGTAAGGAAGAAAAACAACAGACACATGTAAAATGAAGTTAAGTATTTTTCACAATACAACAAAACTCAAAGTGCACACGCAACGTGCGTCAGCGTCCTTTGCAAGGCTGTGCAACAATCACTGTGCCAGCAGATGTCACCCACGTGCTCAATGAATGAAGTTTCGAGTAGTGAACCAATTTTCAGTACAATGGTCCAAAAGGGTTCAAAGCTTCATGAAGCCTCGTTTGGCCATCACTAATTTTCAACAACAACGACAAAAAAAAAAAAAGAAATAGAAGGTAACAAAAACTAAACTGTCATGTAGGTAATAGGCTACCTGACTCTTACAGGGCTTCAATATTCTATGGTCTACCATAGAAGAATCTCCCCTCACTTCAGGGGCGGGTTAATGCAACTGCGCTGCGCGCCGGGAGCTTGAATGCTGAGCTTCCGTTTTCTATCTCTTGAGCTGACATATGCCATTCTCTGTGCTCCTCAATGTTTGCGTTGACAGCTTCTACCCGACACAGACAGGACCGTAACCCAGCGTTAAAAGCATCCCTGCATCGAAAGTCCCGACTCTGATTCGGACCTCGTGAGTTGTCAGTACTTCCACCCCCGATGTCTGAATATATGATTCCAACGTGCACCACTGAGCTGCTATCTTATCCGAAAAAGAAGCAGCCAGCTAGTTGAGTGATTATGCGAGATAGTTTGGTAACGTAGACATTCATGATTCATGTGTGCACTTAAACACGATAAGGGCGAGTAATCACGAAATATGTTATAATAAATACATAATTTCTAAAGTCGTATGCTACTGCGTTTTGTAGCTGACGTTAGCTAAGTTATCGAAGTTACGTGGCTCTAAAATGTAATGCGCTTCAGTGGGTCTTATTGACTTGCTAACTTGGATATCGCCTCTGAACGACCGAGGTGGATATTTATTTTCAGTATTCACATGCAGGTCCCCAGTATTACACTTCCGGGTGTCTCACTGGTCATGCCTAGTGAGGGCTGATGAAAGGCGACGACGCGTGCTTGACGCAATTAAGTACGGGAGAGGTGGAGTGACCTGAATTCTTTGTTCACTGCCTCATAATGGAAAATACGTCTGACGTCCTCAACAAGATAATATTTACGCACCACCATTCTAGTGCGCTTATATATGTGACTCACCCTTGTTAAATAAAGAATATTTGTGGTTGTGTTTCTTCTCACTGTGGCTCTTGCTGATGACTCTGGATTTATCATTAAATCTAATCACGATTGAGTCTTTAAACACACATCAGTGAGCAAGACAGAAAATCTTTTGTATGCAGATGAGCCGAATCTGAACGGCTTACATATGATTTTCTTTAATAATCAGCTAAACGCATCAGTGAAATGTAGCCCACAAGGAGTGGGTACAAATTATCTAAGTCACAGATGATAGCGTCCCGTGTGCCTTTAAGATCGTAGATACGCATCCACGCAGCTGTGTTCCCACTGTAGTTTTAAGTGTCTAATAAAGTCTTTTAGTTGTTTTGGTAATACCAACATTACAAGCGTGTGTAATAACTACGGTTTTAATTCTCTGATTCTGTGTTAGGGAACGTCATTTCTGCTGCTCGGCTAAAATGAACTGCGCTAGCAGTAATGGAACTGCAGTTCGGCCCCTGTTTGGAGGGGCTTTGGCGGCTGTTATTCCCCACAGTGCTGGCGACGTCAGGTGAATAATCTTTTTTTTTTGTTGGTACTAGTCATGTATTGAGTGGGGTTATTGGGCAGAAAGATTTATGTCAATTCTGTAAAAGCAGAACAAACAAAATGTGTGCCAGAATGTGTAATTTATTCAGTAAGGTTTCCTCCCTGTTTTCCTGACTGCCCACTGGCGAGTAGCGAACTGCGGGAAGTCCCTGACAACCAAGAAGTGTTTGCGCATGAGCACACCGATCAAAGCTTCATTGTGGAAATGTTGGAGTACCAAGCTCAAGTACAGGACGCGGAAGCCGCCAGGTACGCACAGGTGTTATAATGACAACAGAGGTTATCAGATTGCGTAAGATTATGTCCGGTAACTTACGTATATGGTGTTTTGAGGTCATAATCAAAGATATACTGCGTCATTGCGAGGGAACAATGAATTTTTTTTTTTTTTACGGGGTTTTTTTTTTTTTTTGCTGAAAAATACTGGACTTATCTTGCGGTTTTCTTGCACCTGCAAATTAGTGTCTGATATTTATTGCTTTTATGCTGTCGAATATGTCAAGTCATAAATTTGTTATGAAACTAATCTGTTGAAGATTTTTGTCTCTATTTATTGCTCCAGAAAAATAATCAGTACCTGATTTGTAATGTGCAAAATGTATTCAGGCTATTAACAGCAATACTGAATACTAATACCAAAAATGTTGTGTTCAGTCGCTGGTCTCGATAGAGATCACAGAGCAGGAAGTTCTGCTGTACAACTCCATTATTCTTTCCCAGGTATCACTTTGATGACTTGGCAGGAAGCAATGAGGCGTCAGGTGTGGGATCCTCAGAGGTGATTCGTGTGGAGGCTCTCGACAAATCAGAGCTCTCCCTGCAGGACTGCAGCTGCGCTTTCCTTCTGTCTGGTATACAGCGCGTATCCAAGTTTAACGAGGAGGTCCGTCAGCGCTCATCTTAACAGTTACACTCTGACTGTTACACCATGTTTGTATCTCCTGGCCTTCACTGATGCACAGCATAACTAAAGTGGTCAGGACACTTGACATTCATATAAAACAGACATTTTAGAATTCTAAATATGACAGTTTAATTGAATTTGAAATTAATCAGTCAGTAAGGGCTGATACGAGACTTTCAGCTTAAATTCGAGAGTACTGCAGTCTAAATCCACTGTGCCATTTGGATTTTGTTTCACTTTGCGTGCCCCTCACCACTTCCTTTTACTGACGATTCCATTAAAACTAATTTGATATGTGGAGGGTGTTTAGGAGCGCCACGTTCAGACAGGGCAACAATTTCCAAACCGTGGAGCTGAATTGTATGGGAATACCCTGAGATGAAAGCTGTGTCCCATAACGACTCATTCATGCTTAACATACGGACTCATTCATGCTTAACATACTGATTCATTCATGCTTCACATACTGACTCATTCATGCTTAATATACTGACTCATTCATGCTTAATATACTGACTCATTCATGCTTAACATACTGACTCAATCATGCTTAACATACTGACTCATTCATGTTTAACATACTGACTCATTCATGCTTAACATACTGACTCATTCATGCTTAACATACTGACTCATTCATGCTTAACATACTGACTCAATCATGCTTAATATACTGACTCATTCATGCTTAACATACTGACTCAATCATGCTTAACATACTGAGTCATTCAGGCTTAAGATACTGACCCATTAATGCTTAAGATACTGACTCATTCATGCTTAACATACTGACTCAATCATGCTTAACATACTGAGTCATTCAGGCTTAAGATACTGACCCATTAATGCTTAACATACTGACCCATTCATGCCTAACATACTGATTCATTCATGCTTAACATACTGACTTATTCATGCTTAACATACTGATTCATTCATGCTTAATATACTGACTCATTCATGCTTAATATACTGACTCATTCATGCTTAACATACTGACTCATTCATGCTTCACATACTGACTCATTCATGCTTAATATACTGACTCATTCATGCTTAATATACTGACTTATTCATGCTTAATATACTGACTCATTCATGCTTAACATACTGATTCATTCATGCTTAACATATTGACTCATTCATGCTTAACATACTGACTCATTCATGCTTAACATACTGACTCATTTATGCTTAACATACTGACTCATTCATGCTTAACATACTGATTCATTCATGCTTAACATATTGACTCATTCATGCTTAACATACTGATTCATTCATGCTTAACATACTGACTCATTCATGCTTAACATACTGATTCATTCATGCTTAACATATTGACTCATTCATGCTTAACATACTGACTCATTCATGCTTAACATACTGACTCATTTATGCTTAACATACTGACTCATTCATGCTTAACATACTGATTCATTCATGCTTAACATATTGACTCATTCATGCTTAACATACTGACTCATTCATGCTTCACATACTGACTCATTCATGCTTAATATACTGACTCATTCATGCTTCACATACTGACTCATTCATGCTTAATATACTGACTCATTCATGCTTAATATACTGACTTATTCATGCTTAATATACTGACTCATTCATGCTTAACATACTGATTCATTCATGCTTAACATATTGACTCATTCATGCTTAACATACTGACTCATTCATGCTTAACATACTGACTCATTTATGCTTAACATACTGACTCATTCATGCTGAACATACTGACTCATTCATGCTTAACATACTGATTCATTCATGCTGAACATACTGAGTCATTCAGGCTTAACATGCTGACTCATTCATGCTTAACATACTGACTCAATCATGCTTAACATACTGACTCATTCATGCTTAACGTACTGACCCATTAACGCTTAACATACTGACTCATTCATGCTTAACGTACTGACCCATTAATACTTAACATACTGACTCAATCATGCTTAACATACTGAGTCATTCAGGCTTAAGATACTGACTCATTCATGCTTAACGTACTGATTCATTCATGCTTAACGTACTGATTCATTCATGCTTAACATACTGACTTATTAATGCTTAACATACTGCCTCATTCATGCTTAACATACTGACTCAATCATGCTTAACATACTGAGTCATTCAGGCTTAACATACTGACTCAATCATGCTTAACATACTTAGTCATTCAGGCTTAACATACTGACTCATTAATGCTTAACATACTGACTCAATCATGCTTAACATACTGACTCAATCATGCTTAACGTACTGACCCATTCATGCTTAATATACTGACTCATTCACGCTTAATCCAATTAAAATGTCAGGTATTTAGAATTTTAAAATGTCTGTTTCTATGTATGGCAATAGGGTTTCAGTAATGTGTCCACATACTTTTGACTGTATAGTGTATGATGCTTTTTATCAGAAGAATGATCCCTCTGGTCCTGATTCTAATTGGCGAACGTTCCTCCCTTGATAGGCTGATATTCGTGATGCAGTGTCGTTGTATTTGATATTTAGATTGTTACATAACATTCAAGGTGTCAAAATATTGTAACCAGTCAGCCATTATTGAATATGAGACTGTGATCCCACTTGAGAAAGCTTGCCGATTTTATCGGCCCCCTCCAATGGAAATGCTCGCTGTCTCCAATTATTATTCACCGTCAGGAGTGGGTTTGTAGCCGCACATTTAATTGATGAATGAACTGGGAACACTTGCTGTATCATTTGTTACCTGGAAGTGCAAATTATTGCTTGTGTGCTCAGTTTGGGGGGTTAGTATCCTTAATAACCATTCCATGTCAAAAGTGCATCTCCTCACCTCAGTTTCTACTGGATACTATTTTAGCACCTTTGGACTGTCAGAGTAATGATACTGGTTCATACTGTTTTAACACAGTACTACAGTACTCCCCCTTCCTTTCCCCTCCAGGCTAAAAACACAGTAAATGTTCACCTGGGGCTGTTCCGCCTGCCACAGTATTCTACTGACATTCTGGTGACTTTCAATGACCCAACAAGTATCAGGTAAGACCAGCCGGCCATCAGCACTGAGGGCCTGCAGTTTAACCTGAGAACTGACGCAGCTTCAGGCCTTTCTTCTGAACCAATACTATGACTATGGATTGAAATTATCAGCTGCTTGATTGAAGTACAAACGCAGTCAAATGTTTTTCTGTTGATTTGACTCGATTTGTCCATTATGTATTCTGTGAAATATAAGCAGGTTTAACTTGTGTAAATAACCTCAAATGGCAGTAGTTTAGACGCAAATATTGAGAAGCCAAAAAGGATTGGATATTTCACGGGATAGTGACCTAAATTTTGGTGTTCTGGATTCCATTTTCAAACAAGGGAAGTGAAATCAACCTTATTTTTGGCCAAATTGGGAAGAAAATCCAGGAAAAGCAACTCTCAGTTGCACCACATCTGTGGGGACTTCCACTATGTGTTTGGTGTCACCTTTCAGACTCATGTGACTTTCCTTGTGGAAAAATGCCATGAGTCCACTCTGCAGTTATTACCATTTCTATTCATTTAAGATTTAGATGTTTTTTTTGGAGAACTTAAGATATATTTTTGAATGACTTACTGCTTGACAATTGTGGCTGTACTAAAACCGTAGACCATCATTTTGAAGTTGATTGGTTGAATCTGATAGTGTCATTTGAGGCCAGGGGTATTTTGATATATTGCTGAACATTCTTTTCTGTGGTCTGCTGTGATATAGTGTTAATGATCTACGCTTGTGGCGTGTATCTGATTCTACTGCCTCTGTTTGAGACATGTGATCAGAACATCAGAATTTTTTCCACATAACCCAGAGGATTTATAATTAGTTAGTCCGTGCGTCAGCTCATGCGTAATTCAGCCGAGGCTCCACACATATCACACTTTGACAGTGTACATACTTAACTAAGCAGTGATACTTGGTTTGCAATAATAGTGGGAAGACCGTAAGATGGAGTATTGTCTGTTACTCCCTCCCACAGTCACCAAGTCGTTAGGTTGGGGCCGTAGCCCCATTTTCTGATAGACAAAAGTTTATATTGATTAGTAAAGCTTACAAAGCTCATTTTAATCATCCTTAAACTGTAAAATATTCCACGTTCTTGGGTTGGGCGAGTGATGGAGGTCTCTCTCTCTCTTACAGTCCCCTCAGTAGCAGTGCGGCGCATGACGGGGCTGTGATCGCGGCCCCCTGGACGGCACAAGACTTCCTCACGCTGCTGCAGTCCCTCCGACTCCTAGACCCTGGCGTGTTCGGCTAGGAGCCGGATCACATTGATCATGCAATAGGGATATAACAGTTGTGACATCACTGTAATGGCAAAAAAAAGAGAGAGTAGCTCCACCAATCACAGAATGCATTACTGACAGTTAAAAGAACAACACTGGTGGTGATTGGTGGATACTCTCTGGCTGTTCCAGTCAGCTTTAGTGGTGTATTATTATTTGATGATACCAGAGACTGCTATTAGAGACGCACCAGTTGCTAGCACTACCTGTAAATATATAAATTAGTGGTAGCAGGCCTTACCAAACATTTAATTCATTATGAATGACCGCACAGTGGATAATCCTACTATTAAATGAGGAAAATGTCTGTCCCGCCTTCTGTCTGGAGTCATTTTTCCCCACGATCAATCTGAAACCGCACATTAGCATTAGCATAGGCAGGGACTGATGAAGCCGATTTTTCCATTTCCCCAAATTTAAGCCATTAATGAGCAAATTAAAGGCGTTTTCTGGCATTCTTGGCAAGTCTGTGAAGGTGTGCACAGTTGTGCCGCGCACATCCCTGGGTGGGGACTAAAGGGTTATAATACTACATAGAGATGCTCAGCCCATAAAAGATAAAAAATCTTTTACTCCACTATTTTATTCTAAATCCTTAAAAAAAAAACAACTGGTCTGCCAGAATGTGAGTGGAGTCATGAGGCTTGACCACTTTAATCCAGGTAAGAAATGCTATTGTGACTAAATCCACCTTTAGTGCTGAATCATTGTACAATGGCAGAGCACAGCTGATGTAGCCCGTGTGTTCTCTCTGTGCTGTGTCAGCGTGACTGAGTGCCGTCAAGCCTTCACACATCTATCTGCTCGTGCTGTCGCATCGCTAACAATAGAATCCCTGATGGTAATGTATTCCCTGTTTAATGTTTAACGGAGCTGCTCTGTTTTCTTCCTGTAAGGCGACTCTTCAACTGTTTGTCCACCGTTTCATTTTTCCTGCAGTCCACTTCCTGCTCACAGCCCAGTCTGCCGGCATCCTTTACAAACTGACAAGCACACACTGAATTGACCGATATGCTCAGTGCTCTCCTCGTGCTGATTGGGTGGGCGTTCCGCATTCCTTCCTGCATATCAGTGTCAGGTGACCAGCTGTAGTTTGACTTGATAAGTTACTTTTTTGCGACTGAGTCAGTGTGTGTTTTGTTGGGGTAAATGCTGAGGTTAGATTGGTTTAAGCATTTGGAAAAATGCTTTCTTGCATCAGGCCGTTGCAGAAAGGATACTGATGCTATGAGCACACGCTCATTCGAAGCCTGCCTGACGTTCTCCAGTATTGTTTAATGTGGGCGTGTTACATCCCGTACACTGTGGTACTAGTGGGGGTGGTCGTATTAAGCCTGAAGATAAGGGTTCGTTCCTTGTGGCTACGGTTTGGCTAGTGCTCTGTACTCTTATCTGTTCAGTGTACCATTGCGTAAGAGGGCAAATGATAGATCTTATTTGAAATAAGCTTTCGAGTGACCGGTGTAATTTGAACTGACCGTGGTTTTCGTTGGTTCGTCGAATTAGGTAATTAAGCGCCAGCTCACAACAAAAGCCTGCACCCTCCTGGGCTCTTCTCTTGAAAGAAATGGGGTGAAATAATTTATCCTTTAAAGGGCATCTAAAGTCGATTCCCATTGTTTTTGTTTATCTGCCAATCAGCGAGCCGCACTCCGCAAACAAACCGAAATAGAAGGATTATCTACGCATGTACACAAAACATTGGTTGATGAATGAAATTAGTCCTGTGACAATGCAAGATGTCAACAAAAGCAAGTGATTTGTTTGTAAACATTGGACGTTCAACGTCCCGTCTGAGAATCGACTTTAGATGCCCTTTAACCCCAGTGCTACATCTAGGCTAATGCTTATCGAGGACCAGCATACAGGGAAATGGCTACCGGGGAACGATATATCGATGGCCGGCACACAGGGAAACAGGTGTGGGTCCTGTATATATCGGTGACCGACAGGACTAGGGTTAACCTAACCACAGTATAAATCCACCAATATCTGGGGGTTGAGGTCTGTGCAAAGTGCTTTGGGTCATTCTTATTAGCGTAAAGTACTATATAAATAAAATTGAGTTGAACTGAGTCTAATGGAGAAACACAACACCACTGAAAGTCAGTCAACTTGCGATTAGTTTATAGACGTTGCGAACATTGTCTAGAACATTAGTGCTTTCTATCTTATGAATGTTTCAGTGGGTTCAGGGCAGCTGGGAATAGTATGATAAATATAGGTTCCATGACCGGCGAATGGCAGCGAGACGACTACAGCTTTGTGGACTTCCCGTAGTAATCCTCAGAGGTACGCCCTCCCCTGGAGAGCGGGGTGTATTAAGTTTCAAATGTGAGTGAACACACAGTGCTGTGCACTTCAGTGTTTGAGCTGCTGTAAGCCAGTATTTCCATTACGGCATTGACACAGTGGCTCCTATTCATATGAGTTCTCTGAGTAAATGCACTGATCTAGGATCAGTTGGTACCCTTTCCACTCAGTGGATGTGGGCAGGGGAAACTGGTCTGAGATCAGAAGTCCTGTTTTGGTAGGCTTTATAAATACAGGCCAGTATTTGCAGCTGTTTGTATAAATACTGGAGCTGATATTTTCTGCTGCGGATCGCCATCACTGTGCACTATGTTTGTTCCCCTTTAGAGTCAGAAATGGTCTTGTCGAATAAGTACTTCAAACAACTTGGCAAAAGTGGAAAATATTTTTTGGAATCAATGCATGTGTATCAAAAGAATCTGAACCTTTCTATTTCAGCAGCGCTTGATCGAGCTCACATTTAATGGGCTTCAGAATCATTTTGCACCCTTGATAAAGATAGAAAAAATATAAGCAAATACGCCCCCCCCATTCTACTAATGTACTGAAGTCTCACATCTGGAAATTATTGCACATAATCATTCAATCGAATCAATTAAGTTTTTCATTATACACCCTTCAAAAAAAAAAGAGAAAATGAAATGGTTGTTATTGTTTATCGACCCCTCTGAAATATACAATGACCTGACGGAGATAAAAAGTACAAAAGCAGCGACACGGACATAGTGTTATGATTTCACAAACAGCTGCCTGTTTGAGGGAGGCAGTCAGTCCTGTTATCTCAGGGAAATGGACTGTATTCCTGGAGAGCCATGGCCGGCATGTTTCAGATCCCTCTCCTCTACTCCTGATTCAGATGATTGTAACTTTACAAGGGCTCAGTAAAGCAGCAGTCATTCTGATTAGTGTGTTGGAGCAGAGAGTCTTTTAAAACATGTGAGGCTATGGCTCCCCAAGGGCATGTTTAAGTTCCAAACCACAGCATCTCAATCGGATTCAAGTCAGGACTTTGACTAGGCCACTCCAAAACCTTCATTTTGTTTCTTTTCAGCCATCCAGAGGTGGACTTGCTTGTGTCCTGCTGTATAATCCTGCTGTGCTCTAGCTTTAGGTCACAAAGTGCTGGAAAGTCTCCTTCTGGATTATAAATTAGAGGGCAAAATTCATGGTTTTATCAGGTCCTGAAGCTGCAAAGCAGCCCCAGACCATCACATTACCACCACCATGTTTGACTGTTGGTATGATGTTCTTATTGTGGAATGCTGTGTTAGTTTTACACCAGTTGTAACAAGACCCACATCTTTCAAAAAGTTCCACTTTTGACTCCTCAATCCAGAGAATATTATCCCAAATGTTTTGGGCATCATCAAGATGTTTTTCGGCAGATGTGAGACGAGCCTTTTTGTACTTTATGGTCAGTGGTGTTTTTCCCCTTTGCAGCTCTCCCGAGGAAACCATTTTTGCCCAATGTCTTTCTCAGTGTGGAAATGAGAACACTGACTTTAACAGAGGCAAGTGAGGCCAGCAGTTCTTTAGATGTTAGTCAGCTCTGTTGTGACCTCCAGGATGAATCGTCCTGGTGCTCTTGGAGGAATGTTGAGTATGTAAAGAAGCGGCATTGACACACGGTCTCTAACTATTCCACACTGTGACCTCTGCATAAAAAAATACTTCCTTATATGTGTGCAAAATTTACTATTTGCCAACTTCCATTTATAACCTTCTAGTTCTGCAAACAAACCCAGTAATCTTGTGTAGTTCACTTAATTGATTCTGTAATTCAATCACCTCCAGCGCAGATACATGTGATTGGTAACAGAAATGAAACAAGAAATACATCCATGCAAATAATCAAATGAATTGGGTTAAAGCATATGAACCCATTACTGCAACCACCTGTGATGAAATGCAACGTATGGGAAAATATGCATTGTCACAACCACGTTTTGTATATGAAATTTTTCCCCCAGTGATAATTAATCCATCGGCAGGATCTACCCTTTTGCTTAAAGCACAGGTCATGATTCAGCTCATGTTTACACCTGAGTTATGAGTCAAAAAGATTTTTAAGAAATGTTTTTTTTAAAGAAATTCCCCAGGAAGTGTGATAGGACCGTGAAGGCTGTGCATTTCCATGTGTTGTGCTGTTGCGAGCCGTTATTTCTCCAACAGGGGCCCTTATTCTTTAAAGCTATGAGTAAGAACACTGATCTTGGATCAGTTTTGATCGCTCCACTCACAGTGGATCTGGGTGGGGGAAACTGGCCCGAGATCAGCGCTGCTGTTTTTTTCTGGTTTTTATAAATAATGGCCAGTATATGTAGTTGTTTTTTTCATTGCCTGGAGGGCCAGATAAGGTTTGAATTTGGTTATGTTTGTTCAGAACTACATTATGACCAAAAATATCATAAGGAACACTTGGGTTCAAAAACAATTAATGATTTTATTCATAATTGGTTATTTTACAGATCATGAAAAACCAATGTACACTCTGGTGCATATTCAATCGAAACAATTTAAAAATCATTTTTGCTGAAATTCAGAAGTAAAAAATAAACGCAGATTTACACAAAGGTGCATGTTGAAATGTAACAATATTTTTATGGAATCCCCATGCATTGGCTTACAGTGTGTATGTATGTGTGCGTGTGTATATATGTGCATGCATGTCTGAGAGAGAGAGTGTGCATGCGCGCACGTGTGTATATGCATGCATGTGTGTGCGTGTGTGTATGTATGTGTGCGTGTGTATGTATGTGCATGCATGCCTGAGAGAGAGAGTGTGCATGTGCGCACGTGTATGTATGCATGTGTGTGTGTGCGTGCGTGTGGGTGTACGTGTGCGTGTGTGTGTGTGTGTATGTGTGTGTGTTTAGGCCGGGGGGCAAGGTAAGGCAGTGGGTGAACAATGATGAAATATATCATACAATACACTTTTACAGAAAGGTGCCACAACCATAATTTGGATAAAATAGTGGCTCATTTAGTTCTGGGCAGTTTTATGAAAATAATTATTCTGTTTGTGATATAAATTTTTAACCTAGGCATTACCAGAATGATTATACACTGTATTATACACTGTGTGGACACTCCACTGAAACCTCACTGACATGCATAGAAAACGGACATTTTTGAGTTCTAAATATCCGACATTTAAATGGAATTTGCCGTGACATAACAAAACACGAGTTGCAAGAATGGACCATTTAGCCCAACTAAGCTCGCAATCCCCTATTGCAAAAGTGTAACGAGCGCTTCAGATACACTACATGGCTCATGCATTGAACACACAGACCAGTTGCACAGATTTTACTGCTGTGCACTTTGCATAGTGCGCATGCATACAGCACAAATTTTAGTATTTTTTTGCTTCATTGTATCTAATATTTATCTTATTCCTTTTCTCCAGTACTTTCTTCAGTATGTCGGTATAATATGTAGGTATAATGTAAATTCTCTGCTAACTTGCTACATTCTCGTGCCAACTTAATCAAGGTTTATCTTATTATCCTGCTGCAATTCAAATCCATTTTACCAGTAGGATTTTGTTGCAGTTTGAATTCCCCTTCACCCACTCCATTGCTGAAGGCTCCATTGAAACCAAATGGGAGTTGAAAGGGGGGGGGGCACATAAATAAAGGGCCACAATTTCCAAACTGTGCAGCAGAATTGCATGAATACACCCTCAAATGAAAACTGAAAGTCTTTACGATCAGTCCATACTGACCATTTCATTCCGAATTCAATAAGAATGTCAGATATTTAGAATTTTAAAAAGTCCGTTTTCTATGCATGTCAATGAAATTTCAGCAAAGTTCGCACGCTTTTGGCCACATAGTATGTGAAAGTCAAAACGAGTTAAATGTACAGCAATGATGGATGGTACAAAAATAAAATTCAAATGACAGCAAATGTACAGTATTGCAGCCAGTTTAGAGGTCATGTGTCAGTATTTGTAAACCATTCCTTTCTCTCCAGTCTGTTCTTCAAAAAATGAGCTGGTTAATACTACATGGCATTGACTTGAATTAAATATTAACAAACACGGTACGCTTCGTGTAACATCTGCGAAAGCACAAAGGACAATGAATTGCATTTTGCAATGAATAACTGATAACGTGTTAATTATCAGAACTAGAGCCAACAAAATACAGCTATGCATAACTAAGAGAAAAAATTTTTAAATGGCAAAATAAAAATCAACTAAGCTTAATTTTTTTTTAACTGCAGCAGGTGAACCTCGCTACTCTAGAAGTTGTAGAAACTCAAGTTCAAATATTTAACAAGAGGTCATATGGTCTGGTGTGTCATTTATGAAAAAATATATTCTCAAGATTGATACGAGTTTAAAATTGCATTTTCAAGTTAAAACGGCCATTAGGCAACAACTTCATTTCAGAATTTTAGATTTATTCAATTTTAAATATATTACTATTATATATTTGTGGAAATAATTGACATTAAATTGAATAATTATCACATATTTATTTTGAACAAAAGATTAAAATAGAATTGACAAATAAAAGTTTGATCAATGATATTGAGTTTTCATTATTCAAGTTCATTTTCACTTTTAAAAAGAACACTTATCCCAAACATCTGAACACCCTTTACCTATTTTCTGTGTCTCCATCCCAAATCCAAAAACAGCAGTGTTATTATTCTGAGTGACCAGATAAAACATATTTTTAATTGTGGCTCACATAATGTGGGCCGCAGGAAGGTGGTGTACTCCTGTATGCAGCGACATTCCAGTCAAAGCATTGAGTGGGGAGAGACGGCAGTGAAAATGCACACAGGAAGCCCTCCAATCACGGACTGACACACAGGAAGCCCTCCAATCACGGACTGACACGCAGTAAGCCCTCCAATCACGGACTGAGACACAGGAAGCCTCAAATCATGGACTGACACACAGGAAGCCTCCAATCACGGACTGAGACACCAGCTGACAGAATGATGCCAACAGTGACTGGGGCACACCAGAGCTGCATATTCCCTTTCCTCTCCACTTCTGCTTGACCTCGGCAGAAAATATTGAGCTGGTCAAGGGAAAGTTGCAGGGATATTTCAATGGTACCTGTGGTTTGTTTGAGAAAAATCAGATCTCCTTTCCTTCAGCTCCTTACAAGCTCAACAACTTTCAGAAAACTTTGAGACCCAAATAAGGAATGCAATTGTTAAAGCTGGAAAGGATTGTGGCAAAAATTTGACCTTTTCTTTTTCCAAGGTTGGTGCAGTGTTTCCTTACTGGAAGAAAGTAGCAAAGGACCCTACTGGATCCTTTCCTTCATGAAATAGAAAGGTTGGATGCTCCTTGTCATGGCTACCAGCCAAACTATGTCCGGTACATGCCTGTCCGTGAGGAAGGGTCCTTTGCAATTTAGAGAATACAGATGGAGTCCAGGATCCATGTTTGATCGTCCCTAGTAATTCCTCACGAAGGACCAGAGAGCAAAAAGGTGGTGACATCATTGAGGCAACACAAGCAACAAGGCACATGTTTAAGGGACGAAAATTTAGATTCTCCCTAAATACAGAGAGAAAATCAGAATGTTTTCAGGCAAAAAGTTCAGAACCCAATTCATCATATTTTAATCATGACATTAACTTTTCTTGTGTATCAGTTTATGTGACTTCACAGCTATCTTTTCCCGTTTTATATTGTTATCAACCTGAACTCTTTTTTTCTCTGAGGGAAAAATTGAAATAAGGACAGAAAAATGAACACAAACCAATAGGTATGATTGATTGATTAATTGATTGATTGATTATCTGATTCCTTGATTCTTTTCTCCTTTAAAAACTTAAGACTCCATGGATTTCTCCCGCGTTGAAAGGGCCAGCGCTCAGATTCGACAGGGCGTGCGTGTCTGTGCTACCTGTAAAGCTGGTACAGCTTCCGCAGTTCGTTCCAGAACAGTAAAGACAGGATGGTGTGAGGCCCTAGTCGAAAGTAGGATGCTCCGATTCCCTTGTACAGACCCATCAATCCTTCCTTCTTCAGAGTCTTAGAGAAGCAGTCCGAAAATCCCTTATACAGCATCCCCTGTGGGCACAGAACACACAGTCGGCCAAAGGGAGGCGCCTGTACATGTACGCGTGACAGGCGTGCACATTAGAGGAAACAATCTCTGCAAGTTAACGTTCCTTTAACCCTTTACCTCCCAGGAGTGCTATATGACACTCTCCTACAATGTCTTTGTATTCCTAAAAGTGCCACATCATACTCTCTTAATTGCAGTGTTTAGACCAATCGAAACATTTGTTTCATGTTTCAACTGGATGCCATCCTGTCTTAACCAATCAGAACAAACCTTATGGATGACATTTGCATAATCACACGGTAAATTTTGAGATTTTTGCCCACAATTTTGTAGAATGACGTGTATGGCCTGTAACAATCAAATTTGCCTTGACTACTTCGCCAGTCACCTACAGAGTGCCATGCAATGGCGCAGAAAATTCAAATTTCAAAGCATCACTTTCACTTTATTGAGAATTATTCTTTACACTTCGCATAGGGATCATTGTTGTATTATAGATAATAAACCCAACCTTTGGTTAGACAAGTATAAAACCTCCCTTGAGAGGCATTAGCATGTAAACATGAAATTATTTTTTAGCACGGAGTTGTAAAACCGAAGATTTTTTGTAAATCTGTTAGTACTCTGGAGTCAAACAGATTTTTTTAAGATCTCTTTAAAATTTCATCAATTAAAACTATGATCAGATGCAAGTCCAATATGTAACCTAGAACTTTTCTTGTATCATAATGTCATTTAGCACATAGTTTTTGCCGCACAGAGCTTTTTAAGAGGGTATCATGCAAAGGAGCTGACTGGCTGAAACTGCCTTAGGAAGGAGACACCCGGGCTGCGTCCGAATAGTTTTTTTAGCCAAGAAAACATCCGAACTTCTAAAGAATGATCTGGAAATAATTACATGGCAGCCATGATAAATGTATTTGAATTCTTGAAATGTTAAGGAACGGAGGAGATAATGCTATCCCACAATTCCGTGTGGCAGTAATATTTAAAGCAACCACCATTCATCCGGCCAATTACGACAACAAATGAGCATGACGAGCGAGAGACGCGTGATCATGCTGCCTAGTGTAAGTGCATTAATACAACGCAAAATGTAACAATCAAAAATGTGTTACTTTTTGCATTTGTAGTCACAAAGCAAAATGTAACATTGTAAATTTATTATATTTAGCCTGCGGACTTGTGAAATAGACAACTTTATGTTGATTTAAGCCATGAAGTCAGCGGCAAAACCAACTTTTCCATTTTTTCTACCACATGATAAAAGAAACATTATTCGAGCCAGGAGTGAGCATAGTGTATATAATGCTTCCATTAGCATATTAACTTTCGAGAAGTGTGGTTTTAGCATGTGAAATGAGTTTCTGAGTTGGTTATCAAGATCGATTGCAAAATTGAAATTGTTACATTTTGCTTTGCAGTGATAATGCTAAATGTAACAATAAAGTAAAATGTATTAATTCTTCTTCTAATTATCTTAAGAAATCTTACAATGTATTATGGTTACATTTTGCGTTGGATCAAAGCAGGCCATGACATTAGCTCATCTGGTCTTTGACCAGGTGGGCTAAAAATCAATCAAGCAGAAGAAAAAATGGTCTGAGTTTAGTTTAGTCTCAAGCCTAAAAATCACAGTTGCGAAATGATTCCCCTTTGGAATGGCAGAACGGAATGAGACCTCCAAGCCATCACGCCACGTCAAGGCACTCGAGCATGTGACAGTGTTTTTTTTTATTAATGGGCAAACTAAATTGGATGAGATAAGACATTTCCGTCCACACTTTGTGAGAATCACAGTGATTTCCCCATTTATTATCAGTTGAAAAAAACATTAACAATGCAGCAGTATTTAAATCCCTGATGATCACAATGTGATGAAACCGGTTTGGCAAATTAAAGCATTTCTTTTTGCGAATCTTTGAAGAACTCTGTTTGTCCTATTAATCAACCCGACCCAAGAAGACACCCAAACTTTACTTTTCTTTATATATATATATATATATATATACACACTACAGGCCAAAAGTTCGGAAGCAAGATCAAATTTGTACAAAAAAAGATCATCGTTTCATTGGCATACTTTGCAACACAATAGACATGATTATTATATAAAGAGTCACTTATCAGAATACATTTTTACTCAATTATCAGGCCCATATAACTAGGCCCATGGTCCTAATGCCCGCCGGATTGCTGTAAACCATGACATAAAGTGAATAATGCAAACTGTGATTTGTTTTTTACTTTTTGACTGAAGTTGTGACTCTTGCAAATCTTCCCAACCCAAAAACTAAGCCCCTCCTTTCTTTTGTTAACATTTATTCAGCAATGGTCTGGTAACATCAATGTATACAGTACTGAAAGGTAAATAGAGGAAAATGGTGCATATCAATGAATGAAAAGTCTAATCATGCAGTAAATACATCCCAAAATCCATAGATTTCATACTGGTTTTTAAGAAAGGCATTGTGAACAGAAACTTGAAGTTGTTTCCAAATTTTTGACCTGTATTGGCCTTGCTTCCAAACTTCTGGCCTGTAGTGTATACATATAAAGGAAAGCTACCCAAAAATTTGTTTGAATTTGATATTCAGGTAATATACTGGCACGTTACTTAGTGCTTTTCTTTAACAATATTCTTGACACTGTAATCCTTTAAAAATAAATCTGTAACATGACTCACTTAAAGCAAAACTAAAGTTAGAGTAATAGGGTCAGAATATCAATTTGCACAGTGAAACTAAAACTCTGAATCTACATGTAGAACTGAGACTAAAATATTAACAAACAGGATTATCTACTGCCTTCTCTACCACACCCCCATTAATTCAAAATTCCTGAAACTTTTTTCATGAAGGAAGATCCATGCATCCCACCACCTTCTGTTGTTCACAATGCGCTTAGGTTCCATAGCGAGGCCACTTCCAGGGCTTATGTGCATCGTGGGCCGTCAAACCTCCTCGCCAATTAAGCTGAAAATGTGCTAACCAGTTATAGTATGAAGCGAGAGCTTGGATCATTACTCAAAGCATACAAAATTATCTGTGAGGATTTCCCGGGGCAGATATTCCCTCTGTGGCTCAAAATTTTCGCCCTCAGATTCACCAGCACCCGAATCATCAGATTCTTCAATGCATGACTCTAAATTTCCCTCCTCAGATTCACCACCCTTTGAATCAACCTTGCCATTCTCAGATTCCCCAGAATCTGACTCAACTCAATGCGAACTAATTCAGTGAATGACGCTACTGTAGGACTGTCCAGGAGGCAAACAACTTACCTTCTTTAAATGGATTGGGAAAGAGTTCCATATCCAACCACCATTTTTTGGCTTTTTATTTGCCAGAATGATTTTAAAAAGGGACACAAATATATTTCAGGGGGTTTCATTAGTGTGAAGGGGGTTTAGAATTTAACATTTAATATCGCAAATCCATATGCTGTGCATGCAATACCAACCAGGTGTGTCAACAGTAATATGGCTGACGCCGTTATGAAATCAACATAAAGTTGTGTATTTCACAATTTCACTGACCAAATATAATGAGATTTCAAATGTTACATTTTGCGTTGTGACTACAAAGGCAAAATGTAACAAATTTTTGACTGTTACATTTTGTGTTGCATTTAAACGCAAAATGTAACAATGTTACATTTTGATTTCGCGTTATTGTTACATATTGCATTGTATCCAGTGCCGTAATTATTGACGGTGCAAGCGGCACCAGGGCCAAGCAGGTGTAAGGGGCCCGACAAAATGTTAGGCAACATAACACTACGGTATATTACTCTCCACGTTGATCATTCTCATTACTCATAAACACAACATTTTTTACCAGCGGTACACTTATGGCTGTATGGTCAATATATATACCGCTCTTTACTTGACAAAGGCCACTATCACGGTTTTGTCTTGAGTGCTTTTTTTTGCCTTATTGAAATTTTATGAAACTGTAAGTTTTATTAAAAATAAATATTTGTATGTACCACTCAATTGCTTCTCTTGCTGTCTTCTGTAGTTCTGAAGGAAGAGGGCTTGCTGGGAAATGCTAATTTGTCCAATGACCTTGTTCCCTGTCATTTGTAATGACTTGCGTTGACATCGCGTCAGTTTCTCCTCAACCTTTTAGCAAGACGCAAGTGTTCTATATTGAGTAAATGATAAACTTAGCATAGCAGCATAGTGTTTAGTAAGCCCAAACAAAAAAGCGGAGCCCCCAAAAGAGAAAGTAAAAATGGGAAAAGGATGAGTACAGTGCTAAACTGACTAAATTGGATTGTTTTTTTTTACGCATGCTTCTGCTTCATCGAAAGCTTGCAATGTTAATGTGTACTGGGAGGCTAACGTAAGCTCACCATCACTTAAATGTATAGTCATGTAATTGCTACCTCTCATATGAACTTAGAACATTAAGACCGATCCTGTTGGCGTGTCTGGAGATTTAAATCATCAGTTAAGTTACACTACTGTGCATCGCGCGTAATTAAGCACAAACCGGTGTCTCCACGTGAGACCTGCTGGGGGATCGCTGCAAGTATTTAAGCTTAGAATATGCTCATATTATAGAGTATGTAATTAATATTTTACTCATTAATAAAGTATTATCGGCACGTAATGAGCCTCCGTGCTTTTCCGATTGGCTATTCGTTCTATGCTTATCGACATACTGTGTCTAAAGCTATTTTGGATGTGTGTTTGTTGGAGAAATCAGGCTGTGGTCTTTTCTTTTGAGTCTAACGCAGGCTGTTAGATTAGCATTGATTATTCTGGCGCTTCCTTTGCTATCCGTGGTGCTAATTAAAGGCAGGTTTGCAGAATGAGAGTTGCCTGGTGAGCCCCTCCATACGACATTGCTATTGTCTGCTTGTGTGCGCGCACGAGCGTGCGCTTGTGTTTGGGGCAGGCGGGGCCCAAGAAAATTTTTGCACTAAGGCCAATCACAATTATGTTACGCCACTGATTGTATCAGTGCATTCGCATTCTCTTATTAGCGCAGTTATCTTCCTAAACCTTTATTAATTCCGCTTTGCACCTTTCCTTTACCTTACGACGTTTTCTACAAAGGTGGTGCGAACATAAATTTTGAGTATTCGGACGTAGCCCTGGTACGTATCTCACTCCTGGGAAGTAAAGGGTTAACGCCTTGCGCCTACGCCCGCCACTCCCCAAACGCACACAGCACGCAGTAAGGAATAAAGGGCGCAACACAGATCGTCGCGGTTCAGACTTCCTTATTAACAGGAATGGCGATAGTCAGCAATTCATAAAATGCAAGCCGGGTTCAGCGAAGTCCGATTGAACCGCGACCCGCCCCTCCAGAGCAATTTTTCTGTGACACAGTGTCTTTTTGCCTGAAATCAGGCCGGACTTGTTAGCTGTGTTAGGTTCTCGGACCTGAACCGCAACCACCCCACAATTACGGCCATCAGCCTGAATGAATGGCGTCTCATTGAATGAAATAGTTCCTTGATCCCTCACTCCCAGTCTCTATTCTATAATCAACAACAATGTGGATGAGTAGCGACGCGTTGTCGCTTTTGCATATACATGCATTGTCCTTATGATAATTAGGCAAACCGAAACTGTCTGACTGGCATCTCTGGTTGTCTCAGAATTTCGAATTTGAGTGGATTATCTTACAATGCCGACAATCTCAAAGAAGATAAAGACAATCTCTGGTTTCAAAACATTCACGCAAAATCAAGACAACATCGACGATTCTCATTCTTCTCACACAATAAAACGTGTTTAAACATTTTTTTAAACAACAGATGTCTCACCTTCCCCAGGCTATCCACTGGCTGGTTGTACAGGCGTGTGCTGATAACATCAAACGGTGTCATGGCCAACACGACCACCACACTGCTCAGCATTCCTGCAGACAGGGCGATCAGCCAGCTGCCCTCCGGGAACACCTGATGGAAGCAAAGAGCCACGAGGGAATCACAGGGAGTCGCCCAACCACGGGCACGCAAATCAAGCTGAGTCTAGATCCCCCCCATCATTTACACACACACACACACACACACACACACACACACACACACGCGCGCGCACACAGCGCAGGTTTTATGTAACTATTTACATCAACCTCGTGAAGTCATGCATTAAAAAGGTGCTATGTTTGAACAATACAAAGCAGTGCAGTGCAATATAATTAAAAAGAAGGAGAGAAAATAGAATATAAAAAGAATATTAAAGTTCCAATGGAGGTTTAACTCATTTACAAAGTTAATATCAGTGAAAGCAAATAATTTTTCCCCAAATATTTCCGGAATTCGTCTGGACAGTTATAGAGCAGGTTCGGCTGCTAGGTAAATGAGGGAAAGAAGAAAATGCTTCGTAACGTTGCTTTCAGTGAACACAAATGCTATCGCAAATACATTCCCCTATCAGTCTGAGCAACTGCTGCTAATCAGGCACAGAAAACTGCGAGAAAAGGATTCGGTAATTCCTAAACAAAACTCCTTTCCTTCATTGATAAAATTCCCCCTAGTCAGAAACCATTAAAATAATTCATTTCTCGTAAAAAATAATCCCTTTGGATACCATACGCGACCGTCTTTTGGAAGTTACAGACCACTGGCTGTCTGCGTGAACTAAAAGAATTTGTTTAGCAGGCTGTAATACTGGGGTGAGGGCTGATATAGGCCAGAATTGTTCTGTTGGATCAGCACATAGTTGGGCCTAGTTGGGCTGAACGGCCTGTTCTCGCCACTCATGTTATGTAATGTTACGTTATAATAGCGAGTGGGGGCACTTACTTCGTTCTTGAAGGGCTACGGCACGAATCAACAGCTCTACATCATGAGTAGCTAAAAATAGGTAATTTTTGTGAAAATCTAAACGCGCGGCAACTACCTCGATGTCAAAGTCGATTAAGCGCCGTTTGTCCGAGCTTCTTGTTTTGCGGATTGAAAACGTTGGCAGGTTTTTAGATCTGGATGACTACCAAGGTAAGATCATAAATAACATATTATTTCGACAAACCTGAACGATATGCTATACAATTGTACTTATGGGACTGCGTAGACAGGCTGAGGGTCGTTATGATTTTCGCTATCGTAGCTATTTGCATCATAAAGTGGCCAACACAGTTATAATGCTGAGTCACCAAACTTTCTAATATAGTTCTCGGACGGTATAAAACACAAATGCATAGGCGGCCACCCCTGGGGCCGGTGTTTGTGAAAGGGTTAGCCAGCTATGCTTTACTTCAACTTAACCAGCAAGTACAAATGAAATTTCTTCATACAAAACGGAATTTCCTGAGGCATAAAAGATGACATGGCTACCTCTACATTGAGATTTATTTTCCTCCTCCTTCCTCCGTTTCCTATATTGCGCACCTGACAGCTTGGACCTTTTCATTGCACGAAAATAGCAATACCCAACCTCTTGACATCTGTCATTCGGACCCATCCCTCTCTAAGATCAAAATGCACATCAGTGTCCCATACAGGCAACCCCATTTCCAACGCGCGCTGGTGACACTGCACCACGAGTGCAAGCCCAGTGGAGCCAGGTAAAATGATGAGAAACTGCAGGGGGGGCCAAAGCATATTATTGTTCACTTCTTTTTTTCATTTGTGTTTTTTTTTTTTTGGGAATTTTTCCTCCACTTGACAGCCACGCAGTGCAGAGAGACAGGAAAGTTGGGGAGAAGAATGGGGGAAGACACGCAGCAAACGACCCGAGCTGGAACCGAACCCAGGTCGCCGCGGGAAGGACACAGCCTCCACGGCACGCGCGCCCAGACCGATGAGCCACCGGGGCACCCCTTCATTTGTGAGTTTGCTTATTTTCAGGGCAAACAGAGAAAGGGCGCTAATTGTATTTCATTTATATATATATTTGTTTATTCATTTATATTTTGAGGGTGACCAGCAGCGGCGAAGGCGAAGCAGATTCAAGGCATTTATTCTCGAAGGACAGTCACACCATACTCTACTCAGGAAGTACACACGTCACACCTGAGGATAGTACACGTCACACCTGAGGAAAGGACAGTCACACCTGAGGATATGAAAGTCACACTTGAGGATAGGACATTCAGACCAGAGGACAGTACACGTCACACCTGAGGAGAGGACAGACACACCTGAGGATAGTACGCGTCACACCTGAGGATAGGACAGACACACCTGAGGACAGTACACGTCACACCTGAGGATAGTACAGTCACACCTGAGGATAGGACAGTCAGACCTGAGCATAGGACAGTCAAACCTGAGGATAGTACACGTCACACCTGAGGATAGTACGGTCACACCTGAGGATAGTACAGTCACTCCTGAGGATAGTACAGTCACACCTGAGGATAAGACAGTCACACCTGAGGATAGGACAGGCACACCTGAGGATAGGACAGTCACACCTGCGGATAGTACACGTCACACCTGAGGATAGTACAGTCACGCCTGAGGATAGGACAGTCACACCTGAGGATAGTGCACGTCACACCTGAGAATAGTACAGTCACACTTGAGGATAGGACAGTCAGACATGAGGATAGGATGGTCACACCTGAGGCTAGGGCACGTCACACCTGAGGATAGGACGGTCACACCTGAGGATAGTACAGTCACACCTGAGGATAGGACAGTCATACCTGCGGATAGTACAGTCACACCTGAGGATAGTACAGTCACATCTGAGGATAGTACAGTCACACCTGAGGATAGGACAGTCACACCTGAGGATAGTACATGTCACACCTGAGGATAGGGCAGTCACACATGAGGATAGGACAGTCAGACATGAGGATAGGACGGTCACACCTGAGGATAGGAGAGTCACACCTGAGGATAGTACACATCAGATCTGAGGATAGGACTGTCACACCTGTGGATAGGACAGGCACACCTGAGGATAGGATGAGGATAGGATAGTCACACCTGCGGATAGTACACATCACACCTGAGGATAGTACAGTCACATCTGAGGATAGGACAGTCACACCTGAGGATAGTGCACGTCACATCTTAGGATAGGACAGTCACACCTGAGGATAGTAAATGTCACACCTGAGGATAGTACAGTCACGCCTGAGGATAGGACAGTCACACCTGAGGATAGTACACGTCACACCTGAGGATAGGGCAGTCACACCTGAGGATAGGACAGTCACACCTGAGCATAAGAGTGTCACACCTGAGGATACAGTGCCTGACAAAAGTATTGTCGCATAAGAACATAGTAACTAAAAATAGCATGTAACTTTATTTCTAACCAATCAATTGTTACAATAAATGGTCCATTTTAATGTCAAGGGCTTTAACATTAATAATTTGGTGCAAAATGAAACCGTCAAAAAGTGCTCTGATGTTCACAGCTTGGCTAAGCCCATAACATCTGTTTTTGCTAGGACAAAAGTCTTGTCGTCTCTTCAGATGATGCAACAAATCGCAGATTAGAGTTTAACCTATGACAAATACTGTAATGAACACATTCCCAGATGTGTATAGAAATAACCCCAGCACACCAGACTTTCATATGAGGTGCAACTAGACTTCTGACAACATACTAAAGATTTAACCACAGACCAAAGTGCTGATCATCAAGAGCCTGAAGACTGAGTCTGCTGCTGAGGTGGCAGACATCTTTAATGTATCCAAATGTCAAGTGGAGGGGATAAGAAAAAGATTTGAAGAAACTGGTGACGTTCATGGCAAGCGCAGGTTAGACAGACCCCGGTATGACAACTGTTTGAAAGGACCGTTTGTTGCTTCAGCTGTACAAGGCTAGCCCTTCTTCAACTACAGCGAAGCTGCATGAGGAAATGTCACCAAAAATCCCAGTATCTACAGGAAGTGTTTGTCAAATTCTCTCTCAAAGTGGTTTTCATAGCCGAATTAGTACACAGAAGCCTGCATTAAACAGAAAACAAAAAACCTGCATTGCATTTGCCAAGGGCCACAGCTTGCAGAAAGGATTGATACTGGAGAAGTGGCTGAAAGTTTATTTTTCTGATGAATCATCCATTGAACTGCATCCCAGTTGCCGTACAAGACCTGTTGGAACCCTCATAGACCCAAGATTCTCCCAGAAAACAATCATGTTTGGTGGAGGAAAAATCATGGTTTGTAGTTACATCCAGTATGGGGGTGTGAGAAAGATCTGCAGAGTGGATGGCAACATCAACAGCCTGAAATATCAAGAAGTTCTTGCTGCCCTACTTATACTGCTGCTCCTTCTCATACTTCTACCTCCATGTCACAGTTCTTGAAAGCGAAGAAGGTGAAGGTACTCCACGATTGGCTAACCCACTCACCTGACATGAACATTATTGAGCATTTCAGGGGTAAGATGAAGGAGGAGGCTAGGAAGATGAAACCATAGAATCTTGATGAACTCTGGGAGTCCTGCAAGACTGCTTTCTATGCCATTCCAGATGATTTCATCATCAAGTTATTTCAGTCATTGCCAAGACATATAGATGCAGTCCTCCAAGCTCATGGGAGTCATACGCAATATTAATTCTTTTTTTCAAGGCACCATGGCTTTATGTTCTGATATTATAGTGGCATATTTGTGTATTCAAAATAAAGTGTATGTATAATTTCCACATTTTTTTTCAATGCGACAAGACTTTTGTCCAAGCAAAATCTGACCTTTCTGTACTAATTAACCCATTTAAACCGGGACAGCATGTGCGCATTTTAAGAACGTGTAGTTGCCGACACAGATATGCGCGTAATTTTGGAAGTACCGTAATTCCTGTAAGTTTTGCGCAATAGAAAAAAATTCCAACTGTTCCTGAAAGATGAGAAGCTGTGCTTCAGCCCATGGCAGCACGATTCTCTGCTGGGATTTTTGCATTAGGCCTTAAAGGGTTAAATAATAAAACTCAATGAATGACACAAAACTCTATTTTGTTATATTTCGCATAATCTAGAGGGCTTTGCCTTTCATATAAGCCATTTTTGATTCCAATTGATCAACTACAAGTCAGGTTATTATTTGTTGTTCCTACAACTTGGATAAGTGACAAGACTTTTGTCAGGCACTGTAGTACACGTCACACCTGAAGATAGCTTCTTCTTGATTCTTTGATCCAATTTGAACCAATCTGGTTTGATTTTTCACGTCAGAAAAATTGAAATAAGTCTACCCCTTTATTTTGGCAAATACAGATTTCATAGTAACTCCAAAATTAAAGGAGCTGTTTCACGATTACTACACATGCTCACAACTTACATCCTACCAAGTGAAACTGCTTGACTGCATGTCACAATCGGATTAAAATTTAAAGTGCCTTCTTCTATGATTATTGGCGGTGGACAAACCAGTTCTTCATATCCTTCAGCTAAAGCTTTGAATTTCCCAAGAGATCTCCTTAATACGAAAAGCATAATGGCTAAGTAACTAAAATATATAAGTACAGTACAATGCAAAATGATGACGGATTTGCAAGGATGGAAGTAGATTTTGACCAGCAGTCAAGCGGATTCACTTTATTCAACGTTATGAGCATGCACAATAATCCCGGCACAGCTCCTTTGAGGTCAATATCCTGAATTAACTTTCCTTTTATCATCTCACTATTCATAGTGGGGCAGTGATATACACTGCAGCCTCACAGCAAGAAGGTCATGGGTTTGAATCCAGCCCGAGGCTTTTCTGCGCAGAGTTTGCATGTTCTCCTTGGGTTCACGTGGGTTTCCGCCCCCCACAAAAACATGCATAATAGAAACACTCCTACCAGTACCCCTGACCAAGGCACTGCCTTTAGAACTGGAGAGGGTCCCTAGGTGCTGCTCTGTGATTGCCCACTACTCCTAACTATAGGATGGGCAAAAGGTGCAGCTATAATGGCTTTTCATCATTTTAATGTCATTGTGCGAATCATATCGTTTTTATGCGCATTTAAATGGTCAGTGTCGTAAAACAACTCAAAATCACCTCCAGAAAAAGCTCTCTCTGCCATAAAACTCACTGCTCCAGGGCTGACTGAAATGCCCCGATTGCTTCCGGCCATTTTTGTCATCAATTGCGATTTCACCAATTGAATTTTCGCGCCAAGCAGATAGTTTGGCACGCCCTTTAATCACGTGGGTTACGCCCACAAGACTACACCGGTATCGTTTCTAAAGCTCATTTACACTCTGGAGCCAAAATCCACTCATGGTCAGGAGCGTGACATTTCCGACACCCCCAAAGCGGTTGACCAATCACAAGTGAGTGATCATGTTGACCAATCACAGCACACTGGGGTTTTTGGGAGGGCGGGGCCAGGACCTCAACAGAGCGTTTCGCGCACAGGTACTGCAGAAATGGCCAGCATGAGAAAACTCAAGTGTTTTTTTAACAATCAATGATGCATTTAAACCTTTTTTTAGTAGACATCATGACTACAAGAATGACCTATGAAAAGTAACATAATCGTTGCACTTTAAATGCAGAGGACAAATTACCCCACGGGTTTCAATAAAGTATTTTTAACTATACATCTCGCAATGTGTCATTTGATATTTATTCATATGACTGAAAACTGCTCACATTTCACTGAAACATAGAATAAGAACATGAGCAAAGCATTCAAGTACAAAATGATCTGTAGTGAACGCCAGCAAAACATGCGTTTCCTGCGGTGACATGGATATGTATATACCGCCTCAGGCCCTTAACCTGTGAAGGGTGGAACCCAACGGAAATTTTGCTGCCGCAATGTTGCGCTACTGGTTCTGGCCTTGGTCCTTCAGGCATTACTGAAGGGCATCCGCAGATTAGATTTTTTTCTGGAAGGGTAAAGTCTGATGGGAGACGGTATCCCTACTCCTTCCTGTTAATTTCCTAACACACATAATTAGCAGGGTTGCAGCTGTGTGCCGGGTACAGTCTCACACCGTACAGATACGTAGCAGGCAGGCATTGGAATGCCACGTGCTTTATAATGAAATTGAAAGTCGACATACAGGTTCCCTGAAATTAGTGCAGAAACCACTCAAACATGCGGGAAGCTGCCTGCTTCCATCGAGCTGACGATCCCGTAGATAAGGGGTAGGCAGCCTCAGCCCTGGAGTCCCAGAGATATTTCTGGTATTTGTGCCATTCAGTCGTACAGATGGAATTCATTTGCTTTTCCTGAACACAGCTGACCATGTGCTGAACGCAGCTGACCATGAGCCGAAGAGCTCCCTAAGTTTCACCATTCAGAATGTTCACCACATCAGCTCAGACTTTTCATCATCGATCAAACTCAGGAGGTCAGCACGGCTGGAACAAAAACCAGAGACGGCACCGCTGCTCCAGTGCCAGGGTTTCCGACCCTAGAGAGACAGATCAACCGTGCAGCTCAAACGTATCGTGTCCAGTTTTACCTTAATATCGCCGGTACGGGAGCAGGCTTTAATACTAGCCCAGCAATAACACACCTGATGCTACTTCAAGGTCTTGATTCTGAGGCCAGATTTGTGTCAATAATCACAAACAAATGAAACAAGATTCACAAATATACTCTGCCCATCCAAAAAAAAAGTCGCCGTTTGGATTTATATGAGCAAATACTCAAGCCTATGATTGAATCATTATTACAGAGATGATTATGTTTCAGCTGGAATTACTTCTTTTCATCCTGACTGATTCAGTGAGTAACTTTCTTAAAATAACATGTCAGAGAATGTATCTCATGGTTGTTGAAAAGATGTTTCTGTGTTTCAAGGGGGCCAATTATTAGCCAGCATCAAGCAAAGAAAACAGCTATGGAGATTGCTGAAATCGCTGGAATTGGGTGGAGTTGCAAAGAATGAATTTTCCACACAAAGATACACTTTTCTGATTTATTGCTTTAGATCAACACAAAATGTACAATATTGTTATTGCACTTTTAAAAGTGAAATGCTTCATAAAAAACTCAGCATCTTTAAACCAATACATCTGAGACAATGTTGAGGATTATATTTCAATATTTCTCATCATATTCATCAGTAAATCAATAACCAGATCATGTATGCAGCAGTATCTCACACACACACACACACATACAAGCAGTTCACACACACATGAGCAGTGCACACAAACACACGCACACGCACACGTACACATGCACACACACACACACACGCACATACAAGCAGTTGACACAGACACACACACACACACACACACACACACACACACACACACACATACAAGCAATTCAATTCACACATGCATGAGCAGCTCACACACATAAGCAGCGGGCTTCTGTAGCTTTGATTAGTAAGCAGCTTCTGTTAAGTTGATTCGAAAACATAATCAGGTGATGTATTTGATTTCTGTAGCTCTGATCAATATTTGTTCAGTAAAATCATTAGCTGTTACTGAAAACATAAACAGTTGAATCATTTATGTATCCATTTGTATCCTATTCCTTTGACTGTATTTTTCCTCTCTTGAATGTATTTTTCCTCTCCTTCTCTGAGAAAACCTGTGACCCAACTAAAAGTCCACTTAAACAATGAAATAGCCTTGAAGTTGTTATTTTGCAAAGGATGCAAACTATGATAAAAAGAGAAAAACAAGTAACATGCAGAAATCACATGATTGTACCACTGAAAAACAAGTAAGAAGCAGACATTCCGTTATTGAACCATTGTAGCGTGAGAGGACGGAAAAACCATATTTGGAAGATATTTCCTGTGATGAAGGTACAGAAACTGGGTGTGAAAAGCAGAATGTCTGTTCTTCTTGCGCGAAAAGAACTCGGCTTTATATTTATCAACATGCCACAATAAAGCCTAATTGTCTGAAGAATCTGTCTCTCTCCAATTGTTTGAGGATGGGGGAACCTCATAACATGAAAATATGTCTGAATGAAAACCACAACAACATGAACCTGTCTCTCTCTTACCTGCAGGTCAGAGATGAACTCTTTCGAGGAGGAGAAGGTGCTGAGCTGGGCAGCTGACCCTACGCTGACCCTAGGCACCGCCGCACTCGAGCCCCGCCACAGTCCCAGAATGCCATGCTCCCTGTGAATGGCTGCGAAGGCGTGGAGCATCCCCTGCAGCAGGAGCAGCGAGGGTTACTAATGTTTGCAAAAGACAGCCTAATGAAACAAGCATTATCTTACAGGAGAGAGAAAGGTTATCACTTAAAGAAAGCTAAAGCTTACGCGATGTTTGTACTGGTGCCCAACTGCAATAGAAGAGGCAGCCTGACTCTGCAGGTGAGTCTTCACCTGTGAAACAGAGAAAGACCATTTAGGAATGCTCAGTCATCATTACTGTGACTCTTAGCATGCACTTAACACTCAGAGTAGTCATTACTGTGACCCTTATCATGTACTTAACACTCAGTCATCATTACTGTCACCCTTATAATGCACTTAACGCTCAGTCATCATTACTGTGGCCCTTACCATGTACTTAACACTCAGAGTCATTACTGTGACCCTTAGTATGTGCTTAACACTCACAGTCATATTTACTGTCACCCTTAGCATGTACTTAACACTCAGAGTCATCATTACTGTGACCCTTAGCATGTGCTTAACACTCACAGTCATATTTACTGTCACCGTTAGCATGTACTTAACACTCAGAGTCATCATTACTGTGGCCCTTAGCATGTACTTAACACTCAGAGTCATCATTACTGTGACCCTTAGCATGTACTTAACACTTAACGTCTAAAGTTAATAGGCCACACCTTTAGAGATAAATCATTGCCAGATCATCACACAGTTACAAGGGATCCACTACGTGGCCATCTCAACAGGGGTCGTCCATCCGCAACCTTTGCTGAGAGACACTGAGATCACCATCACTGGCGAATTGGAAGGTTGCATGTCTGATCGAGAAGCATGGCGTTACCTGTCGTCCCGTTATCGCACCGGAAGTAAGAGGTAAGTTAGCATGTACAAACACCAAATGAATAGTACAAAAGAAATACCATGGTTCATTATTTGTCTAAATATTGATTTTTCATGTGCTACAAGTCTTTAAACATAGTAGATCAAGCCCTCCATATGCAATGCAGAAACTTCCCCATCTCCGTCATCAGGATAGCATTACACTAAAAATCATACTTATTTAGGGAATAACCTCATAAAAGTGATTTAAGCTTTACAGCATATTCCAAAAAAGAAGCATTTATTTGTTAATCAAGCCACACGTTGGAACAGTTGTCCCAGCAAATCCACCCACCCTGGTTTACAGGAAGTACATTTCATGCCACATTATTTCTACTTATACCAAAGCTGGTTGTCTCAATCTTCTCCTTGGATATACACATCTTTCTTTGAGCACAGAAACCAGCTGGGTCGATTATGAATACACACTTAACTTTAAATGAGATCACCCGCTATTTAAACTTTAAAAAGTTTACTAGTCTGTATGATTATCATTTAAATTCTCAACAATTCACAGCCACATTCCATACTCCTCTCTGTTGACACATCCCTGCTGAACATTCCTGCGACGACCTGCTGGGGTTCCGCCAAGTCAGCTGACGTTGGTTCAAGCTGTGTTTTGGATACTTCTGGCAGGTCAAAGCAGCTCTGTTGGTGGTCCAAGCTGAGTAAGAGGGTTCAGTCGGTAGTGTGGGCTACTGATCAAACTGCGGACCGGCTGATTCTACAGATGGCCAGGTGAATGACCAACTTTAAATGCCCGCTGGTTTTAGCTGGATTTTTTTCAGGAAGGCATTACCTCAGTAACGGTCTGAGACCTCATTTTATGTTTTTGTCCTCTCCTCTACACGGCGTGTCACTACAAACTTAAGTCCAAGAAACGTACCTGAAGGGGTGCGCCAACTTCAACGATTTTTTTTTCATGCTTATGCGACCACACTAAACAGCCAGTCAATTCGAATGTAAAATAAATCAATGCCAGGGACGCAAGCGATTAATACTCACCAGATAGATGGGACTACCCATGACTGCTCCCACTACCCCAGCCACAGCTCCGGCCGCAGTGCTCTTGACCGCACTAACTCTTCCGTCCTTGTTCATGATGTAACCAGAAGACTCGATGATCGCGTACGAGCCCAGCCGAACGCCATTCATGAAAAACTGATACAGTAACCCCGGTGCCAGCCCCTTCTGTAGTCCGGCTATTCCGTCCACTTTCCCAATAGTGTAGAAGGCATGGAAGACATTTCGATAATATACCTGATAAGATCCCCGACTTTTCAGCTCGCCTTGCAATTGCATACGAGTCTTCACAACCTCAAGTGGGTTCGTGAAAAGGCAAGCACCACAAGCAGCCACGCCGCTTAGAACGAAATCCATAGCGGCAGTTTGCAGCCAACGTTTGCCAAAAAATAACCAGCCAAAAAATAACCAGTATGATCACTAGACGTAGCCGTTTTGCAGGGAGATTTCATCTGGAACAGCATATATCGGATATGAGACGCCAGAAAAGGAGGCTAGAAATAATTTCCATCCCGCTATCAGCAATAAAGGTCATCACTTCGTGCTAACCTCCCTTCAATGGAAAAATATTAGGTTTTTTTTTTTTTTCCATTCAAACGATGTCCGCTAGTATGACCCCTTCTCTGGCCCCCATGCCGTTTTACATCGCACATTACACAGCCCGCGCGACCAGATTGCGAGTGCGATGTCACGGGGAACACCTCCTACACGGCAGCAGCTAGATTTGTCCAATGAAATTGCTGAATGTTTCCCATCCTTTGTAGAGCTCAATATGATTGGACGGATGGAGAAAAATGTTGGGTGGGGTTTACCACGTTTTTGTAACGAAAGGTCATAGGATATCTTTTGCCAGAAGGATGATAACGCGGAAATCTGACAATACATGGTTGTGTCTGGAGTGCATGTTGGAATATCGTCGGCCTGCTGATAAAACCTCGTATCTCTTAATTTGATAAGAAACAAAAACTCGTATGTCCACGACAATAACATAAACACTGCCAAATACAAAATACATTCTTGGAAGAAAAATAGTCATCCTCCCCGAGCACAGCTCAACTGCATTCTTACATGCAAAATTAAACATTTTTTATGCTCTCCTGTAAAGTTTATCATTTTGAAGATACGAGGTTTTATCAGCAGGCCGACGATATACATTATGTATATAATAATCCATCGGATTAAATTATTCTGCCTATTTAGCATTAATTAATATGGTATACTTGATTAAAATTGTATTCAATTGATCACTATTGTACTACATCATTCGTATTCGTTCATATAATCAGGGGCGTAATTTAACTGGGAGGTGGGGGGGGGGGACGGAGACACGGCCTTTATGACAATTAGTCCTGGCCAGTTCTCAATCATTTTCCTTCATCGACGCGTTTTCCAATTATCGTAATTGGCAACTGAAGACACGGTTCCTCTCCATATGCGATTTAACTCTACTCTTTAAGTGCTGTCCATACTGAACAGGTGCTGCTTGTTCTCTCCGATTAAGTAAGACGGCAATCGGTCATCTGGATGCGTATTTGCTGTGTTTAAATGAACGTTATTCAAAATTGCTTACCTGTCGACTCTCAGGCAAGCAGTAAATTAATTTTCTGAACTTAATTTACCCCACCGTATCATCGCTGGATGCTGTTAGATCGCATATGGAGAGGGACCGTGTCTTCAGTTGCCAATTAGGATAATTGGGAAACGCGTCGATGAAGGAAAATGATTGAGAACTGGCCAGGACTAATTGTCATAAAGGCCGTGTCTCCGTCCCCCCCAACTCCCAGTTAAATTACGCCCCTGTTAATATATCTACTCATTTAATTAAAAAGTCAAATATGATGGTGCAGCGAACACATAAATGCAATAGTTAGGGCAAACAACTTCTTAGACGGCTTTGTTTGGATTCAATTTAGCGGCAAAATGCTTTGCTTAAAAAGGGAGGGGTCGTCGTTGTTTGTCTCCAAAAGCTTTTATGCATAGTGGTGAAATTATTTACGAGCGCTTTGGCATTCTGTAGGAGGGGCGCTCAGTTCGAAGGAAGGGCGACCCCCTGTGCCAGTCTGTGGAAGAACAGCAGATGATTGCGCTGCGAATTTTGAACATGGATAGTTTCGGTATTTTTGAACGAATAACGGTTTGGAGCCCTTCGTAAAGACGGTTCAGTAACAGCCGCCAAACAACCTCTGGTGATGTAAAAACTTAACTATCTCAGGCAGACTTAATTCAACAGCCATGTTTAGTTGTCAGATTATCTTAAAAAAAGAAGACTTCACAATTTTAATTATTTAATTTACCGGAAGTGTATTACTTGATCGGGACATTCTGATGGCTCTATAGGCCCTTCCCTGATTCCCTGTTCCCTGAGACGCATTTTTCTTTTGTTTGGGGGGCGTTAAGTTTTGAAACTGCTGACTGCCACTGGGCGGGTATGACCTGAATTCGAGCTGGTCTGATGTTGTGGAGGAGGGGGGTGCTGGTTGCGGTGGCGGGCATAAGCGCCTCCCACGTTCCCTCAATCCTCGGATACTCCCCCCTTCCTGTCCAACTGAAAATGGCCCCTTCATAAAAGGAGGATTTTATGGCTCCAAATTATGCCAATCTTTATGTTGGTTTTCTGGAGAGTCATATTATACTTAATTCCGTTTTTAATCCTTTTCTACCATATATCCGAATTTGGAAACGTTATATTGATGATATTTTTGTTCTTTGGACTGGGTCTGCCGCTCAACTTGGTGAATTTCACACCTTTTTGAATAACAGTTGCCGACATTTAAACTTTACCATCTCCTATGATGATTTCCGAATGAATTTTCTTGACATTTTGATTATTAAGGACAACAATAGACTCATTAGGGATTTATATAGGAAACCCACAGATCGTAATTCCTTACTTCATGGTGATAGTTATCACCCTACTTCACTTAAGAAGGGAATTCCTTTTGGTCAGTTTAAATGCATTCGTAGAATTTGTGGTACTAAGGAATATTTTAATATTCATTCTAAAGATCTTGTAGGACACTTTCGGCAACGTAGTTATCCTGAAGAGTGGATTAAACCGGCCTTCGATAAGCTTCATGGCATGACTCAGTCTGATTGTCTCTCTCCTCGAGAGAAGAAAGATCAAGATCAACGTCTCAATTGTTTGATTCAATATTCTCCTTTAAGCAGACAATTTGAGGAAATAATTAAGAAATATTGGTATCTTTTAAGTTCTGATCCAGCTTTTGGTAAACTATTTTCAGATCCCCCCGCATTGTATACAAGAGGCCTCCCAATTTGAAGAATCTTTTGGTCAGGTCATATCTACGTAAGCCAACACCTTCTAGTTTTTTAAATGATATTCCTGATGGTAATTATAAATGTGGTAGATGTGCACAGTGCAATTTTACGTATAAATGCCATACATTTAACCATCCTTCTTCAGGGAAACATTTTCAAATTAAGGGTATTATTACCTGTACTACACCATATATTATTTATTTGATTAAGTGTGTTTGCGGGCTGGCCTATGTGGGTAAGACTACTAGACCTCTTAAGATTAGAATTTCAGAACATAGAAGCAACATCAGGACCAAGGATTTTAGGAATCCTGTAGCGTTGCCCTTTTTTCAAGCGCAACATTGTATTTCATCTTTAAAATATATAGGTATCGAACGTGTTCGGTCACCACCTAGAGGAGGTGACATTAATAATTTGTTACTTCAAAGGGAGGCCTTTTGGATTTCTACTTTTGATACGGTGGCTAGGGGTCTGAATGAATCTTTTGACATTAGGCCATTCTTGTAATTTTTGTATTTTATATATATTTTTTTTCTTTATTTGTCGTGTGTGTGTGTGTATATACTGAGGGGAGGGAAGCAGTTGCACACTACTTAACAATATTACTCCTTATTTTTCTATTTTGGCCAGTCTAATTAAGTTAACCTGTAGGTACTCTGCTCTATGGTGTGCAGTTGATGCAGTTTTTTCTTTTCTTCGGTGTTGTGTCCAGGTTGGTATTGATTGTCTTTACTTAAATATTAATATATATATTTTTTTGTTTTTGCCTGTCTTGGGATTGTATGTTTTATGTACTTTTTGTCAGTACATACACCTTTTTATTTGCTTACTCTGTAGATTACATCTGTGCCTTGCTGATTGATCTTAGTAATTGTTCACACTTGACTTAAATGACTATGTTCAATTGTGAATTGGACTAAATGCTTATATAGATGCGTGTGTGCTGCTTTCTTTTATCCTGATGAAGATCACTTTGATCGAAACGTTGATACAATAAATTTTTGGGAGCATTGTCCTTCAGTGTGAGGACCTTACTTTTTATTTTGCGTATTCTTACATTGTCCTGCACCTGATATTGAGTGGATGTGCATGCTTTATTTTCTTAATTTATAGACTTAATTCAACAGCCATGTTTAGTTGTCAGATTATCTTAAAAAAAGAAGACTTCACAATTTTAATTATTTAATCTACCAGAAGCGTATTACTTGATCGGGACATTCTGATGGCTCTATAGGCCCTTCCTTGATTCCCTGAGACGCATTTTTCTTTTTTTTGGGGGGGGGGTTAAGTTTTGCAACTGCTGACTGCCACTGGGCGGGTATGACCTGAATTCGAGCTGGTCTGATGTTGTGGAGAAGGGGGGTGCTGGTTGGGGTGGCGGGCATAAGCGCCTCCCACGTTCCCTCACTCCTCGGATACTCCCCCCTTCCTGTCCAACTGAAAATGGCCCCTTCATAAAAGGAGGATTTACAGAGGAACCAATTGACACTCTATCCCACGGAGATCTTTGAATCATAGCCAATGATCTGACTCAGGGCATGGGAGTTATACGGCTCAGTTCTGTGTGCAGCTGTGCAAGTCCTTGCATGTGGGGGGGTGAGTATTTGGGGCATGGGCTGACCTGAGCAGAAATAATGGATGATTCCCCTTTTAAAGGAGCAACTCTCTCTTCCCTGCGTGCCTGAAGGCTTGTGTGAAGCACCAGACGCTTAAGGACAAAAATGTGAGCAAAATTTTGTGCACTTTGATGCTCTATGCATGGCGAATACCATGGAATATTGTGTGATTCAGGGATGTGGAATAGCCTTGTCAGATAAGTGTGTAGAGACACACAAACGTCAGCACTGGACATCGGCCAGGCTACACCTGCAGTGCACATCACTGTACATCAAAACACAGCTGTAGAGATACCCTTCTCAATCCAATGCTATGGACTGAATATTCCAGGAAAACTAGAGATCATCACTGTAGTTATGTCTCTGTTATGATGTCTTTCTTTTTTATTCACTATCTCCGTGTACATTTCTGTCAGGCAGTGATGCAAGATTTAAAATTCACAACAGGGAATATATTTGAAGAGCTTTTATATGATGTTTGATTTAGGCCAATCGTGTCTGAGTGTTGAGACAAAAATGGATTTGATTGGTTCTGACAGGTAAACCAGCATGGGGTAGATGAAACGTTGCAGTGTTCCATTGTCACTGTCGGTTTCCATTACTGTGTATCTGTTCTGAGATACAGAAAAACATGAGGGAGGAAAAGATGACCAACGGATGGATGGAAAAGGCGGACAGTCATGGAAAAAATCCGTCTGTCCATCCACTCATCCATCTTCTTGCACAATTACTCCTGGACAGCGAATGGAAAGGAGTCTGACAAAGCATTTCTTCACTGGAGACTTGCACTGCTACATCAGAGGAAAGATGGCTCCAGATTCGCACCTCCGTCTCAGTGAAGGTAGCAACTACAGTTGATCACAACAATGGCATTAAACATTGGTGGGCATGAAAACAGGCCAAAATACTAGAGGAATGGAAAAGATATGAGGGACTTGAATACAGTGCAGACCAGCATCTTAGCAATGTAGTTCAGTGAGGGAAAGCTGTTCAAGTATACAAACCAAGCTGGAAATAACCCAAATAGAGTCAGGGGATGACATCATATAGCGGAGATTCTGCATCCACACACAGTGAACAGGGTGAGAATGGGCAGAAGTGGACAGTCTTGGGGTCAGAGTCATGGATTACTCCATCAGCTCAGACTGCTATATACTCAAATTAGTTCCATCAACTGGCTGAGAAGCAGTGATAATTTGTAAGTCCAGGCAACTGAGATTAAATATAGAGGGAAGACTTTTACAGCCCAAGGCTTGGTTTTCCACATCCAGAAATCGGTTTGAATCATCGCTGTCCAAAGGGAAATAGCCTTTAGACATAAAAGCAACACTGCGCAAGTATACGAGAGATGAGGGAGAGGGTTTCGTGTGTTTGTGCGCTACAGGATCTGTGGCAGCAATCCCTGTGATATCAGTTGCGACCTCATCGTGTTTGTGTATAAACTTTAAAAATATTTCACCTTCTTGAGTTGTAGTTTTGAGTCTGGCCACTAGATGTTACTCTTGTAGCGTACCTCTGACAGGGCACGTCAAGGCAGTGGTTCCCAGACTTTCCTATAGACCTATTTAGTCTGCTGGTTTTTGTTGAAACCACAACATCAATCCCAGAATTTTTATCAGTCGCTAATTTTTCTTATTTGTACTTCTCATGATGATGGGTGTTATGTACCTTTTTAAACCACAAAATGCCAGGAAGCTATGCAAGTGGTGAAGAGGTCCGTATTAAAATTGTTACTATACTGCAAATATTTTTTCATTGCATAAAAAGAAAGGAAAATGTCTTTTAATTGGCTTTTAATTGTTGAAACTGTGGACATGTGGTCACTAAAACTAATCATTTATTTGGTAATTAAAAATTAAGAGAGAAAGCAAATTATAATGAGTCAGACCGATTTGTTGTTATTTTTGTATTTGGTTTCTGGAAATCATTGGAAAGAACGTAAGCACTTACATTTAGAAACCTAATTTGCAATAATTGTTTCATCACAGTCATGAATTTGATCAGCTGAAATATAGCCACCTTGGCCAAGTGTAACGTTTGTGCTGCGTGCACAGTTGAGATGCACAGAGGACAGGAAGATAAGGGCTGGACTCAGATCCAAGGATGGACTTGGTTGTACTTATTATGCCTACTGCACTGCAAGAGGCACAGACCTTGCAATGCAGAGCAATAAGGCACTGAGGTTCTAAAGAAAGCTCTACGAGTAATACAGAGTCTGGGCTATGGCTACAGCTACAATGCATTACAAAGAGGAAAGCAGAAGGAACTGATGTTCCGTAAGGTTAATGTGCTTAGAAAATACGCCAACAGCACTGCGTTTACGCATAATGTGTCTTATAACACTTAAATGTCTCCAAAGATTTCTGCTGCCAAAGGCAATAGCAGCAACATCAAAATGACATCATAGATATGGCAAAATGGCTTGAACTTCTTATAACATGATAGTCAATTGTAACTCCTAAACGACATGGGGTCATTCCATGTCAAATCATCCAGATTTTGAGAAATTTTACAGGTCACCTCCTCAAAAATTTTTGAAAAAATTCACAAGTAAATATTCACACAAAATAAAATTTAAAAAAGCCAAATATTAGGCCAGTATCTCAAATAGATTTCAAGTTATAGCCCTTCAAAATTTTAATAATATTTAAAGTTTTTTGGCAAACCCATTTTCAGCCAACTTTGGAAACTTATTGCTCCAAATTGATTGCTTATACAAGGCTGAAATTGGGTATACTAACCATATTCATCCCCTAGAATCTGTAAATGGCCTTAGATTCTGTGTATCTTGATCCACTTTTGTATGGTAAAGCCTCAAAATCAGCCGAAAACACAAAACACCCAAAAACGAGACCACATTTTATGACCTGTAACTCAGGAACTAAGTAAGATTAAAGGCTAGAATTCATTTTTTATGATTTTATGATATATCTCTGTAAAAATGCAGTAATCCAAGTAATATCATTTGTAGAAGTGTTTTTTAATGAAACGATTTCTAAGTAAATTTTTCTGGTTTTGCCCCATAATGCCCTTTTTTGGGACAAAAAATGACCATGTCACCAGTTATTCATCTCTCTGAAATTTTTACTGTGCAATCTGATTAATGTGAACAATGTCTGACAAACAAATCAGAATGATGTTCAGCTTATAACCCAAAGGGCTGTAACTTGAAAACTATTTGAGATACTGGCCTAATATTTGACTTTTTTTCATTTTGTGTGAATATTTACTCGTGAATTTTTTCAAAGAATTTTGAGGAGGTGACCTGGCACCCCCTGGATGATTTGATGTGGAATGACTCCATGGCGTATGACCACTAAATTTGCAGGGGATGATGTACACCTAAAACTAAATCACTACAATCATTTTGGTATTATGACCTATTATGACGTCATTATGACATCATGTTTTGATTTTTATTACCCAGAACGCTTTGCTTATTTTATCCCATAGTGCACCAGCTCCGAGAGGCCATAAAATACACAAAATTCTATTTATGTTCTGTGAAAATAGTTTTTCATTTACTCAGAATGTTTTTCTTAGAAGTTCAGGTCAGAAAGAAATGAAAGTAAACTTTTAAAGGATTACAGGTTTGCGTAAGCAAAACTTGCTCTGTTCTTATCGTCAACTTCTTTGTGTTTTGTATATTGATTTCAATATAGAGCCTCAAGACCACCTTAATAATGGAAAAAAAATGTCTCTTGGTAGTAGAAGCTTTCATCATAGGAAAGTAAAAGGAATCGATGAAATTTGAGGGAAAATGTACCTGAATCAAATATATAGTCCGCCATCTTGGATTTTGGCCCTTTAAATTCAATGACGTCATCAAATTAGCATAAATTAATTCTACTTAACAAAGCTGACATTAAATTACGTAAGATGTTGTAAATATAATGGATTAAGTATATGTTAGAAAGAAAATCTGGAAACTACATTGATGAAACCGAAATCGTCGATTTTTTTTTTTTCAGACATACCTGTTAGAAAACTGTTGTCATGGAAACGGCGAAGATGGTGGACTTGACGTATTGGTATAAAATTGTTCCCAGACAAGTTTTAGGGAAAGTCACCAAGTTTGGTGGTCCTAGCTCAAGCCGTTCAGAAATTATAAGACGTGAAAATTGGCGCGGGCATAAAAAGCCCCCGGCTAGATTCAGAGAATAAGTCTAAACAAGAATAACAATGCCGCACAGGCATGGATATACAAGGCTTCACAATGAGACTGAGTGAAACTGGGTCTTAAATACACACTGCTACCACACAGTGGCAATGAGAAACAGGTGCAAGTGATATTTGAATAATGAATGAAGTGCAGTCCGGGTCTTAGTAGACCGGTGAGCTGGACGGCTGCAGGCGTGGCCTGACACTAGGCTTCCGTACTTAGAATATCGCAAACTAGGCACAATATGAGCGTTGGGCTTTCAAACATCATGAAATACATAAACATTTCTGTGAAAATGGTTTAAAGGGGTGAAATGTCTCTGTAGTCTGAAAAGCAACTAATTGAGGAAATGAACTGCTTGTTAACTCTGGGATGGTTATTGTGGTTGGAACAGAAACCAGCAAATACAGCACAAAGTTTGGGAACCAACCAGTGCTCTTAGATGTTGGTCAAGTGCAACAGACATAGCGTAGTATTAATGGAGACTGCTGAGTAATTTTACCAAATGTAACAGTCCACTGGAAAAGGGTGTATAAGGGATTTTTTACATTTTAGAGAAATACTGTTTTTCTATGTTTAGTTCATGGTAAGGGATCATCAGATGCACTTAACTCAATTTGACCAAAATATCCCTAATACACCCTTATCCTGTGGACTGTCACAAATATGCTTTCTCAATATTTTGAGTACCTGGTTTTCATTTATAAGTGTCTATGGGCTTAATTTAATGTTTTTCATTTTTTTTCTTATTTTGTACAACATGATTACTTGAGCCTAGTGTTTTCTACGCTCTTAAACCGCTCTTTAATTGAGAGATTTGAGTCAGTGATGGTTTGCCAAAGACTGACCTATTTCCTTTATCAGAAGTGCAAGCATGCACATTCATATACAAGCCACAGATGGAGAGACGCAGAGATAGAGAGAGAGGAAGAGAGAGAGAAGGAGAGAGAGTAGAGGAGAAAGAATGAGAGAATAGTTTTTTCTGAATGCTTCAACTCTAACCAACTCTAACAGTGATTCTTGAAGCACCGTCTCTGAAAGCATAAGCGCTTGTAGCCAATGCATTTACCAAGTGTGTCAAACTGAATTCACATTCCCTGCTTTTCATTCAGTTTGTATTTTCATGACACACTTTTTGCAAAAATTTAAGCACAACTCACTACTTTACACTCAGTTTGCATTTAATAACACACTACTAACAAAACTGTAAACACTGGTCTCTGCATTGCTACGTTATATTGCCAATTGCCTTTACACATTTACGCAAGTAAAAACACTTTTAGATAATGAGTTCACTTACAAATCAGAGCTTGAGTTACTTTATAACGACCAGGGGCCAGAGCAATCCAGGTACTTTATCATCTATCATCATGTGATGTGCATGAGGTCTTATGGGCAGACCCATAAAGAAGATGAGATTGAGCCTAATTTTTTTCTGTTGCAGTGGAGTGTTACAGTAGAACACCTTCAGAAAAAAATAACACTTTTTTCCGCTTATTTGACTGTGTCTTACTTGCGGAACACACATCCATGCTTCACTCATTTGGATACCGGTGTGTGTTTACCACATGTATGGCAAAACTTCATTGCAAACTGCTGCCCTGCTTAGAGGAAAGCAAAAGCCACAAGTGTTTTTCATTTGTACTATCAGTGTGTCGTTGGTGCCTCTTGCGCTTATTCAAACGATGGTGTTAGTGTGTCGTGTATTGATGCAAAAACACAGGTTTTTAAAAGAGTTTGAAGAGTTTCGCAAAAATTTTTTGCTTTAGCAAGAGATGTGTGATGTTTCGCCGGTTTAGTGTGAGGTTTTGTGGTTAGTGCGTAGAGTTTAGCACAACTAGCCGATAGTTTCAAAGATAGTGCCTCAGCAGTCAGAAAAAACTGTAAATTGAGCGATACTCCATAAGCGTAGAGCAAACTTTTGGAAGCTAATGGGTGATTCTCGCGTTACGTGTGTGACATTTGGAAGGTATTCTTGACATTTTTCAATGCACTATACTTTACAGTTTTTCACTATTGCTAAAACACATTCCATGAAACATTGCTCCGTTTTCCCACAACTCTAAACACAAAACACTTTTCTCAAGCTACATACACAAAACCTCACATTCTCTTTTCAAAACCAAACTTTCACACTAAAACAGTAGCTCATATACTCAAAACCAAACTTTGACAGCAAAATCGCTCTCAAAGCCTACAAAAATGTGAACACTACAAAGCATCATTACATACTACAATAAAAAAACTGAAAACACAATGTTCAGGGTGTAAGAATGTTCTTTTCACAGTTTTTCACAACTGCCAAGACACATTTTTAGAAACCTTATCTGTTCTCAAAATATATTACTGTAGAGTATTGGGCATTCATAGATTTGTGTGTTTCATAGAAACAATATGTAAATTAAGAAAATGAAGAAAATACAGTAACTGAATTGTACATGGACTCTGTAAAAAAAAAAAAAAAAAAGAAAGACATGCATTCAATAGAAACATCAATGGACATGTTCCGCAATCTTTTTACAGCCAGGATACTGTGATGAAACCATTGTACTCCACTATACTGTGGCCAAAAAACAACCACATACAGCACCTGTTGTTCTCTGAATGCCCAGATAATGGAGGCCACTGAGAACCTGCTAAGGGTTGGATGGACTCTGTCCTGCTTCAGTCATTGACATACTGTGGACAGTGACATGGTCAATGACGGTAGCTCTCATTTCATCCGTAATGACGAAGCGTGGTCATCTTGCTCTCCCTCCCTGCCCCCCTCCTCTCCCTCCTTGGCCTCCTCCCCCCCCCTCCTCCCCTCCCTCCCCTCCCTCCTCCTCCCTCCCCCCCTCCCCCCTCCCCTCCTCCTTCCCCCCATTTCATGGCTGGTGATAAAAACATAAAGCAATGATATGCAAATCATTTAAATCCTATATTTGATTGAAAATTGACAACATATCAAACGTTGAAAGTGACAAGTTGTATTGTTCTTTTTCTTGAAAAATGGGTCACTCCGTACTAAACTGTACAAATGTGTTACAATAGTGATGAAAATTCAAATACGCCTTTTCCAAAGTTTTTCATTGCAGTGGTGAAACCCCATCCATGGGCATCACAAAGAAGCAAGCAAGAAGATAAACCGAGTGATCACTTCATTTCAGTGACCCCATAATGTACTAAGGTGGCAGGCGTTGTGGGTGTAGCGAGGACACAAAACAGATATTGAATTCCTGAAAATCAGATACATTTCAAAGTCAATTCTTTTGTATGATAAATGGCCTCAGTCTATCAGTAACATTAATGGGCAATTACGGCCAGTCAATGTTTTTCATGTCTATTGTCCTCAATGTTTGTATTCCGTTCACCTGGCTTCAGTGCAAAGCATTGTTAAAATTTTGTGACTGGTTACCTGTTGCTCTAAATCACCAAAGGAAAATATTATTTTATTCACAAGAAGGCATTTCAAAGAATAAGAATGAAATAATAAATCAGGTGGCAAAGTAGGGTCATTTTCTCATAAACTTCAGTAGCATTGAACTTCTTTCTGCAACCACCGACGTCGCCATCTGCTGGCCATTAAATATAATGCAAATTTTTGAGATTTCCGCATCGGCCTCACTATTTAGATTCGGGTGCTGCGTCCATCTTTTTATACAGTCTATGCACAAGGCACGATCTACGTATATTTCTTAATGTTGTTATGGTCGTAACACGATATTAGGACAAGGAAAAAATTTTCTTTTTTCAATCATTATTTTTTAAAGCATGGTATATATGATTGTCTGATGCCTTGTGAAATTTTGATGCAGGAAGTGAGTACCTTATTTTGCCGCGGTCATCTTTATGCAATTTTCATACATTATGCAAATTAACCCACAGGTCTGGACTTAACACGTGAGGACGCGACTGGTTACGCCCACGACGGTAATTTCAAATTGCATTTCTGATCAGACGAGTCCCGGTAATTTAGTACAGAGAATTGAAACCGTTATTATTGGTATTTATTTCATTTTACTTTGTTTCGAAGTGTCAACAGACATGTCATGTGCATTTCATTAAGTTGGCTGCCAAATTTTGTTACAAAATATGTCCTTCACAATGCCTTGGCTGACAGCAGGACACCACTTTTTCTGCTGTGTTGTTGGACCGATGACTCAGCTTTTTTCTTATGTATATCTTCAATCCGGGAGTGAATAAATATGAACAATGCAAATCATTTAATTCTCTTAGAAAAAAATTTATTGACCATTCTTATACAACACAGTGAATTGTACAGTTTAGTATGGAGTGACCCAAATATCAACTCATTTTCAATTTGTTGTCAGCAACATATCAAAAAAGTTGAAACAGGGCAACAAAAGGCTGGAAAAGTTGTACGATGCTAAAAAGAAAAAAAAATACACCTGGCATAACAACTCACAGCTGACTAGATTCATGTGCTACAGTTCAGATAAATGATTGGGTATAAGAGAACCCCAGAGAAGCTGAGTCTTTCAGGAGTAAAGAGAGAGGGCTTCACTACTCTGTGAAAGGCTGCAGGGGCAAATTATTCGACAATTTAAGAATAATGTTTCTGAGCGTAAAATTGCAAGCCATTTGGGGATTGCCACTTTTTCTGGGTCCCAGCTCATTTAAGATGCACTGAAAGGGCATCTAACTAAGAGGCATTATAAATGCAACAAGCAATAATGTGCAAAATTTTGTGCAAATACTGTAATAAGGAAAACATATATATGAGAATATTTAAATTGGAGTATTAGCTCACAAATGGTGAATAACAACAAATGGGTAAGTCTGCAGACTATATGCCAACAATAATAGTCCTCTACATGAGTCGCTCCCCAAATAATCCCCAGACAGGAGAGTGAGCACAGAAATGTTGTATGCATTGCTCAACATTAACCCTGGCTATAAAAATCTTGGCTTAAAAACTTTACGTTTGTGAAAGTCATGATGCCGCGACTGACACAAGAAAACGGATCAGTCGATCAGAATGCTGACGGCCAGAATGAGCGCAGCCAGAGTTGGGGCACACTTTGGAGTGCGTCATGTGACTGTTTTACGTCAGCAGACGCGATATAGGCAGACAGGAAGCACCTGAGACAGCCCTCGGCCTGGGCGGCCATGTGTGACCATGCATGTCCATGACCTGTGATGGTTCTGCCCTGCAGTCCCTCCCCCCTCCTGCTGTCTGCACCTCCACTTCAGTGAGCCACACCTGTTGCTCGTTGAGGTGGAGGTGCAGTGAAGAGTATTTAAGAGCTGCTCTGCCAGTTTGGCAGTGCAGCTGCATTCTGCTGCCTGAGCCCTGTTATTGTTGTTTTTGCCGCTTCTCCCCTCAGTTTTATATTGTGTGTTTTCCTGTTTTTATTAAACATTTATATTTTTGTTCTCAGCCTGTGCGTGTGGGTCCTTCATCCACCTTTTGGGTCCATGGTCCCAGTGCCCGCCGGTTTGCTGTTTGCAGCCGGCGGGGGCAATACCATGACAGATTGCAGCTGCCAATTCGGGACCCAGCCAGGCTGAGGTTGAGGGGAGCAGCAGCAGTTTTTTATTATCCAGGGCCCAGACTGGGGAGCAGTGGTCTGGAGGAGGGCGCCACCGTGTGGTCCGGAGGAGGGCGCCGCCGTGTGGTCCGGAGGAGGGCGCTGCCGTGTGTCCCGGAGGAGGGCGCCAGGTGTGTGCGCCGTGTGTCTCCGGTGGCGGGCGCCGTGTGACTCCTGTGACGGGCGCCGTGTGACGGGCGCCGTGTGGCTCCGGTGGCAGGCGCCATGTGGCTCCGGTGGCGGGCGCCATGTGTTTCCTGAGGAGGGCGCCGTGTGGCTCCGGTGACGGGCGCCGTGTGGCTCCGGTGGCGGGCGCCGTGTGGCTCCGGTGGCGGGCGCCATGTGTTTCCTGAGGAGGGCGCCGTGTGGCTCCGGTGACGGGCGCCGTGTGGCTCCGGTGGCAGGCGCCGTGTGGCTCCGGTGGCGGGCGCCGTGTGGCTCCGGTGGCGGGCGCCGTGTGTTTCCTGAGGAGGGCTCTGTGTGGTTCCGGTGGCAGGCGCCGTGTGGCTCCGGTGACGGGCGCCGTGTGGCTCCGGTGGCAGGTGCTGTGTGGCTCCGGTGGCAGGTGCTGTGTGGCTCCGGTGGCAGGCGCTGTGTGGCTCCGGTGACGGGCGCCATGTGACGGGCGCCGTGTGGCTCCGGTGGCAGGTGCCGTGTGGCTCCGGTGGCGGGCGCCGTGTGGCTCCGGTGACGGGCGCCGTGTGACAGGCGGCGTGTGGCTCCGGTGGTGGGCGCCGTGTGTTTCCTGAGGAGGGCGCCATGTGGTTCCTGGCATGCCAGGAGGCGTGCCTTGGGGGGAGGGTACTGTAAGGGTTTGTCCTTGCAGTCCCTCCCCCTGCTGCATTCTTCACCTCCACCTTAACGGGTAACAGGTGTGGCTCATTGAGGTGGAGGTGAAGGTTTGTTATTTAAGGGTTGGCTGCGCCTCAGATCAGTGCAGCAGCATTTTGTGCGTGGAGCCCTGCTCTGTTTGTGTGTGCTGCTGCTCCCCTCCTGTTTTTATTATCCCCCGCCACGAAGTGGGAGGGGGATATAGGTTTGAGCTCTGTACGTCCGTCTGTCCGCGCGTCCATCCGTCCGAGATAAAGGGGACAGCTTTTCTCAGAAACTATTAGGGATAGGACAACCAAATTTGGTGTGTAGCTTGAGACCATAAAGGCCTTGATGGAGTTTGAAAATGAGATGCGCGCGATTATTTTCTCCGGAGTTCTTGCCCTTGATTCGTATTTTTGGACTCTGTCCACGGTATCTCTAAAGGGGACAGCTTTTCTCAGAAACTTTTACAGATAGGATAACCAAATTTGGTGTGTAGCTTAAGACCATAAAGACCCTGATTGAGTTCAAAAATAAGAAGCACACAATTATTTTTTACACAGTTATTGCCCTTGTGGCATTTTGGGGAGCCTCTGTACTAAAGAAAGATACTATGAGCCTCATAGTATCTTTAAAGAAGACATTTTGGCGGGGGATGTTGTTGACCATGTCTACTTGTTATGAATTAAATTAAAGTTTTTTATTTTTTCTCAGCCTGTGCATTTGGGTCCCTTCATCTCTTTTTTGGGTACATGGTCCCAGTGCCCGCCGGCTTCTTGTCTTCAGCCGGCGGGGGCAAAACCATGACATGACCATAGCATCTGTGTGATCAATCTCAGAGGCCGCTTTCGTCCCACAACGTTGACCGCTACTGAGGTTCTCAGAAAACGCCGTGGCCATATCAGCTCCTGTATGGTGTAAAGACGACCGGTATCTCTTCATTTAGAGGGTATCTCTTCATTTAGAGCGCATGTTGGGATGGTCCTGACGAATTGCAAACATGCTACCAGTTCTGTGGTCGGACAAATAAAAATGTGAAATTTGTGCTTGAAATCATGAGCGCGGCATCCTCCAGGCTAAAGAGGAAAGCGACCTTCCTGCTAGTTATCAGCGCACAGTTCCAAAGCCAGCATCCGTAATAGTATAGGGCTGCATTCGTAAAGATGATGGCATGTGTGACTTGCACATCTTTGAAGGCCCTAGGAATGCTGAATAATACCTGCAGGTTTTAAGGAACATATGCAACCATCCGGACTACGTTTTTCAGGGAAGGCCTTGCTTATTACAGCAATACAATGCTAAATCACATTCTGCATGTGTTACAACAACATAGCTTCGTAATAAAAGAGCCCCGGTGCTAAACTGGTCTCCCTGCAGTCCAGACCTGTCACCCACAGAAAACATTTGGCACATTATGAAAAATAAAATATGACAAAGGAGAACACTAATTGTCGAGTAGCTGAAATGAGGCAAGAATAGGCAAACATTTTGCATATTTACATTTCACAAAGACTCCCAACTTTTTTAAATTGGGTTGTATGTATATATATATATATATATACACAGTCGCGCCCAAAATTATTCATACCCCTGCCAATTTTTGTTTTTTTTTTTTTTTTTTTTTTTGACAAATCAAATCTATTCTTGCACAAATGACACAGTAAGTTGACATAAGGCTGTAAGAAGTACAGTAAACAATTTTTCAAGAAATACAATACTTTTAGTATTTTATTTGACAGATTTACAAAAAACGCCATGTCCAGAATTATTCATACCCTTTTCTCAGTAATTGATGGCAAAGCCTTTATTCACGATTACAGCCTCCAAACGCTTCCTGTGGTTGATCACAAGGTTTCTACACGTTTCCACGGGGATTTTGGCCCACTCCTCTTTGGCAAACTTCTCCAGGTCCTTATGGTTTGAGGGTTTCCTTGCCATGACCTTGGTCTTCAGTTCCCTCCACAGATTCTCGATAGGATTGAGGTCGGTGCTCTGGCTTGGCCACTCCAAAACGTTCACTTTGTTGTCCACTAACCATTTCTTGACGGATTTGGCCATGTTTAGAATCATTATCCTGTTGGAAGATCCATTCCTGCCCAAGACCAAGTTTTTTGGCGGATTGCTTAATGTTTTCACTGAGGACCTGGATATCCTGGTCCTGTTTCATGATGCCATTAACTTTAACAAGGTTTCCGGGCCCATTCGCTGAAAAGCAACCCCAGAGCACGATACTCCCGCCACTGTGTTTGACTGTTGGGACCGTGTTTTTCAGGTTGAACGCTTCACCTTCCTTACGCCACTTAGACTTCCCCTACCCAGACACACAAGAACTAGTCTAGCCTTCGCAAAAGCTCACCTGGATGAAGATATAAGCTTCTGGCTGTCAATGTTATGGACGGATGAAACAAACTTGGAGGAACTGTTTAGGCACAGAGTTGGGGTATCATTCTTTTGCTTTTGGAGAAAGGAAACAGGAGTATAACCAGATCCTCAACCAATGAAAAACAGGAATGGATCTTCCAACTGGATAATGTGAATCAAGAAATGGTTAAAACCGCTTTTTGCCATCAAATTCCTGAGAAAAGGGGTAAACCTTCTGAAGTTTAATTCCCCCTGGACAGAAGCCTTGTGATCAACCACAGGAACATTTTGTAAAATAAAAACCTGCCATCAATTCCTGAGAAAAATAAAATGGACCACTTTTTTGTAAATCTGTCAAATTGTATTTCTTGAAAAATTGTTTACTGTACTTCTTACAGCCTTATGCCAACTTACTGTGTCATTTGTGCATGAATAAATTTGATTTGTCAAAAAATATCTCGAAAAAAACAAAAAATTGGTAGGGGTATGAATAATTTTAGGCGCGACTGTGTGTGTATGTATGTATGTGTGTATATATATATATATATATATATATATATATATACATATACATATATATTCCAACACCCACTCTATAAATTCACTGGCGGTTGATCAGGGAATAAAATGGAATTGTTCTCACGTCAGGTGAAGAAATCTCCTGCATGACACCTGGGTGTGCAGCTCCAAAGTGAGGTCCTCTCTGTGTCAGTCTGGGACAAACATGGGTACAGGTATGTAAGCTCATTCATGGCTGGTGATCGCTACTCAGTGAAGGTGGTCATAAAGAACAGTCTGTAGTATGTAAGTAGGGAGTAAAAGGTTTAGAGATTTAGATAGATGTTCATCTCCCGCTGTTACTTTTTTCCTCTTTTAGATTGTCTGGGTCTCTCTGACGCACAGAGATGTGGGGGGGCGGGGGCGTGGTGGTAGTGGGCTGGGTGTTGTGGTATGACTCGTACTCAGGAAGCTTGTCATGAAAAAAGGAGAGAAACATTTCCGTTGCCTCAGTTTTCTTCTTCACAGATTTGGGGCAGGTTGACAAAACTAGAAGGTAAGAGTGAAACAAGTTTTACACTTTCTCCCAAATATGTATCCTTCAGTCAACAGGCTATTTTCAATATTTACAGTCTGTATTTTTTACAGAGTGATAATTGTTTCCGAATTTGCAACAAATGTAGCTAAGTATGAGTGTCCATTGCCATAGCATTGTAGTATAAATACCTGCATTGTCTACATATTTGTGAATTTTTTTTTAATGTTTTAATTAAGTTCAGTTTAAAGCAAGCTAAATAAGCACAAAGCCATTTAGCTAGTAAGTACTGTTTAAAAATGGTCCATCAGTTTTATTTGGGCATGCCTTGAAAAAATAAATTTTTTGACAAAGGAGGCATGACTAGAGTTTCTCCAGTAAAGTTGAAAACTTAACACTGGTATTTAGTTTTTACTACTTACTCTACCTGGATTATGCCCCCTTTCTCTCTGCTTTCACATGAAAGTTTATGTTCACGTATGTAAATACATGCACACACGCACTTGCACATACATACATAGATACAGCACTACTGCACTGTTCCTTACTGAACTCGTTGGTTATTGCTCCTCTGAATTTCTATTTTCAAGTTCAGGGCCGGTGTTCTTTGGCAAAAGTGACCCTAATGTTGACTGAGTTCAGATTTTGGAGGCAATTGTTTGTATTTCCATAAGGAATGGCACCGGCAGTTCAGGCAAGTCTGCATCATGAGGACAGTGCTTCATTTACAGGACCTGAATGGCATTTATGAGCCTGAGATTCAGCACATTCCTCATTCTGTGAGACAGAGACGTTGTGTATTGAGGTTGTGGATGTGGCCATTTTGCGTAACTCGTGATGCATGACCAACGCAATCTTGTCTTAATGACTCACCATCTTTGGAAATCAGGAAAGGGAGAAAACCTGAAGGTTTGCAGAAGTGGAGTGCTGAGCTTTCAGGCTCTGAGGAGTGCAGCTGTGTTATAATATTGCTATACAGGGCATAACTGTACGTAACAATCAAGCAGTGGGCAAAGTGGACTGCATCTTTTTCTAGACTTGACAGCAATATCTGCTCTAAACTTGCCTAATGATTGGCAATTGAGCAGTAATTCATGGCAAGCAAATATTCACTGAAAAGTGTTGATGAGTTCCTTTATGGTGGCAACAAAACATGCATGTAGGGGAGACTGGGGTCCGATGAGCAATGGGGACCAATGAGCCATATCACTATTTTGCAATCAATCGATGCCAAAGATGTTTAAAATAGGCAAAATAGTGATATGGCTCATTTATCCCCATGACTCATCAGTCAATGGTCAAATATTTTGCCTATTTTAAGCAGCTCTCTCATCGATTGATCGCAAAATAGTGATATGGCTCATTGGTCCCCACGGCTCATCGGACCCCAGTCTCCACTACACCTGCCCTGTGGGGATGGAACTGAAAATGTATAAACCACATTCTCTCTTCTGATTGGATGGGCATATCAGAAGGTACCGTGGCACTGAAGTCTCGGAAACCTCAGATTTCCTCCCTCACCTACATATAGAAACCACTGAATGCTAGGCATGATTATGTTGCTTGCTTTGAAATTCTCTCTCAGTGAAGTAATTTAAAATGATTGTCTAATTCAATTCCAACAAGTGCCATATCATGTATACAGATGAATGTGGATATAATACACTGCAGAAATTACCATATCATGTATACAGATGACTGTGGGTAGACTACACTGCAGAAATTACCATATCATGTTCACAGATGACTGTGGGTATACTAGACTGCAGAAATTACCATATCATGTTCACAGATGACTGTTGGTAAACTGCACTGCAGAAATAACCATATGTACACAAATGACTGTGGGTATAGTACACTGCAGAAATTACCATATCATTTACACAGATGACTGTGGATATACTACACTGCAGAAATTACCATAGCATGTTCACAGATGACTGTGGGTATACTACACTGCAGAAATTACCATATCATGTTCACAGATGACTGTGGATAAACTACACTGCAGAAATTATCTTATCATGTACACAGATGACTGTGGGTATACTATACTGCAGAAATTACCATATCATGTTCACAGATGACTGTTGATATAATACACTGCAGAAATGACCATATCATGTATACAGATGACTGTGGGAAGACTACACTGCAGAAATTACCATATCATGTATACAGATGACTGTCGGTATACTACACTGCAGAAATTACCTTATGTACACAGATGACTGTTGGTTTATTACACTGCAGAAATTACCATATCATGTTCACAGATGACTGTGGGTATAGTACACTGCAGAATTTACCTTATCATGTGTACAGATGACTGTGGGTTTATTATACTGCAGAAATTACCATATCATGTATACAGATGACTGTGGGTATACTACATTGCAGAAATTACCTTATCATGTACACAGATGACTGTGGGTATACTATACTGCAGAAATTACCATATCATGTTCACAGATGACTGTTGATATAATACACTGCAGAAATGACCATATCATGTATACAGATGACTGTGGGAAGACTACACTGCAGAAATTACCATATCATGTATACAGATGACTGTGGGTATACTACACTGCAGAAATGACCATATCATGTTCCCAGATGACTGTGGATATACTACACTGCAGAAATTACCATATCATGTATACAGATGACTGTGGATATACTACACTGCAGAATTTACCATATCATGTATACAGATGACTGTGGGTATACTACACTGCAGAAATTACCATATCATGTATACAGATGACTGTGGGTATACTACACTGCAGAAATTACCATATCATGTTCACAGATGACTGTGGGTATACTACACTGCAGAAATTATCATATCATTTACACAGATGACTGTGGATATACTACACTGCAGAAATTACCCTATAATGTACACAGATGACTGTGGATATAATACACTGCAGAAATTACCATATCATGTTCACAGATGACTGTGGATTTACTACACTGCAGAAATTACCATATCATGTGCACAGATGACTGTATATACTACACTGCAGAAATTACCTTATCATGTATACAGATGACTGTGGATATACTACACTGCAGAAATTACCATATCATGTTCACAGATGACTGTGGATATACTACACTGCAGAAATTACCATATCATGTATACAGATGACTGTGGATATACTACACTGCAGAAATTACCATATCATGTTCACAGATGACTGTGGATATACTACACTGCAGAAATTACCATATCATGTTCACAGATGACTGTGGGTATACTACACTGCAGAATTTACCTTATATATATGTGCTGTGGGTATACAGATGACTGTATACAGGATATGGGTATACTACATTGCAGAAATTACCATATCATGTTCACAGATGACTGTGGATATACTACACTGCAGAAATTACCATATCATGTTCATAGATGACTGTGGGTATATTCTACACTGCAGAATTTACCTTATCATGTATACAGATGACTGTGGGTATACTGCACAGCAGAATTTACCTTATCATGTATACAGATGACTGTGTGTATACTACACTGCAGAAATGACCATATCATGTAAACAGATGACTGTGGGTATACTACACTGCAGAAATGACCATATCATGTATACAGACAACTGTGGGTATACTACACTGCAGAAATTACCATATCATGTTCACCGATGACTCTGGGTATTCTACACTGCAGAAATTACCATATAATTTACACAGATGACTGTGGATATACTACACTGCAGAAATTACCATATCATGTTCACAGATGACTGTGGGTATACTACACTGCAGAATTTACCTTATCATGTATACAGATGACTGTGGGTATACTACACTGCAGAAATTACCTTATCATGTACACAGATGACTGTGGGTATACCACACTGCAGAATTTTCCTTATCATGTTTACAGATGACTGTGGGTATACTACATTGCAGAAATTACCATATCATGTATACAGATGACTGTGGATATACTACACTGCAGAAATTACCATATCATGTTCACAGATGACACTGGATTCATATCATGTACACTGCAGAAATTACCATATCATGTATCATGTTACAGATGACTGTGGATATACTACACTGCAGAAATTACCTTATCATGTTCACAGATGACTGTGGGTATAGTACACTGCAGAATTTACCTTATCATGTATACAGATGACTGTGGGTATACTACACTGCAGAATTTACCTTATCATGTATACAGATGACTGTGGGTATACTACACTGCAGAAATTACCTTATCATGTACACAGATGACTGTGGGCTTATTACACTGCAGAAATTACCATATCATGTATACAGATGACTGTGGGTATACTACACTGCAGAAATTACCTTATCATGTTCACAGATGACTGTGGGTATACTACACTGCAGAAATTACCATATCATGTATACAGATGACTGTGGGTATACTACACTGCAGAATTTACCTTATCATGTATACAGATGACTGTGGGTATACTACATTGCAGAAATTACCATATCATGTACACAGATGACTGTGGATATACTACACTGCAGAAATTACCATATCATGTATACAGATGACTGTGGATATACTACACTGCAGAAATTACCATATCATGTACACAGATGACTGTGGATATACTACACTGCAGAAATTACCATATCATGTTACAGATGACTGTGGGATATACTGCAGAAATTACTATATCATGTATACAAATGACACTGCAGAAATTACCATATCATGTTCACAGATGACTGTGGATATACTACACTGCAGAAATTACCATATCATGTATACAGATGACTGTGGATATAGAAATTACACTGCAGATGAAATTACCATATCATGTTCACAGATGACTGTGGGTATAGTACACTGCAGAATTTACCTTATCATGTATACAGATGACTGTGGGTTTATTATACTGCAGAAATTACCATATCATGTATACAGATGACTGTGGGTATACTGCAAAGCAGAATTTACCTTATGTATACAGATGACTGTGGGTATACTACATTGCAGAAATTACCATATCATGTATACAGATGACTGTGGATATACTACACTGCAGAAATTACCATATCATGTTCACAGATGACTGTGGATATACTACACTGCAGAAATTACCATATCATGTATACAGATGACTGTGGGTATACTACACTGCAGAAATTACCATATCATGTTCACAGATGACTGTGGATATACTACACCTCAGAAATTACCATATCATGTTCACAAATGACTGTGGGTATACTACACTGCAGAATTGACCATATCATTTTCCCAGATGACTGTGGATCTACTACACTGCAGAAATTACTATTTCATGTATACAGATGACTCTGGATATACTACACTGCAGAAATTACCATATCAAGTTCACAGATGACTGTCGATATACTACACTGCAGAAATTACCATATCATGTTCGTAATGACTGTGGGTATACTACACTTCAGAATTTACCTCATGATGCATACAGATGACTGTGGGTATACTGCACAGCAGAATTTACCTTATGTATACAGATGACTGTGGGTATACTACATTGCAGAAATTACCATATCATGTATACAGATGACTGTGGATATACTACACTGCAGAAATTACTATATCATGTTCACAGATGACTGTGGGTATACTATACTGCAGAAATTACCATTTCTTGTTCCCAGATGACTGTGGGTATACTACACTGCAGAATTGACCATATCATGTTCACAGATGACTGTGGATATACTACACTGCAGAAATTAACCGTATCATGTTCACAGATGACTCTGTATATACTGCACTGCAGAAATTACCATATCATGTTCACAGATGACTGTGGGTATACTACACTGCAGAAATTACCATATCATGTACACAGATGATTGTGGATATACTACACTGCAGAAATTACCATATCATGTTCACAGATGACTCTGGATATACTACACTGCAGAATTTACCATATCGTTTACACAGATAACTGTGGATATACTACACTGCAGAAATTAAGCAGATGCTTTCATCCAAAATGCTGAGGAGTTTATTAGGCCACGCTGGGGCCAACCTGCTGCAGAGCAACTTGGGGTTGAGGGTCTTACTTAAGGGCCTAACAGCTGATATGATTTTACTGAAGCTGCACTGGAGTTTGAAGAGGAAACACTCTCTGGCCCAGTCGAATACTTTAGTCAGTAGATCAAGGATCACCAAATATCGGCCCCAGATCCAAATCCAGCCCTGATTTTCTTCTCTGTTTTCTGCTTCTGATTAGCCAGAGTGTCTTTACTCCTGACTACCAGGTGAGGGCAATGTGAAAAACCAGCTGAACTTGGACCTCGAGGACCTTTGTTTGTTAGTACATGCACTGGGCCAGTTTCACAAACCTCTCCTGGAGCACCACTCATCCTGTAGGCTTTAGATCTCTCCCTGCTCCAGACCAGGTGATTCAAATGATCAGGTCGTTATCAACCTCTGAACGTTGATCATTTTAACCACGTGTGCTGGAGCAGGGAGAGATCACCAGCAGGACGAGTCAGACTCCGGTGGAAGTTGGGAGACGCTGCTTAAAGCTAATGGCTGCCCCCCTTTAATCTTGTGCTTAAGTGTCTGTCTGATCACATGTTTATGCTCTCATCCCACAAGATGCTGCATTTCCCAGCGGTACCAGGGCAGTTTGGGCCGGAGGCTCGGGAGCTGGGTGTGAAAGGCTGGCGGGTGGAGAAGATGAAGGCTGTCCCGCTGGACCCCTCAGATCTGGGGGCGTTCTTCACTGGGGACTCCTACCTGATCCTGAGCAACCGGGGAGATGATGGAGCAGACCTGCACATGTGGATCGGTCAGTATGATGGGCCTCTGACGGGCACCGCAGGAGAAATCCCAGACAGAACAGTCACATGAGAGGAGGGGTACAGAGACAAACAGGGTAAAGCCCCCGGCACAGTTCTAAGGTTTAGGGGCTTGTTCTAGGGCGTAACAGCAGAGTTCCCTCCAACTTCACCTCTCCAGATCAAGTCAGAATCCCAGACCCCACTGAGGACTCAGATCAGCTTCTCTACAGTAACCAGCCCAGCTTCCTGCCACCAGGCTGCTCTGCTGCTCTAGGGCTCAGGGGGTTAAAGGCCCAGTTCTGCTGTTTGGCCCTTGAGCGAAGGCCCTTACCCAGTATTGCTTGAGGGGGTTTGGCACCTGTGCAGTGCTGTCACCTGTAAATCACTTTGGATCAAAATGAGAGCTAAATACAAATAATTACTGGATGGACACTTGTCTATCAATATTGTTTCTGAGGCTGGAACCATCCCATTGGAGGACTGCACTGCTGGGCTTCTTTAAAGGTCCCCTATCATGTCATCAGGTGCACAGTCAATTAGTCCTTTCAAGCCATTTCCAAATCTGTCCTCTGTGACATCATAAGGGGGAGGGAGATTAACTGGTAGGCTGAAGATGATTAGTCCTTCTTGCCCCTGGTCGGTCATTTCACCATGTGATGTCACACAGGAACAGATTTTAAAATGGACTATTAATGCTAATTGGCTGTGGACCTTAAGATATGCACTGTGGACATGTATACAATGCTGTGACATTGTAGATCTACTTGTGAATACCATATAAGCCAGTCAATAACACTGGGTTAAGTACTGGAAATTTAATGGAAATGTGCACTGACTCCACAATTCAGTTTGCACCCCTTCTGTATCCCTAAAGTATCAGCTGATGGCATATTCTGACCTTTTCCAGTGGACTTTGCCAGCAAATCAACCTGGAACTATTCCACTGGCCCAGAGCCATTGCATGGATCCTCTCCTGTATCTACATGACTGGTGCAGCTGTATGTCGTGTCCTGCTATTCTTATCCGTAATACTGAACACAGAAATTAGTGTAATTATGTACCTCCAGTATAGTCCCTTGTGTTCCACTGATTTTATTTTGTGCTTAAAACGCAGAGAATGAATTGTAAATCATTGTTATTAGCTGAAGTGACTCACTCTCAGTTACTACATTCATTTACTGTCGTGCCTTCACCTCCCCATCTGCCCCTCTCATCCCGTCTTTCACATATTTTGTGGGGTATTTTCCTGGTTCACTTGACAGGATGTTATAAAGACAGAAAGAAGGGCGAATGGGGGTAAGGGAGGGAGAGCGAGAGAACCACAGACGTTCTGGTTTGTCACACACCTGTTGATGATGTTCTACAGCTCACAAGCTCACCCAGTGTGGGCCGGTGTGTGACTGCACCGCAGGAATAAAATCCTGTTCCCACACCGGTCCACACTGGGCAATGCTGAGGACCCCTGCTCTTTCACACCGGCCCACACTGGGCAATGCTGAGGACCCCTGCTCTTTCACACCGGCCCACACTGGGCAATGCTCAGGACCCCTGCTCTTTCACACCGGCCCACACTGGGCAATGCTGAGGACCCCTGCTCTTTCACGCTGCCCCTCCTGCCTCTGCTCTGGTGCACCCAGTGTGGGCCAGTGTGTGACTGCACCGCAGGAATAAAATCCTGTTCCCACACCAGCTCACACTGGGCAATGCTGAGGACCCCTGCTCTTTCACGCTGCCCCACCTGCCTCTGCTCTGGTGCACCCAGTGTGGGCCGGTGTGTGACTGCACCGCAGGAATAAAATCCTGTTCCCACACGAGCCCACACTGGGCAATGTTCAGGACCCCTGCTCTTTCACACTGGCCCACACTGGGCAATGCTGAGGACCCCTGCTCTTTCACACTGGCCCACACTGGGCAATGCTGAGGACCCCTGCTCTTTCACACCGGCCCACACTGGGCAATGCTCAGGACCCCTGCTCTTTCACACCGGCCCACACTGGGCAATGCTGAGGATTCCTGCTCTTTCACACCGGCCCACACTGGGCAATGCTGAGGACCCCTGCTCTTTCACACTGCCCCTCCTGCCTCTGCTCTGGCGCAGGTGAGAAGTCCTCTCGAGATGAGCAGGTGGCCTGTGCCATGCTGGCCACTCAGCTGGACCACTTCCTGCGCACCGACCCCATCCATCACCGAGAGATGCAGGGGCACGAGTCTCCGGAGTTCATGTGCCTCTTTCCCAGGGGTGTCAGCTATAAGGTGGGCAGGAGAACGAGACACGGAGGGGCCAAAGGTTTATCGTTAACCTGACAGGGATCTTAGGTTGCCGGCAGTATGTCGCCAATCATGCGTTTGTGTAAATTAGGCTCCCTGCGACCCACTTCTGAAATTTATTTTCTATCTCTACATAATATGCCTCATATGGACAGCTTAGAATTCTGCTTTTGCGAACAATCTTGCCAAAATATGTCCATATTGAAATCAGTGTGTCCAAAACGAAATTGAATTTTTACCTCTCAACTGTTCGTTGCTTTTCCAAAAAGATAAAATTTCACTGAAAATATTTGCATTAAACAAATGTTTTATCAATTAATAATCGATCAATGATGCCCCCCCCCCTCAGGAAGGTGGTGTGGAGTCGGGCTTCAGAAAAGCTCAGCCTGGTTCTGCCCCGGTCCAGCGGTTGTACCAAGTCAAAGGCAAGAAGAACATCCGGGCCAAGGAGGTGGAGCTGAGCTGGAGCAGCTTCAACAAGGGAGACTGTTTCATACTGGACTTGGGGCAGGTGAGGGGTGTGTGTGAGCGGGACCTGGGGCAGGTGAGGGGTGTGTGTGAACGGGGCCTGGGGCAGGTGAGGGGTGTGTGTGAGCGGGACCTGGGGCAGGTGAGGGGTCGGGGTGTGTGTGAGCGGGACCTGGGGCAGATGAGGGGTCGGGGTGTGTGTGAGCGGGACCTGGGGCAGGTGAGGGTCGGGGTGTGTGAGCGGGACCTGGGGCAGAGGTGGGGTGTGGGGTGGACCTGGGGCAGGGGGGTGTGTGTGAGCGGGACCTGGGGCAGGTGAGGGGTCGGGGTGTGTGAGCAGGACCTGGGGCAGGTGAGGGTCGGGGTGTGTGAGAGTGAGTGAACAGAGAGGAGAGACAGGAAAGGGTTTATATCTGGACCTCTACAGGTTGTTCTGTATTCTGTGAAAGTGATTTAAAAGCAATGCAAAAGTTGGAGTCGCTTTTAATCAAATTTGTTTGACTGGGACTCAGAGCTGGTGTTCGAACCTGCAGTGTTGCCACAGTAAGAACTTCAGCCTGTAAGTTCACACCACATGACCCCTGCAGAGTCTAAACAACTGTGAGTCAATTTCAGCATCTGATAAATTTCCACTATCTGATGATTTTAAAGCTGATGTTAGTGTATCTTACTGCAGAGGGAAGATGGTTTCATTGCTTTCTGCAGAGAGGATGTCATGTTTAGAGAAACTGTGTTTTCTGTGGTTGGACTGAAGAGCGAAAAACTGCTGGTGTGAGCAGCTGCTTTTGTGTTTCTCCTGAATCAGACGATAGTGTCCTGGGTGGGATCTCAGGCCAATGTGTTTGAGAAACAGAAGGTCCGGGAGATCGCCACACTCATCCGGGACACCGACAAACAGGGCAAGGCCCGCATCGACGACGTGACCGAGGGAGAGGAGACGCCCGAGATGCTGCAGGTAAGAATGATTGGTACACCTTCCCAGAGAAGAGGAGACCGTATGCCTTCACAGATGAGAAGAGACTGTGCGCCTTCACAGAGAAGAGGAGACTGTATGCCTTCACAGATGAGCAGAGACTGGGCCCCTTCACAGAGAAGAGAAGACTGTTTAGCTTCACAGATGACAGAAGGCTGTATGCTTTCAAAGTGGAGAGGAGACTGTATGCCTTCACAGATAAGAAGATATTATACGCCTTCACAGATAAGAAGAGACTGTAGGCCTCCTCAGAGGAGAAGAGATCATGCGCCTCCACTGGGGAGGAGAGACTGTGAGCCTTCACAGAGGAGAGGAGATTGTGTGCTTCCACAGATAAGGAAAGTCTGTATGCTTTCACAGATGATAAGAGGTTGTATGCATTCAAGGATTAAAGAAGACAATGCACCTTCGCGGCTGAGAGGAGACTGTAAGTCTGGGCTGGCGTGGGTGCAGACTTTTGTTCCAGCTACAGAAGCCATAGAGTTACTCATGTAATTCCACTCATTATCTCCCAGAGTCCGTGCTCAGTGTTTAAAGCGTAGTACCGGGTGCTTGACTGATTGTTTAGAATGAAAGCCTGCACCCACGCTGGCCCTTCCTGGATGAGGTTGAATCCCACCTCTACAGACCCCTGAAACACACTCACTGAGCCTTACTGCTGAGCTACAGTATCAAGGCATAAGTGAAGACCCGGGGGCTAAATGTACATAAGTCATATTTTGGTCAATTCAAGATCTGCATAAAAACATGCTGTATTTGTTTATCCATGAATATAAATAAAGGCCCCAGTGGGAAAAGTACTTAAGGCACAAATTGTCCATTTTGAGAAAATCATCTTGGGTAACTATAAAAGATATTTCCCCATTCTTACCTCACTGTCTGTGAAAATGTGACATAAGTACTTTTAGCACTTGGCCCTTCAATTTTTGCATCTATTTCCTACTGACGCAGTTTCCAGTTCTGAGCATTTAATCTGAACATTAGCACCGGTCTCATCTGAGTTCTGACTGCTGCTCTTTTTGCTGTATGTTATTGTGGTGCTGCTGTCTGACAAGTCAGAATAAAGAACATAACATATGGTACAGCTATCATCTGCAAGTCATTCCTCATTCTCGACTCCCCGCACGCTGACAGGTGCTGGGTCCCATGCCAGTGTTGAAGGAGAGCATCCCAGAGGAGGACAAACAAGCTGACGTCTCCAATACTGCCTCTTTATACAAGGTGACGTCTCCAATAGGGATGCACATGATTAACGTTTAACCGTAAACTGATAACAAAAACTTTGACCGATTAATACTATCGATATTTTTTTTTTTTTAGCTACTATGTCAATCAACTCGTGGGGGCGTGTCGACAGGTGCAATACGTGCCTTCAGCCGTAGCCTACTTCGCAGCAAAAATGAAGAGGGCAAAATGGAGTTCTGTGTGGGACCATTTCAACCTGAAGGACGATGACGTTATTTGCAAAATAAGCAGTGCAACACTGAAATATAACATGAAAATTGTGATAGATTAATTCGTTTGACCTTGGGGTAGATTAGCTTGAATGCTATTCACAGTAATAAATTACAGTCTATGATTAATACAGAAAGAGATGAGTCACCCGAAGGGAATGGCCATTTCAAATAACATTTTGTTGTTTTATGAAAGATGACCGACTTGATTGCACCTTGTAGGCTATGATCAAATCGCCAAGCAGGCTAGGATATCGTAGTTGGCTAACTTTCATTAGACTCCTCTTGCTCTTGTTCAGCGCTAAAATCATCAGCGTCGAAGTCCAGCTCGTCTTCTCTGGATGTGAAATAATCCATTATAACATCCTGCAAGGCATTAGTATCTCCTGAGTTGAGGAGGTTGATTCGTCCAACTTCGTTTAACTGGGCAGCTATTTCACTCTCTCTTCTCGCTCTCGAAGCTCCGCCATGCCATCTCTCTGTATCGTCTCGTCAGTCGCAGATCTGATCATCATCAGAGGAAATTTGATGCCTAGCTCACGGACTGGCGGGAAAATACGCCTTAATGATATTAATTAAAACTAAATAACATGAAGATGAAGTAATATTTTTATTACTTCATCTTCATGTTATTTGGTTTACTTTCACAAATGAACTGTCTTTGTAGACCAGCAGTTATGGGCGATTTTCATGCACATCCGCCACTCGCGATTTCAAACGTAGATTACGACAATCAGACAGACATAGAGTGGTTGATAAAAATCACTTTTTTAACATATTAAATGAGCGAATAACACTGAGATATTTTAGGGATGATAGACATGATGTTGTGGAGTATCAATTTCGTGAAAACCCAGTTTCACCAAAATATTGAATTTCAACCTATTTTCATTCTTTCCTGGAAAAGTGCCAGCGCGACATCCGAAGGGTTTTCCCAGATTCTATCACCTATGGGGAAAAAAGCATTTACGGCAAATTTTAATGGCTCACAGGCAGCGGCGCAAAAAGAGGATATGCAATGTATGCAGTGCATAGGGGTGCTACGCGAAGGGGGGCGCGCGAAACAAATGTCCGCAAACAGATGAAGATACAAGATCAAGATATTTACAAGATTATATACTCAGTCAAAAAAGAAACTTCACACTCAAAATTTCTAAATATTTTCTTGAAACTTAATACAAGAGATATTATTATTATTATTATTAGGGGTAAATGCGTTGTCAAAGACATCATGACACACAGCAACTCCGACGTGCACAAGCATGCAGCACGTGCGAGCATACATCAAGGTAAAAGCACGTTTCCTCGTGTTCCTAGTCACGTGACCTTATGAGACACGTGCAATTGAGCCCACGGTAGCACGGTAGAGTGACATCTCGGAAAAACAAGTTCTCACAGTCAATTATCCGTTGATTTGCATGCCACGACTGTCAAACATTCAACGTGAACGTGCCATTGGCATGCTGAATACGGGGCGTCGGTCACTGGCGTTGCCAGGGGTTATGGGATGCAGTCGACGGACTATCCATGATCTTCGGACACGCCTCCAACAAACTGGCACCACAGCAGACCGACCTCGTCCGGGTAGACCACCTGTGGCGACACAAGCAGAAGACGGACAAATCGTCTTCGTCATTTGCGCGTGTCGATTTCTCACTGCAACGTCCACTAGGAATGAATTGTTTAGAGGTCGTGTGACTGCCCAAACCATACGTAATCGCCTGCGCACTGCTCGTCTCCATGCACGCCGGCCATATCGTGGACCAATTTTAACCCAGTTACACCGGCGTCAACGGCTTCTCTGGGCGACATCTGGATGGACAGCGTGATTGGAATAGGGTCGATTTTTAGTGACGAATCCAGATTCACTTTGCACCGCTGATGGGAGAGTTAGAGTTTGGAGGAGAGTGAGCATAACGCCCTAGTGTTGTGTGCAGGAAGTGGACCGTTTTGGGGGCGGTAGTGTTATGGTTTGGGGTGCCTTTAATGGTCCTGCCCGTTCGCGACTGATGGTCATTCAAGGAAACCTAACTGCTGCAGGATACAGAGCTTTTGCCATTCATGGCAGCTCATGGCCCAGGTCTGACATTCCAACACAATAATGCCAGACCTCATACGCCAATTTAACGCGGAATTTTCTTAGGAATGCTGGCATCAATGTCATGGTGTGGCCCTCAAGGTCTCCCGACCTTAATCCCATAGAACATGTATGGGATGTGTTGGGCAGAAGACTCCGTCAAGTAAGGAACCCTCCGCAGAATTTGCAGGAACTTGGTGCCATGTTGGTTCAATTATGGCGGCGATCCCCCAAGCTGTGTTCAGACGCATCATTCAATCCATGAGGAGACATCGCGCCGCAGTTGTGAACGCTCATGGAGGGCATACGCGCTATTGACATGCTTTCATCAAGTTGTAACTTACCATTTTTACTCTCTTACATTTCCGTAGCATTTCCGGTGGAACTGGTTACATTATCAACATGATTTTTATGGTACACCGTCCTTAATGGGTACAGAATGGAATTAAATCATTATTTAAAACCACTTTTCTTGTATGTTCAACTTATCGACCTCCAAACGAGTGTGAAGTTTCTTTTTTGACTGAGTATAGAATGTAAAGCATACTGGAAGACGTGCGATAGCAATGAAATAAAACGCATTTCTTTCCCCCACCCTCGCTCAACAAAATGAAACGTGCAGCATCCACTCGCAAAAGGACTCTACCTACCGCCCAGTCATTGAAAAAATAAGTGGAGAATACTGGGTGTAGGTGTTGGGGGGGCGCTGTTGTTGTCATACTCATATCGATAGGGCATTTAAATCTTATCAGTTAATGGTTATTAATCGGTTAACGAGCGTCAGTTATCGGTCCGGAAAAAAAATCAAAATTTGCATCCCTATTCTCCAATACTGCCTCTTTATACAAGGTGACGTCTCCAATACTGCCTTTTCATACAAGCTGACGTCTCCAATACTGCCTCTTTATACAAGCTGACGTCTCCAATACTGCCTCTTTATACAAGCTGACGTCTCCAATACTGCCTCTTTATACAAGCTGATGTCTCCAATACTGCCTCCTTATACAAGCTGGCGTCTCCAATACTGCCTCTTTATACAAGCTGACGTCTCCAATCAATACTGCCACTTTATACAAGACTCTGTTGATGTCTGACAATACTGCTCTGTTGACTTAGACTCTGGAATCAAGACTCTGTGGACTGTAGACTCTCGAATCAATACTGCCTGTGGACTGTTTATACAAGTTACTCTGTTGACGTAGACTCTCAAATCACTGCCTCTGTTACTGTAGACTCTCAAATCACTGATGTCTCCAATACTGCCTCAGTTGGCTGTAGACTCTTGAATCAAGTAACTGTTGACTGTAGACTCTGGAATCCAATACTTTATTGCCTCTTTATACAAGCTGACGTCTCCAATCAGTATGAGAGTGAATCTGTTGACTGTAGACACTGGAGTCAGTATGAGAGTGACTCTGTTGACTGTAGACTCTAGAATGACTATGAGAGTGACTCTGTTGACTGTAGACTCTGGAATCAGTATGAGAGTGACTCTGTGGACTGTAGACTCTGGAATCAGTATGAGAGTGACTCTGTGGACTGTAGACTGGAATCAGTATGAGAGTTACTCTGTTGACTGTAGACTCTCAAATCACTATGAGAGTGACTCTGTTGACTGTAGACTGGAATCAGTATGAGAGTGACTCAGTTGGCTGTAGACTCTTGAATCAGTATGAGAGTAACTGTTGACTGTAGACTCTGGAATCAGTATGAGAGTGACTTTATTGACTGTAGACTCTAGAATCAGTATGAGAGTGACTCTGTTGATTGTAGACTATAGACTCTGTATAATCAGTATGAGAGTGACTCTGTGGACTGTAGACTCTGGAATCAGTATGAGAGTGACTCTGTTGACTATAGACTCTAGAATCAGTATGAGAGTGACTCTGATGACTGTAGGCTCTGGAATCAGTATGAGAGTGACTCTGTTGACTATAGTCTCTCGAATCAGTAAGAGAGTGACTCGGTTGATTGTAGACTCTGGATCAGTATGAGAGTGACTCTGTTGACTGTAGACTCTAGAATGAGTATGAGAGTGACTCTGTTGACTGTAGACTCTGGAATCAGTATGAGAGTGACTCTGTGGACTGTAGACTGGAATCAGTATGAGAGTTACTCTATTGACTGTAGACTCTGGAATCACTATGAGAGTGACTCTGTTGACTGTAGACTCTGGAATCAGTATGAGAGTGACTCTGTTGACTGTAGACTGGAATCAGCATGAGAGTGACTCTGTTGACTGTAGACTCTGGAATCAGTATGAGAGTGACTCTATTGACTGTAGACTCCAGAATCAGTATGAGAGTGACTCTGATGACTGTAGGCTCTGCAATCAGTATGAGAGTGACTCTGTTGACTGTTGTCTCTCGAATCAGTAAGAGAGTGACTCTGTTGATTGTAGACTATAGACTCTGTATAATAGTGAATGTTGGCTATAGACTCTGGAATCAGTATGAGGGTGACTCTGACTGTAGACTCTAGAATCAATATGAGAGTGACTCTGTTGATTGTAGACTCTGGACTCAGTATAATAGTGACTCTGTTGACTGTAGACTCTGGAATCAGTATGAGAGTGACTCTGTTGACTGTAGACTGGAATCAGTATGAGAGTGACTCTGTTGACTGTAGACTCTGGAGTCAGTATGAGAGTGACTCTGTGGACTGTAGACTGGAATCATTATGAGAGTGACTCAGTTGGCTGTAGTCTCAAGAATCAGAATGAGAGTAACTGTTGACTGTAGACTGGAATCAGTATGAGAGTGACTGTATTGACTGTAGACTCTGGAATCAGTATGAGAGTGACTCTGATGACTGTAGACTCTGGAATCAGTATGAGAGTGACTCTGTTGACTGTAGACTCTAGAATCAGTATGAGAGTGACTCTGATGACTGTAGACTCTGGAATCAGTATGAGAGTGACTCAGTTGGCTGTAGACTCTGGAATCAGTATGAGAGTGACTGTTGACTGTAGACTCTGGAATCAGTATGAGAGTGACTCTGTTGACTGTAGACTCTGGAGTCAGTATGAGAGTGACTCTGTTGACTGTAGACTGGAATCAGTATGAGAGTGACTCAGTTGGCTGTAGTCTCTGGAATCAGTATTAGAGTAACTGATGACTGTCAACTCTGGAATCAGTATGAGAGTGACTCTATTGACTGTAGACTCTGGAATCAGTATGAGAGTGACTCTGATGACTGTAAGCTCGGGAATCAGTATGAGAGTGACTCTTGACTGTAGACTCTAGAATCAGTATGAGAGTGACTCTGATAACTGTAGAATCTAGAATCAGTATGAGAGTGACTCTGTTGACTGAAGACTCAGAATCAGTATGAGAGTGACTGTATTGACTGCAGGCTCTGGAATCAGTATGAGAGTGACTGTTGACTGTAGACTCTGGAATCAGTATGAAAGTGACTCTGTTGACTGTAGACTCTGGAATCAGTAAGAGAGTGACTCTGTTAGCTGTAGTCTCTGGAATCAGTATGAGAGTGACTCTGTTGACTGTAGTCTCTCGAATCAGTAAGAGAGTGACTCTGTTGATTGTAGACTATGGACTCAGTATAATAGTGACTGTTGGCTATAGACTCTGGAATCAGTATGAAGGTGACTCTGTTGACTGTAGACTCTAGAATCAGCATGAGAGTGACTCTGTTGATTATAGACTCAGTATAATAGTGACTCTGTTGACTGTAGACTCTGGAATCAGTATAATAGTGACTCTGCTGACTGTAGACTCTGGAATTAAGTATGCGAGTGACTCTGATGACTGTAGTCTCTAGAATCAGTATGAGAGTGACTCTGTTGACTGTAGACTCTGGAATCAGTATGAGAGTGACTCTGTGGACTGTAGACTGGAATCCGTATCAGAGTGACTGTTGACTGTAGAATCTGGAGTCAGTATGAGAGTGACTCTGTCGACTGCCCAGATAGCAAAATTCTTCTGGTCCATAACCGGCCCACACCTGACACGTTCGGCCCACATATCCGGCCCACATACCGCATGGAATGATGGCACTTGGGCGCTCCACTCCCATTTGTGAGAACTTGGCCACAACCAAGCCATCAGAATGCCAGATGTCAGCCAAGAGCATATGATGCAGAAAATGTGGGCCAGTTTTGGTTCACTTACAGACTGACTATTGTCACTCTGCCATATATTTGCCAATTGTGGGCCATATTTGTTTTGTGATATTTGGGCCAAATTCAGCATTTACCACATGGGCCACTTTAGGCTCACATCTATTTTGTCCGGGACAGGAGAATGCCAAAAGTGCCGGATCGTTGCCTAATGTGGCCCACATCCGTATGCTATCTGGGTGTAGACTTTGGAATCAGTATAATAGTGAGTCCATTGACCGTAGACTCTGTAGACTGACTCTGGACCGATGATTTGGTTCGCAGGTCTCTGATGCCACAGGCAGAATGACTCTGACTAAAGTTTCGGAGAAGAGCCCATTTGCGAGGGAGCTGCTGGTGCAGGATGATTGTTTCATCATGGACAACGGTGCTAATGGGCAGATCTTTGTGTGGAAAGGTAAGGGAGATAGTATCTCTGTGTTGGAGGAGATGGGGGGGTAAGGGAGAGAGTATCTCTGTGTTGGGGAGATGAGGGAGTATCTCTGTGTTGGGGGAGATGGGGGGGGAAGGGAGAGAGTATCTCTGTGTTGGGGAGATGGGGGGTGTTGGAGGAGGGGGGGGAGGGAGAGTATCTCTGTGTTGGGGAGATGGGGGGGGTAAGGGAGAGAGTATCTCTGTGTTGGGGAGATGGGGGGTAAGGGAGAGAGTATCTCTGTGTTGGGGGAGATGGGGGTAAGGGAGAGAGTATTTCTGTGTTGGGGGAGATGGGGGAGGAGGGAGAGTATCTCTGTGTTGGGGAGATGGGGGGGGGGAGAGAGTATCTCTGTGTTGGGGAGAGGAGAGAGTATCTCTGTGTTGTTGGGGAGATGGGGATCTCTGTGTTGGGGAGATGGGGGGAGGAGAGAGTATCTCTGCTGTGGGGGAGATGGGGGGGTAATCTCTCTGTTGGGGGGAGATGGGGGAGTATGGTTTCTTTTTGGGGGGTAGAATATTTCTGTGTTGGGGAGGGGGGGCCTGTTGCATTGTGTTGTGTTTAATTCCCTGTCTTTAAAGACTGAGCCAAGTCATTTTTAGGTTCACTTAATACAACTGAATGATCTCTTACGGATTGGATGGACATGTTGATTGACAGGAAGCGGAGCCAATCCAGAGGAGAAGAAAGAAGCCCTGAAAATGGCCGACAGCTTCATCGAGCAGATGAACTACCCAAAGATGAAAACTCAGGTGCCTGATGCTTCTGTGTGCGCGCACACACACGCACACCCACACACACACATAGACACACAGACACACACAGATACGCAGATACACACTCACACAAACTGATGCACTAAGACACACACTGACACACACTGATACACACAGACACACACTGACACACACTGATACACACAGACACACACTGACAAACTCTTATACACACAGACACACACTGACACACACAGATACACACAGACACACACTGACACCCACTGATACACACAGACACACTGACACAGACTGAAACACACAGAGACGCACAAATTCAAACAGACACACACAGACACACACTGACACAGACACACATTGATACACACTGACACTCACAGGCACACTCTGACACACACTGACACACACAGACAGCCTGACTCACACTGACACAGACACACACAGATACACACTGACACACACAGACACAGACATACACAGATACACACTGACACAGACACACAAAGACACATACAGATACACACTGACACAGACAGACACAGAATATCACTCTTACAATACTCCATCACTGATGACACCATTTTAACTCGCATAAGTCACACCTGTGTACCTGACCTGCATGTGTGACCTGTGTACCTCACCTGTGTGTGAGACCTGTGCACCTAACCTGCGTGTGTGACCTGTGTACCTCGCCTGCGTGTGTGACCTGTGTACCTCACCTGCGTGTGTGACCTGTGTATCTCACCTGTGTGTGTGTCCTGTGTATCTCACCTGCGTGTGTGACCTGTATACCTCACCTGCATGTGTGACCTGTGTATCTCACCTGCGTGTGTGACCTGTGTACCTCACCTGTGGTGTGTGACCTGTACCTCACCTGCATGTGACCTGTGTTTCAGGTGTGTGATTCTGCCCCACCTGCGTGTGAGACCATGATGTTCAAGCAGTTCTTTAGGGACTGGGACATGATGTTCAAGCAGTTTTTAGAGGACCGCATTTTAGAGGCCGCAATTTCTCTGATTATCCAGCACTCACTTGCCAGCTGGGAAATGCTATGCATCTTGAAACAACTTCTTTGTGCACACCTTAATCATACGGTTTTATATTTTTCAAAATAAAGCAATGAAACTCACCTTAGTGTTACATCATCTACATGGCTGTGAGTCAATTTCAAGGAAATCAAAAACAAAGCAGGAAAATACCAGAATTAGTGTTGGCATATTGGCTTCGGAGCTTATCACCTCACCCCAGAAGCATCTGTGATTTCAAGGGTGAAGTTTGACCAGAAAAAAGTCTCAGTTCCTCACAAAGACTGGTAATTTGTTGCTTTTTTGCAGACATTTTCAACTGACATTTAAGTAAGATTTGCAGTTCCTGTTTCCAAGGGGAACTCCTGACCTAGAGATGAAGCTTTTAGCATAAACCGAAGGAAATTTGAACCCTCAATTAATCTCAGTTTTCAATTTATTAGCATGTCAGACATTCATTGGCTCAAAATATGTTTATTTTATCAGAGAAAAATATCATTGAAATTTAGGAATCGTATAATTAAAAATTAAAAGTGATGTTAAGAAAACATGCTCTCTTTCAATTCTGTGGTTTCAGACATTACAACATAATCAACCCTGCCTCTCCCTCTGACTTAGCAACTACAAGTGTGACTAAACTTTGAAGCTTTTTAATCTCAAAAAAAAAAAAAAAAAAAAAAAGTTTTTGGGCACTTCAAATGTAATAGGCCAGAATTTATTCTCATAGGCTTGGTATCAGAATTTTGTATCAAAATTCCCCTTCTTGGAGTACTTTATAATTCAGACATGTTTTTTGAACAGTGATTATATTTTGAAATCATTTTCTAAAAAAAAGAAAAAAAAAACGTTTGTAATACGAAATAAATCCCTTGATATCTGAACTGGGCTGATAATTTTGGTATCCAAATTTGGTACCAAAATCCCCTTATTTTGATTAATTTACAACTCAGACATGTTTTGTGCCCAGTGTGACAGATCAGAGCAGCTCAGGTTTCATTACAAAGTGGAGCAGAAAAAAGTACAAGCAGGGCTAATCTTGGGAAGTGCAGGAATAAGGAGGCACAGGCAAAGAAAGAGGAGGGTAATTGAATGAACAGGACAAGTCTTTTTAACACTTCATTCAGATCAGTAATGCAAAGGAACGCGACTAACAGAAGCTGATACCTAACGTGTTACAGTGAAAACTACAGCTGGGGGACTGTCGACCTCTGGTGGTCACTGACAAACTGACGTTGACAATACGTAAATGTCCTCTGTGCCCTGGGGCAAAAAGGGCTCGAAACTTCTCGGCAGATTCCGCTACTCTTCATCAAGCCTCGGATGTGTGACCGAAAGTTGTTATGTTGCTCCGCCTGACATTTTCTTTGCCGGAGGACCCATTTACGCAGTTGTCAAAATCCGCGCACTACATCGCCACCTAAAAATGGAGGAAAAACTGATCTTCACGAATTCTATGTGTGGTGACGCTTCGTGTCTTGACACAAGAGGCAACATGATCGTTTAACCAATTTGACATCGAACCCATCGCTGCTGCCACTAGACGCCGCCATGTTTATCCAGAAAAAAAAAGTTCCGGTTAATGGCCTCCGCAGTCACACCATACACTGTATAAAAAGATGACGTAGCACCAGGGCCTAAGTGAAGTCCGTGCGGAAATCTCTGAAAATTTGAAAATTGCATTTTATTTAATCGCCAGCAGATGGCGTCGTCGGTGGTTGCACAAAGAAGTTCAATGCTATTGAAGTCTATAACAAAATGACCCTACTTTCCCATCTGATTTATTATTTCAATAATGATTTTCCACATTATTTTTTGGTATCTATAGCAAGTCTCAAGTCTCCTTCGATATATCATGATGTTCATTTTTGTAAATTATGGCCCCAAATAGACTAGAATAAAGGATAAAGCCAGATATGTTTAATGGGGCGTGGCTATCCTATGGTCCTTGTCAGATACGGACAGATCGACACGTAGATCCACCCCACACTCCTCCCTTGATCTTCAATTCACGCTTTCGTCCAATAGAAATCACATCCGGTTTCAAAATGACAAAATGGCGCTGTTCAAATTGCCAAAATCGAGGCTTCCTAAATGGTATGCTGAAACCAACTGGTGACGTCACAGTTGCTTCGTCCATCTTTTTATACAGTCTATGAGTCACACATTTGAGGTTTGATGAGGAACGAATCAGCCGAGGTTTGTTGAGTGGGGCTAACAGGTACAGAGCACAATGTACACCTTGTACTTGTGGAAATCATTAAAATACTACTAAAAACAGAATCATATATGATGTTTAAATGAGCTGCTTGGGCAAAGTATTAGAGTGATTTATTTATTTTTTCTCATGACAGCCAGTCATCATACTTTCTGGTAAAAGAAACATTTTTGGTAAAATTCATCTCCTGATTTAACACCAGAGCTAGCCCATGTGGCAAGCGAATGAATTCCCGACCCCAGACAACACAAAGCTGGCCCACATGGCTAGTGAACGAAGTGAAGATCTAGATCTGATGCCAAGAGCGCATTCAGAGCAAATTAAACACCAGAAACCAAACATGAACAAAAGCTGCGCACAGAACCGATGTCCATTCCAGGACAACCAAAGCAGCACTACCACCTAAAACACAAAATTAATCAAACCGTAACTGACAATTCCCAGGCGGACAGTGTCTGACAGAGGAAAACCTAGTATTGCTGACCAGAAGCACACTCAATGTGTGCACCAGAATCTACCGCCGGACACAATTCAAGCACCACCAATGTGCACCAAACCATACCAATGTGCACCAAAGGCAGCACTAGCAAGGACCATTCACTGACCATTCCCTCTCAGACAACACAAGTGTCGCAAAGACAAACAGGAACAGATGCGAAGGCTTATCCCCCAGACAAAAATACTAAACTATCCAAAGACAAGCTTGATATATATCACTTAGCGGCTGCCATCAATCATGTCCTTCCACAGAACCAATTTAAATATGCAAGTGGGACCATGTTCACTCTACAACACCATTCCAAAAAGGACCAGTCTCTCAGTGCACAAGAGGATAGACCTTTCCTCAACTAATCTAACGTAATCTAGTCTTTGCCGCCTTTTGGGCTCATGATTGGCTGCGCCATTCAGTTCCCCATATTCACCGGCAAAAACAAAAAAGGAAAATTAAAAGTGACAAGCCACTCTAGGCTTGCCCGACGACTACCCTACAAAATCTCACTGCTGAGCACTGGTTGGCCAACACATCCCCTTTGACATCAAATAAAGCCAAAACCAGGAAAACATTGTTCCATTCCCCACAAGTACAGTGTTGTAGGAATTTTGATTTTATATTCCTGGTATTACCTTCTCAAAAAGAACTCAGACAGAGACAAAGGAATTAATATTTTTAAACCAAAGTTAGTTTACTTTTTCTGCAGAAAAAGGATCCCCGCACACAACAAGTCCAGTCAAACAAGGATAAGGACAGTTTCTGATTCTGTGGCTTTTGTAGGAAAACGTTGTGACGTTCTTCTCCCCCCGTGCTGATTTACACATCATGATGTAATCTGGAAGACTCTTGCAGTCGCACGCAACCCACGTCAAGCCACCCCTGAAGTGTGCGTACATCTCGCAGAGAAGACAGGTGATTCCTCGCTATCATAACTGCAGGTCGTCTTGTTCGCATTCCGGGCTCTCCCTTGCACTCCTTCTTCTGTAAACACATAAACTAAGAGAGAGAGAAAGAACATCTTGCCCTTGTTATGGGCCCATCAGGTCCACATGGCTCCAGATAAGCTATATGCCATGACGCACTGGTCAGATTTATGGAAACTTACAGTTATGCAGGCCCAGGCTAATCAGAGACATGCAAGGGTGCACACTGAGGCCTGAGAGAAACTAAGCAAGAGTAAAAGTAAGAGTAAGCAAGGATAAACAATTAATAATAATTAAGTGAATCAATATAAAAATGATTCCACATTTCCCCCCTGTTTATAATTGATTATCCGCCAGCATGCCACTTCTCAATTTCCGGCATGTGTTTCATTCACGGGGAGAATATACACTTCATTGGTGTCCTGTAACAGAAACATCTGATATTGTGGATTAGCACTCAACATTTTTGATATCAATCCATTAATTATGGGAACCCCACAGCAACTGCGGAAGAGCAGTACAGCAGCCCCAGCTGCTACAAGACTTAATACAGACGTAACTCCTGCTTCCCATCCTCCAGACAGGAGCCAGTCCCACCAGGAGTCTGCTGATGCTGGTGCGAGGTCTCGCTGTTGTGTATCAGATATGTTTCAAACGTTGCAAGGCTTGATCAATTTACCCCTCCTGCCTCATCATTAGCTGGTATATAGGTCCAGTGTGGGCCCTATAAGCTGGCAGACCCTCCCTGTGCTGCTGTCAACAAATACAATGAGCAGTAGTAGCATCCTGCAATTCCAACTTGGGCACATATTTTTGACCACTTAGATCCTTCAAATCTCCCATTCAGGGCGCAGTCCCAGGCTAGATCCCTTTCCACAGAGATCTCCGCCTGGGCTCCCCCAGGTTGAGAACTCTGCCTTCTGCTTCCCGGTGTCTCCTTTTCAAAGCCCACCGATCACAGAAGCACCACTCGCCGACTGACGCATTCGCTTTGACCGTTTTTCACCAGCCTCGCCTGTTCACAGAGGTCGTCTCCAACGCCCCTCTGCTAGGTGTGGGCTGTCACCCACATACCACGTGTTGCCCACAACCTTACATGCGACAAACACGCCGACTAGACAGTACCACGGCAATATGTCAATTCATATTTCACCAGACACCACTTCACCAGACACAGGGGTCTTCAGTCCTCTCCCCAGCACTATTTGCAACATTTCTGTAATTGGCTTGCGAGGGTGTCAATCTGCAAATTGCAACGCATAGTAGATTGCTGGGGGTCCGGTTCCCAGAACCACCATCTGATCCCCGCAGTCTCACCCTGTTCGTTTCCCTCGAACACGCGCATTGCCTCCCACGTAGTAGGACCTGTAGGAACCACCCCGAGCCCCAGTTTAGACATTACGTCCCTCCCCAGGAGGTTTACTGGGCACTGTGTGGATATTATTACAGAGCAGTGTGTAGCAATTCCCTCATCAGGATCCTCAAATTTGAGTTCCTCTGTTGCTACGCTGTTCCATTGCCCCATTCGCAGCACAAGTTTGTATCATATTAATGCTGAGCCGATGTGGAAAAATTACACTTACTTTTCTGATAACAGCTCGACATGCCCCCATGTCACACAGAAAAGAAATTGGTGTGTCATTTACAATCAGGGTTTTCCAAGCACTCGTTGGTGCAGCCATTAATGCAAACAATTTAATTTCATCACAGGGCAATGGCTCCCCAGATGCTAACTCTTCCCCCAGGGCGGTTAGTCATTCTGAATTGTTCTAGTCACTTATTTGTGGATACCCACAGAAAATCAAATAGTTTCCCCTGGCACCCCTGGGTTACCCCCACAAACTCTGTGCCATTTCCTTTGACACATCGCCAAAACTTCTGCTCCGAACTGTAATGGACTACCATGAGTGGGACATTAGAACCCATAATTCCCAACTTCAGATATCCATCCCTATCGGTGCGGTATTTCAACCCAGTACTATATTAAGTGGGGGTAGACTGGGGTCTATTGAAACTAATCCACTACGAGCAGTAGGCACTGCCATGGTGCATTTAACTATACTGTTCAAATTCATTGTAGGCGCTACATATGTTTAAAGTGAACAGACACAGGGAGAGGTAAGCCATTTTATTAGACCCTTCTTTTTTTTTTTTTTTTTTTTATGAATAAGTCCGGAGTCTCTACTGACTTGGAGCGTAAATAAGTTCTTCACCGAGGTTGAGACGGACGAGCTCTATATGCCACGCCCCCTTTGTAATCGGACTCCCTCCAAGTCTATCCTGACTCATTCAGATGTACCTACACACCAGCTGGAGGAGGAGATACCACCTTACAATGTGACTGATGTATCCACATCTCTCTCTCCTGGATTGTTACTGCAGTCGGTGTGGTCAGGAGCACTTGATATGGACCCTTCCACGCCGGGTCACTCCACTTCCGCTTTTTACTGACACTCCGCACCAGGATCCAATCTCCAGGCTTTATCTCTCCGGGTGGCAGCTCCGCTACTGATCTGGGAGGAAGCACATTTCAAATCTCACTTTGTTAGTCAACATTCTATTCATATACTCTGCCAGGGTTGCCTCTTCTACTTGTGTTCTCTGTAATAAGTGTGGTTCACTTACATTCCAAAGGTTTCCCATGTACTACTTCATAAGGTGACAACCCCAATGATCACTGTGGTGTTATTCTCATACTAGTTAATGCCAATGGCAGACATGCAACCCAATTCCATTTAGTCTCAGCCATGGCTTTGTGCAATTTTGCTTTTAAGGTCCCATTAGTCCTTTCTGCCAGTCCCGCTGATTGTGAATGATATGCTTAATAATGTTTTTCAATTCTATTCCCAATTTTACTCCCAAACGAGCCAGTACTTCATTTCTAAATTCTGGCCCATTATCACGATATAACGCTTATGGAATCCCCCACCTAGGAATAATTTCCCTACTCAAAACTTCAGCCACTGTAATCGCATCTATAGCTGTGGCTGGGAAGGCCTCTATCCATCTAGAAAAGAGTCATACCAATACCAACACATATCTCTTCCCCTCACATGGTGTTAAATGTATGAAACGTGTGGAATGGCCCAGGGGGTGTAGGGATTGCCCCCTTCTGTACTACTACCCCTCCCCGTGTGTCCTGTGTGTTATAACTTTGTCATGTTGGACATTTCTTTAAAAAAAATTTTTAGTAAAGAAGTGATAGTACTTTGATCTATTAACCCCTTGGTCCCCCGTCTTGGTACATGGCACTGCCCATGCACCAAATCTACAGCAATATGGAAGAGGGATTTTGGTAATATAGGCCTACCCACCCGTCATCAGTGTGTTGTGTTCCATGTGATGTCCATTGACATTTTTCTTGTGGGGGGAGCAGCATCATGCTCTGCTCACAGCAGGTCACATGAAATTGAGTCTTCAGATTGGTGTAATAGCCCCACAAGAGTGTGTTTGGCTGTTGCCTTTGCTTCTCTGTCTGCAAAGGCGTCAGCCAAACTGATTGGGTCAGCATGTTTGGTGTGCAGAGGGTTACAATCAACAGAGATTCATGAGTACAGACAGCATATCCAACACATGGGTTGCCTTTATCGACTCTTGACGCCGAACCATCAACAAAGTATTCAATCTCAGGTTTTGATAGTGGGTTGTCCTTAAGTCCAGGACATGCAGTATTATTAGATAAGACTTCTTTTACACAATGGAGAATACATTTTTATTTTTATTTTTTCCTCTCAATGAATTATGATTAAGCAATCCACCTCAGTCTAGGGTTCCGCTAAAAGCATGGAGGAAATGCACAGTCAGGGCTTATTAGCCCCAACCATTCTTACATTTTCCCACATCATCAGCAGAACATCATCAGCAGAACCAGGTGGAGTCACTTTAGACTATGTTACAATTTGCAAAAAAAAAAAAAATTTTTTTATATTTTTATTCACAAAAATGGCTACATATTTAATATTAGTTTTCACTTGGGCTCCTAGCACATAAAGGTAGATCCTTTTATTTGATTGATTCAATCAAAAATAAATTTAGAAAGTAATATGTGATCACGTTACTTGTGAACTTTTTCAGTTATATGGTGGTCCATCTTTTGAATTTAGTCTTGTGTTAATACTTCAAATTGGATTTCCCCAAATCTATTTTAGAAGATAAACTTTTAAGCTGAAACCCCACAGTTGAATCCCCAGCTGGCCAGCTCATCACTTATCTTCAGCAGTGCTCTCTGTGGAAACGTTCCAAGAGGAGTTAGAGACAAACAATAATGAACAATTTTGTTTTAATTCAACTCGTTCGGATCCTTTCCTGTAAAAGTTAAATAACAGATTAAGGTTATCAGTCTCTCAGTTCCTTTGCCATGAAGACACTCGTTGACAGTTCCTGTTAAAAATGGAGAAAAGATCTTTAATTGCATTTCTTTGATCAGGAAAGCTTTCAGTCACGTTTGTTCATCATCCTTCTGTTCTGACTTCTGTATGTCGACCCTTCACCTATCTGTGCCACTTATCTGCTTTGGTCAATAAGGCTCCATTCGCTCTATTGTTTTGACTCTGGCGCCTTTGTTTAAGAACCCATGCAGTCCCTAATCCCGCAATAGTTCACTTGATTTTTTTTTAAATATTAATTTAATATGTATCATTAAATTTCATATTACATTTTATATTTACTGGCACTTTTCTGATCATTTTACCTTAATTTTTTACCTTCAGATAGCAATTGAAAATTTTCAATGCTTGATAGAGAAACCTCTGCATCAATTGAATTTGGCACACAGTCTCTTATTGTATACAGTGTTAAACAGTACTCTGGCAAATTTTGAACACACCGTGTTATCCTTGTTTCTACTTTTCCTTCATTTTTTTTGAGATATGCTTCTAGCACACGACTCTCACACAGTCTAATTATTTACAGAAAACAGCTTAGATTTTCTAGCTCTTTACAATTTTATAAACACTTGTCCATGTTTGTATAATTTACATTCAATTGTAACTTCATCTAAACTTCCCTCTGTTTATAGTTACTGATCGTTTAAGAGGGGTTAGCATTTATTTTATCAAGAAATAGGGACTTTTGCTCGGTTTCATAAGGAATAATTATTCTGTTTACTTCTGAAACTTTGTCCTTTTACAACTCCACAGTCATTGAAATGGCTTAACTCCTACAAATTTGCACTGCTAATATATACTTTTTTCTTAGAAATTTCACCTTTTACCAATCCTGCAATTACAGTAAGGATTCCATAAAATACTGTAAATATTGGCTAATCAACGGGCACCTTAAATTATTCTTGAATAAATGCTAATTTCATTTTAGACATTATATAAGCACTTCATGGAATAGAATGACAACTGTATTCAATCTAACAAAGACAGAACTAACAAATATGCCAGCAATGCAGTTGTTTACAGACACTCACAGAGTTAGGTTCATTCACATTGATTTCCACACACACGCACAATCTGAGCTCAGAACACATGCACACATACCTTAGTGCACTTTCCTCTCTCACATTCATTCACATTGGAAAAGATCCAAGGCTCTAATTTTCTTATGATCTGACACCATCGTTGCTTTGATAACATACACAGACAACGCTCTATTTCAACGAAACCCAAATTCCTTTACCCACAATGATTCCCTGAACCATTATGTCAGTGTTCTACACACTCCTCAGTCACAGACCCACAATGATTCCCTGAACCATTCTGTCAGTGTTCTACACACTCCTCAGTCTCAAACCCACAATGATTCCCTGAACCATTATGTCAACTTTCAACAAATTGCCCAGTCTTAGTCAAAGTCAAGTCAACATTTGTCCCAGAACAGTCCTTACAAGAAGAAGAAGAACAACAACAACCCCTTACTGTTCGTCCGTCCCATAATTGGCAATATTAATTCCTCTGTCCCACACAGCAACTAAGCCGAATTCAGTAAAAATTCCGTCACTCACCCACACCTCCACCACAAACTTTGGAGAACCTCCGTTTCTGACCTCCTACACACCCAAAAAGGGCCTTCACAATCGCCCGGGCTGAGGTCTTTCCACAACGTCTCCTAGGCGACCGTGCGACGGTTTTCAGTCTCGGCGCCGATTCTCCAGGAGCGCAGGTGAGATATTGGAATTCGGACGTAGCCCCCCAATGTTGTAGGAATTTTGATTTTATATTCCTGGTATTACCTTCTCAAAAAGAACTCAGACAGAGACAAAGGAATTAATATTTTTAAGCCAAAGGTCAGTTTACTTTTTCTGCAGAAAAAGGATCCCCGCACACAACAAGTCCAGTCAAACAAGGATAAGGACACTTTCTGATTCTGTGGCTTTTTGTAGGAAAGCGTTGGACGTTCTTCTCCCCGTGCTGATTTACACATCATGATGTAATCTGGAAGACTCTTGCAGTCGACGCAACCCACGATCAAGCCGCTCCTGAGGTGTGCGTACATCTCGCAGAGAAGACAGGTGATTCCTCGCTATCATAACTGCAGGTCGTCTTGTTCGCATTCCGGGCTCTCCCTTGCACTCCTTCTTCTGTAAACACATAAACTAAGAGAGAGAGAAAGAACATCTTGCCCTTGTTATGGGCCCATCAGGTCCGCATGGCTCCAGATAAGCTATATGCCATGACGCACTGGTCAGATTTATGGAAACTTACAGTTATGCAGGCCCAGGCTAATCAGAGACATGCAAGGGTGCACACTGAGGCCTGAGAGAAACTAAGCAAGAGTAAAAGTAAGAGTAAGCAAGGATAAACAATTGTTAATAATTAAGTGAATCAATATAAAAATGATTCCACAACAGTATATGATTAAACAATTTCCCCTCTACATCTCCTAATAGCACGAATGACAGAACTCAAATGAGCACCACCAGGCACCCCAACACAAACTCCAAACTATCCAGTTCACAGAACTACAAAATGCAAAGCTATAAAGCACATAAGCACAAGGACAGGTAGCAGAATCTCATTACCAAAAACAGCAGCATACACAAAGCCAAAATGCACTCACTGTAGTTTACTACCAGCTGAGGGAAAACACAAAAAACTGAACCCTGTCCAGCAATGGCAAAGGCAACTACTAATTACCAAAGAAGTCCACAAAGCAAAAAATCAAAAGCCGGACGAGCCCCCAATTGTTATGACTAGTGTTGGGGTAGTTACTCCAAAAAAAGTAATGCATTACACATTACTAGTTACTTTTTAAAAAAGTAATCCCTTACTTAATTACTCACTGCTGAAAGTAAATAGTTACACTACTAGTTACTAGGGATTAATATTTTTCCCGAAAATGAGACATTTACTATCCCGGGAAAAGAAGCACATTTTCCCGGGAAATTGACTTGTTTTCAAGGTATAATTTTGGCTACCGTTGTCTAACATTGGTCATAGTTCAGGCAACACCATACTTAACAAAGAGACATGTGGGTCCCAAACATGACTGATTTAATGTATTATCTGGTAGTATATTTAATTATTGAGGCACAAAAATGTAATTTCAACATTAATCAATATTATAACAATATAAACTGCGCAAGCCGCATGCAGCTTGACGTTCGCTGCAGATGAGAGGGAGAAAACGCCTGTGATCTGTCGCTGTCTGGCTGAACAGCTTCATGGAACTGATATTTTACAATTCTTCATATTATAAACTAACGAAATTCGTTAAGACAAGTAGTTGTGCTTTCATAGTCATGGTTTAGAGCTCAGATAGATTCCATAATCTGCGCGCATTCAGATGCTGTGGGTGCGTCTGCGGGAGTCCAGCACGGTTTGTGCCGCGGTGTCAGACTGTCGGCTAAACAAAGTCAGCGATCACTCAAAGTTAAAAGGCAAAGTTACAAAACGCATCCACTCACTGGGTGTGAGGTTTCAGATGGATTCAGGAGATTTTTCTTCATTCAATGAGAGCCCCTTTTCACCAAAGCCCGCTGCATCTCTGTCTGAAGTGTTTTGCATAAGGTATGAATGTTCTTGTAGTTTTGAGCTTTCACCTGGAGTTTTGTCTGGGATTTTAAATGTTGCAGTGAGCCGACTGTTGAACCTCAGTCTTGCGCATTTGATCCCTCCCTCAGACAGCGCAGCGCGTCCTCATTATTCAATATTTTGAAGTAGGCTATTATGAAGCATTACCAGTGGATGTCAAAAATCGTGTTGTATTAGTATAATTCAGATTATAGAGCCACAAGTTACTTAACTAACTGCGCTAAAGGTCAGAAGTGTTTGAATTCAGGGCGTTTTGTGATTGTTAATCAATTCATTAAGGCCGATGTTATTCGCACTTATACGCGTGGCCAATGCTGAATTTTTTTCCTGGCCGCACTTACTCGCTGCGCCAGTTGATGAAGTTTTTAGAACGTACCGCTTAAAATAAGTTTGGCCAAAAAAAAAAAATAGCTTTGGACACACTTAAAATAAGTGTGGGCATTGGAGCAATGTGCATCTTGGCCACACTTATAAGTGCGTCTAACGCGAATTTCAATCAATTTTTGTGCTTGGACGCTCTTAAATAAGTGCGAATAGTCAGTTCGATTAATTAAAGTACACTTTTTCCCCGCACGCATACACACACACACAGCTGTTCCGCCTGCGCACACACACAGCTGTTGAATATGTTTTAAGAAAGTAAAATAGGCCTACATATTTTCTAAATATATTCTATTATCTTATAAATATTTTTTAATGTTCTTTTCCCGGTTTCCCGTTTTTCTATTTCCCGGGAAACGGGAAATGGTTTGGAGGTCAAATCCCGGGAATCCCGTTTCCCGGGATTAAACCCTACTAGTTACATTACTTTTGGATTACTCAGCACCATCATCTGCAATTCACCATAACTTAATTAATTAATCATATCATGTTAGAACCTGGCATATGCCCAGATCAGCACAAATCTTTATTCTAGTGAGGAAGACACACACAAGATCTCTCTTTCATGCTTTTAAACAGAGCAAAATCAACAGCGAAGTTGTAAAAATCTGCTCAAACAGCACTTCACAGAAAATGAGTCAAGGCTTGGGAGTTTGTTCCTATTATTGAAGTTCCGCACAGTTCAGCGTATTTTCTTATCATAAGGATTATGGATAATTTCCGAAGATAGTGATTCAATTTTAAACTGGGAGACACAAATTGACTGGTCGCTTAAGGCCATAAAGCATAACAATCCAGCAACCCTGCATCACAGAGCTAAGGCTTATATACCCCTCAGGAACACAGGGGAACGTGACATACAAATGGATTACACCTGGAAAGAGGAGACACGCATGACACCAAACCAATTAAAAGACACGCAGGTTGCTGGAAAGGGGAAGGAGACAATTAAGGGGACACAAAGATTGTGACAGCAAAAACAAGAGATATTTCAGGTTTTTCCTGGTCCTTTTATTATTAATATATAAAAAAAAAAAAAAACACTCATTCCAAGTTTTATGCCTGCAACACATCCCAGAGAAGTTGGGACAGGGGTGTGTTTAACTCGGTATATGACCTTTCCTTTAAACATTCCTCCAAGTAATTATTTTTGGAGCTGAGGACATCAATTCTTCTACTTTTGAAAGATTTTTTCCCCCCATTCTACCTTATACATCTTCAGCTACTCATACATCTGGGATCTATTTTGTCATATTTCAAGTTTCTGGAAGCACTGCATATTTCCAACAGGACTGGTCTGGACCGCTGGTAGGCCAGTCTAGCAGCTGCACTCTACAGTTAGGAAGCCACGCTACTGCAATGCATGCAGAATGCAGCATGTATTTGTCTTGGTTGGAGCCTTGCATGAGTAATTATGCAATAGGCTTTTTTCTTATTTGGCCCGCAGAACACAATGTCCACAATTACTGAAGACAATTTGAAAGGTTGATATGCTTTCAGTGCGCATCAATCCATTTCAGATGAGCACTCGCCCAGAAAAAAATGTCAGCAATTCTGGATGTTTTTGACATATGGCTTTCTTGGTGTATCGTTCATTCTTCACTTGTATTTGTGGATGAAATGATGAATGGCATTTATTAGCAAATGTGAACACATCAAGCAAAACTTGACAATTCACAACACTTGGACTTTTTCGACTTTTTGCAGTAGTTTGTTGTATTGTCGGGTAACTATGGTTTTGGTGATGTTGGTCAGACCTTAGTCAGACAGAATAATTTGATTGGTGAAGACTTGTGCGGATCCCGTCTCCCTTAATTATTGGAATTTGGTCTGTTTTATCTCTTCTCCGCACTCACTGCCACATTTCGAGGGTGACCCTTTTAGGGCCATAAGAGTCAAACAGAGGGTCATAAACTATGAGTGTTCAGCCCTACAATTCTAAGACAACAGAGAACACCACTGGTACAGCCTTCTGCCCACCAACAAGATAAGAGCATGACCCCTTTTTATTTAATGTTTTTCTATTTTCTTTTCCTTTTTTTGTACCCTGAATTTGTACCCTAAGACGTACCCACATCACTTACGTTTTTGGAGCAGTAGTTAAACTTTACAGAAGTATTTCTTAGCTGAGGTTCTTTACTTTCAACCATATTCATATTTGGTCTCATTAGAGAGAGTCTAAGTCCATGAATGTCTTCATAAATCTTCCATTTTGCTCAGCTCTGCTCCAAACAATATAAGGGCATTTTAATACATGAATGGCCAGTTTCACACAAGACAATTTATTCATTTTCACACCTCACGTACATCCACAGCTCCACCAATCAGCACAGCCTGCTTGGATCACCAAGATGGGGGATGCATTCCCTTCCCCTATTCCTAACCACTCAAAATGAGGGCCTTGCCTCTGTACTTGGGCCCTTTGGCACACAGAAAACCAACAAGGAGTTTTCACATCTGTGGAGTGGATTTGGTGGTTTGATATCTGCCTTTTCCATTGAAAGATCTGGCTGCCTTTTGTATCTGAAACTTTGGACAATTTAATAAGATACAAGCTTTGCTTTGCTGTTTTATTCTTTTCTTTTCACCTTTGATTGTTTTAGGCCTGTTTAATTATTGTTTAAGGTAGTAAAGCCTCGTCTATAGACACAGATGTTGTATATTCTGCTCCAACTTTTATTAAATTTCCTACTTTTGTATCAAACCCTAAGTTATGCTTTTTGATAAATGTTGATCCAACAGGGTGCTCTGCCTATCAACAAATTCATCTGTCTAATTGTTAATGAATATTTTTGATGATAAATAATCAATTACCTCTGTGCGCTCGCTCAACAACCCTCCTCCACCCCAGCTCCACCGGTCTATTGTATTCATTAACCCGGCTCTCTTTGTCTAAATTCTGTTCTATAGCAATGTCCCTTTTGTGAGGTCATTGTTGCTGTTGGCTCTGTTCCTTGGAGGGGGGTTAGTAGCAGCTCCCTGCCTTCGGTTCCTCGTTCGGACGGGCAGGGATCTCTCAGAGCAGAGCCATGTCGCCAAACCCAATGTTTGCTTGTATGCTAGTATGCTGCAATAAATATTTTCTTTTTTGACGAAGTGGTCCTATCAGAAATTTACGTTTAGTATTCAGAGTAATGCCGGGCATTAAGCGAAGGCATCAACGGTCAAAACTGCTTAATTCAGAAATTGAGCATAGTTCAATTAAACTTCACTTAGCCGACAGTATGCACTTATGAAGTATTTGATGTCAAAAAATTAGAGTCATTCACCTATTAGTTTCAATGGAATCATGCAAGGAGTAAACCGCTATCGCAGATCAAGTAAAAAGTGCTCAACTTTCACAGCCTTTATCTCAAAGTCACAAAGTGTCATGAAATGTCAGGTTTTACTTGATACGTCTGCAAATGTGTTTTAAAGATATCTTAGTCCATGTGAGTATATCCATCAGGTAAGCTTGTCAGTTTTCCATCCAGTGCCATCTGAGGAGCTGAGGAAGAGGGGTAAACATTATTTATTTTCAACCTCATCAATAAAGCAGAGATATCTCCAGATTGTGGAACGTGGAACGTTTTGCAGGCATCAAATTCAGAATGGACTTGTATTTCCAAAATTACAGGTAAAATAAGGTAAAACATTAAGCAATTTTTGTTGTACTATTTTCAATTCAATGCAGGTCAAAGATGATTTATGAATCACTGCAATTTTTACTTGCTTCTTACATTCTGTCCCAACCTTTTCGGAAATGGGGTTGTTGAAATATTATCCCACAACTATGGCTCCAAAAGGGCCGGGGAGTTTAGTTATACGACTCCAGGTCCTAAAAGGCATTGATTAGCATGTCATACAAATGTGTGACCTGGACCGGGCAGCATAAAGAACATGTAATATTGACCAATGATGAGGCCGAGGATTTGTAATCTGTCCTCTGATAGCACGCCAAAGTAAAATATGTCTTCAGGGTCTGAGCAGCAGCATTGTATAATCATCTGCATATACAGTGCAGTTTCCAAAGTCATAAAAAAGTCTAAAGATCACGGAGATATCGCACAGCTAGAACGATCACCGCACTCTAATATCTCTCCGGTAAAGCCTTCTTACCCTCCTCTTCTCGACACGGGTCGGTCCTGTCTGCCCGCATTCGTGGTATGTGCCATTCATAATTAATTACTTTTAAAACAAATTACTATTGCAATTACTTTCAGGGTCATAATTGTCGTTGTCTCTTATTTAACAAGCTGTGTGGCACAAATAGATTTTGTCTGAGGGAGACTTGAGTTGATAGCTATGACAGTTATGTTTTGTATTTTATACCATATGACTGACTTATGCTGGTTCATTGATGCAACTGCATGACACCACAAATATTTGTATAAACATTAAAAAAAAATTATATTAGGACAAAATATATTTATTTCACAAAAAATGTGCCTGAAAATAAATGGCTGTACTTGTGTAGTTCACAGATCTTTCATGAGAAACATCGAGGACCAAATATTCACTTGCAATGAAGGGCATTCTGAAAGATAAGAACACCAGTGAGTGTCGTGGCTTCAGTTTAAAAGAAAAATTTTCACTGATTGAAATTGAATTCAAGACCCCAGTGCTAAAAGTACTCAGTCACAAAATATTCATCTAGAGAAAATTGAAGTAGTGGACCTAGGTAACGGTAAAATTTATTTTCCCATCCTCACCTCATGGCGTGTGAAAGTGCGACTTCAGTACTTTTAGCACAGGGGTCTTAAATTGAAAGTATTTATGCAAGCTGTTTGGTTATGTATGGTTATGATTTCGCATGCACGAATGGATTGAGATTTGGAAAGTGAGGGCCTGCATGTGAACATGTGGTCGTGTTCTCGCGTGTTTGTGCGTCCGTGCCTGTTTGTGAGTGTGTGTTTGTTTATCTGCATGCTTGTGAACACTCCTGCGCTCTGTAGAGCGCCCACACTTGTGGGTGAACGTTGAGACCGCCAGCCAAAGCTCCTCAGCCGGGGCCGTGCGCTGGACACACCTGGACGAGGACCAACAGCCTCACAACAGCGCCCCCAGTGCTGTCAGCTCCACCCCTAAAGCGAAGGTACGGCCGCGAGGGGGAGTTTACTGTAGTGTCGGGTGTAAATGTTGAGAGTCCTCCAGGATTCACAAAGAAAGCAGGGAAAAAGGGGACACTGGGGGTGGAATTGCAATATCAAAGTGGGCTGTGAAATTTATTACATTAGGAAGCTGTGGCAATTCCTTGACGGACAGATATGCTGATCTACTGGATGTAAATTAACACAACACAACACAACGTAACATGACATAACTTAACACACACAACATAACATAACACAAAACAGCACAACACAACATAACATAGTAGTGAGAGTAGGTTAGGATGTCCAACAAAACTAGCCATTTTCCTTCCACTAAAGTGCACCAAACACTTGAAACACTAAAGAACTAAATAGTATATTTCACTTTTTCTGGCCTAGTATTGAAGAGTCTCAGTTTTTGCATCTCCTAAATGACCTGACAAGTTGTCCCACATCATGATCAATCTCTGTGTTAAAAAAATAATAATAAATACCTGTGCCAAATTTACATTTTGCTACCTTCCATCGATGACTCTAGCTCTGCAAATAGAACCTAATCTAAATTTAACTTATCCTGAACAAAAGTTGAAAATATGGAGTTGTGGGGGATTTAGTGCGTTATTGTGCTCTGCTGAGTTCTGTGACATTCATCTTTTTCAGTCTCGATGTTGTATATTTGTGCCAATTCTGCAAAGGGATTTATCTCAAAATGGTATGACAGGAAGTCTTAATGTTTCTAGCTTTGGATGCCCATTGTCACAACTGTTGTACCATTATACTACAACTGTGATTCATGTAACAAATAAATTAATTTAGATAAATTTAGCACAGAGTTAAGCCTGGATCCCTCAAATGCAGAGTGTAAACTGGAGTTAAAATATGTTTTACACTAAAAATATGTTTGCTGTTGCATTATCTAGCTAACTCAAGTATCCTGCTTTGTGGAACAAGCTCCAGGTGTAAAAATGTTGCCTGGGCACTTGCTCGGCTCGTGTCTTGATCCTTAATATACGCACCCATGCAAGGGCACCTGCGTTAGAATATCCTCTTTTTTGGGGGGATTTTCTCCTTTATTTTATTAGACAGTTGTATAGTGGCAGGGGAGAAGACATGCAGCAAATGACCCGAGCCAGATTCGAACCCAGGTTGCTGCAGGAAGGACACAGCCTTTATGGTGCGCATGCTTAAACCGATGAGCCACCAGGGCATCCTGAATATCCTCTTAATCAGGGACCACCAAAGCAGATTAGTTATCTATTCTCCCGGGTAATGAATGGATTAACTGAACAATTAGGGCTTCTGATTGACTCCCAGGTAAGGGGGGAGCGGGAAACAAGCAGCTCTTTGCCCTTGAGGACCACAAGTTGATGATTACCATGCTAAATTATAACTAATCATTGTACTTGTGTCTCTTTTGTCTGTGTCTATAAAACATAGGGTCTGAATGACCTGCGAAATCTACAGGAGTGTGTCCACTTCATTCACCAGTGGAAGGAGCAGGTGGACCAACTGAGCAAGGTAAGACCATGAGAGAAGTACAAGTGTACCAGAGAAAGAGGCCATTTTGGATTGAGGTAAGACAAGATAGTTAATTTAATATCACCGTTGCCTTTCAGCAGCTTTGTGGCTTTTTGCACAGTCTCATATCACCATGTCTGAGTTCATCCGAGATCAACAAATAGTGTTTGTCCAAGAGTAACATAATAGTCCACCTCGGTATAGCAGTTCTTTGATGATAAGAGCAGCATTGAGATATCAGAGCTGTTATTCATTGGTGGCCAATAATGTTACTAATCAATGAGCATTATTTTGTATTTTGTTGATCCTGGAACGGCACTTGCATGCCAATATCAGATTGTGTGTCCATTGTTATCTGAAGAGGGACTGGGTGGTCAGAGGTTTTTTGTTTTAGCTTGACTGAACTTGTCACTTGCTGGGCCTTCAACCAAGACCTCCATATAGAGTCAGATGTGTTAATGTTCGATGATAATTAAAGCCTGCATCCACCCAGGCTGTTATTGGACAAGATTGCAAACACCTGCCTTAATGTAGGAAATTGCTAAATGTCTGAATGGAGCACAGTTTGGCCATAGCTGTGAAATGAGCAATGAGCAAATGATGTGTGTTTTCTGTAATGAAGTGACGACCGATCCGATCTATGACTGTCTCAGTCTCTGAATGCTGGGCTGAGCCTGTGGGAAACGGGCTTGAGATTAACTATTTTAAAAAAAGAAGGACATCTTGATGCATTTTTTGTTAAAATTGCAACTGTAAGGCCTTCAGCAACAGAAACCATTTTAATTTGACAGTTTGGATGAGGAGTTGGGATTCTTCTTGGTTGGAGCGGAAGGGGGGCTGGGGTTAGGTTGGGGCAGAAGGGCGGCTGAGTTTTGGTTGAGGCAGAAGGGCGGCTGAGGTTTGGTTGAGGCAGAAGGGCAGCTGGGGTTTGGTTGGGGCAGAAGGGCGGCTGAGGTTTGGTTGAGGCAGAAGGGCGGCTGAGGTTTGGTTGAGGCTGAAGGGCGGCTGGGGTTTGGTTGGAGCTGAAGGGCGGCTGGGGTTTGGTTGAGGCTGAAGGGCGGCTGGGGTTTGGTTGAGGCTGAAGGGCAGCTGGGGTTTGGTTGAGGCTGAAGGGCGGCTGGGGTTTGGTTGAGGCTAAAGGGCGGCTGGGGTTTGGTTGAGGCTGAATGGCGGCTGGGGTTTGGTTGGGGCTGAAGGGCAGCCGGGGTTTGGTTGGAGCTGAAGGGCAGCTGGGGTTTGGTTGGAGCTGAAGGGTGGCTGGGGTTTGGTTGGAGCTGAAGGGCTGGCTGGGGTTTGGTTGGGGCTGAAGGGTGGCTGGGGTTTGGTTGGAGCTGAAGGGTGGCTGGGATTTGGTTGAGGCTGAATGGCGGCTGGGGTTTGGTTGGAGCTGAAGGGCAGCTGGGGTTTGGTTGGGGCTGAAGGGCAGCTGGGGTTTGGTTGGAGCTGAAGGGCAGCTGGGGTTTGGTTGAGGCTGAAGGGCAGCTGGGGTTTGGTTGGAGATGAAGGGTGGCTGGGGTTTGGTTGAGGCTGAATGGTGGCTGGGGTTTGGTTGGAGCTGAAGGGCAGCTGGGGTTTGGTTGGAGCTGAAGGGTGGCTGGGGTTTGGTTGGGGCTGAAGGGTGGCTGAAGGGGGTTTGGTTGGGGCTGAAGGGTGGCTGGGGTTTGGTTGGAGCTGAAGGGTGGCTGGGGTTTGGTTGGAGCTGAAGGGTGGCTGGGGTTTGGTTGGGGCTGAAGGGTGGCTGGGGTTTGGTTGAGGCTGAAGGGTGGCTGGGGTTTGGTTGAGGCTGAATGGCGGCTGGGGTTTGGTTGGAGCTGAAGGGCAGCTGGGGTTTGGTTGGAGCTGAAGGGCAGCTGGGGTTTAGTTGGAGCTGAAGGGTGGCTGGGGTTTGGTTGGGGCTGAAGGGTGGCTGGGGTTTGGTTGGAGCTGAAGGGCAGCTGGGGTTTGGTTGGGGCTGAAGGGCAGCTGGGGTTTGGTTGGAGCTGAAGGGTGGCTGGGGTTTGGTTGGAGCTGAAGGGCAGCTGGGGTTTGGTTGGAGATGAAGGGTGGCTGGGGTTTGGTTGAGGCTGAATGGTGGCTGGGGTTTGGTTGGAGCTGAAGGGCAGCTGGGGTTTGGTTGGAGCTGAAGGGTGGCTGGGGTTTGGTTGGGGCTGAAGGGTGGCTGGGGTTTGGTTGAGGCTGAATGGCGGCTGGGGTTTGGTTGGAGCTGAAGGGCGGCTGGGGTTTGGTTGGAGCTGAAGGGAGGCTGGGATTTGGTTGGAGCTGAAGGGTGGCTGGGGTTTGGTTGGAGCTGAAGGGTGGCTGGGGTTTGGTTGGGGCTGAAGGGGCTGGGGTTTGGTTGGGCTGAAGGGTGGCTGGGGTTTGGTTGGGGCTGAAGGGTGGCTGGGGTTTGGTTGGGGCTGAAGGGTGGCTGGGGTTTGGTTGGGGCTGAAGGGCGGCTGAGGTTTGGTTGAGGCTGAAGGGCAGCTGGGGTTTGGTTGGGGCGGAAGGGCGGCTGGGGTTTGGTTGGGGCTGAAGGGCGGGTGGGGTTTAGTTGGAGCTGAAGGGCGGCTGGGGTTTGGTTGGAGCTGAAGGGCGGCCGGGGTTTGGTTGGGGCTGAAGGGCGGCTGGGGTTTGGTTGAGGCTGAAGGGCGGCTGGGGTTTGGTTGAGGCTGAAGGGCGGCTGGGGTTTTGTTGAGGCTGAAGGGCGGCCGGGGTTTGGTTATGGCTGAAGGGCGGCCGGGGTTTGGTTGAGGCTGAAGGGCGGCTGGGGTTTGGTTGGGGCTGAAGGGCGGCTGGGGTTTGGTTGAGGCTGAAGGGCGGCTGGGGTTTGGTTGGGGATGAAGGGCAGCTGGGGTTTGGTTGGAGCTGACGGGCAGCTGCGGTTTGGTTGAGGCTGAATGGCGGCTGGGGTTTGGTTGGGGATGAAGGGCGGCTGGGGTTTGGTTCCTCGGCTGGTGGCAGTAGAGTTTTTGGTTGGAGCACCAGTGGGGTTTGGGATGCTGAATTAATGTGCAGAGATGAAGTCAGCATGATCTCTCATCACACCTTTAATAATTAAGGCTCTAAACCCCAAAACTGTTCCAGCGGCTTCACCTCTGTATTTTCCCCTTGCTCTCACTGCCTGCAGTTTTCCCCTCAGGCATTTCTCCCATGATGTCACTTTGAATGAGAATGATTTATTTATCCAGCCTGGATAATTAATAGTGTCTATAGGATATAATCTTGAAGTCAGGAGTAAACAGAAATTGGCACTTATATATTCTGGGAATTCTCTAAGTCCAGATGCTATAAACATAAGATTTTATCTCTTTTATGAGATCAAATTAAAGTTTTGTTTATTGCCCCAATTAGACTTTATCTGGGCACGGCCTGGGCTATAATTCAAGTGCTATATAAATGTGATGATGATTATTTCAGATGCTCCAGAGTGTCCTGATCAGGGTCATCAGGATGAATCTGTTGGTTCTTGGCTATCCAGAGATCTCGGTATTGCTCTTTGCACGAAGGGTGTATCTAATTATTTGACTTGCAGTAAACATTAGACTTTGATCATCTGGCTTGAATTTGAGAGAATTTAATGGCTCTTTTCTATTGTCAAATGGAAAATTCTGTCTCACTGGACCTGCCGGAAATAATGAGTTCTAAAGTGCAAGAAATTAAGAAAAAAAATTCAGGTAAAGAATTCTCGACCAAAGAATTATCAAAATATTTTCTTTTGTCTCTGGTTACTAAAGGTTGTGTTATTTCAAGAGACATTTTTGTGGCCTTGAGTATGAGTAAATGGATGAGGGATTCTCTACGTCTTTCAATGTACAAAGACCTATCGTTTATAATTGAGGTATTATTTATGAAGGGAAAGCGAACGTGAGCCAAGCATTCTTAAGTGGAGGACATCAGTGTACACAAGATGGAACAGAATCATACATACAGATAAGCTCAGGGCCAGTTGATTAGATGTTTGACTTACAGCAGCGCATGATATGATTTTATAGTGTTATTTGGTGCAAATTCAATCAGGAGTGTATATCTGCTTTGAGAGGGCCGGTATGATCGCTGTTTTTTTTTTTCTAATCATGGAAACTAGCTCTGTTTTCTAAACAGGTGTACGCAATAACTCTTATTCACTCTTATGAAGACAACGAAAAACATTTGCATAACCTGCAGTCAGTGGTCTTGCACTGCAAAAAATGATAAGATAAAAATACTATGTGAGATGAATTTACTTATTTTAAGACTTAAAACACTTGTTTCTATCACCATTTTTCTTAGTAAGACAAAAAGATTTTTCTTGTTTTGAGGTCATTTTTACTAGCTTGCCAATGGGCTAAGTAAATTTCACTTGTCAAGTCAAATAGTAACTTGTTTTAAGTTTTTTTTTTTTTCTTAAAACAAGTTACTATTGACTTGACAAGTTAAATTTACTTACCCCATTGGCAAGCTAGTAAAAATTACCTCAAAACAAGAATTTTTTTTTGTCTTACTAAGAAAAATGGTGATAGAAATAGGTGTTTTAAGTCTTAAAATAAGTAAATTAATCTTACCTAGTATTTTTATCTTATCATTTTTTGCAGTGTGGTTTAAGAAAACATGAAATACATGGTGGATATGGTAGTTGTAAAGAGCGAAGTGGGCACTTATCTAAGTTAGTTTTACCATTGTTTACCTGGGTTAATTTGCGTTTTTTTTTATTTACTGCTGAGTGTCCTGATCCAAATGAACACTGCAGGTTCCGATGAACTGTGTGACTGTACTGTCTGTGCTAATATGTGGACAACTGTGTTGTACCTTTCACAGTTCGAAGTCAGAGAAAGTTGGGGTGGTGTCTTAAATTAAAATTAAAATTGAAAGCAGTAATTTGTAAATTATCTTTGACCTCAATTATGTTGAAAATTATCTTTCACCTCAATTATGTTGATTGTTTGGTTCTTGCAACATACTTCAAAATAAGTTGGGTCTGTAGAGTATTTTCCTTTTTGTAATGTTGCCATTGTTCATCATAACACTTACTATTTGTTTAGGGACCGGTAATGCAAAGTCATTAAGTGTTTCCGGTGTAATTTTTGTCTCATCCTTCCAACAAACAAAAATTAAGGGGTTCAACAGTATGGGGTCTTTGTTGTCACCTTTTGCATTTCAAAATGTACCACGCATTTTCTATTGGGGACAAGTCAGGACTGCAGGCAGGCCAGTCCAGCACCCATACCTCTTTTCTTATGTAGCTATGTCTTTCTAATGCATGCGGAATGCACTTTTACATTATCTTGTTGAAATTTGCATGGGCGTCCTTTGAAAAGGCAGTTAAGATGTGGACTGTAACATTGTACTGTGTAATTTCATTATGTTAATACATGGACTGTTGAGTTGTACTGTAATACTATTGTGGTAAAACTTTCACTTCTGTATTGCATAATATAATTCTACTAATGCTGGGACTGTTGCATTACGCTGTGTAATGTTATCCTGCCTATCCTGAGTTGTGCTGTGTGACTTCATTGGGGTAATGTACAGACCGCTGTGTGGTACTGTAATCTCCGTGTGCTAATCCATGCACTGACGGTTGTGTTTAAAGCCTGGCAGTAACATGGAGGCAGGCAACAAGAGGTCTGAGAAAACAGACCCTCACACCGAGCGCAGCAAGGAGGAATGCCGAAAACTCATCCTGAAGTGGGCTGAGGAACTCAAACATGTGGACATGGTGAGAGAGAGAGAGAGAGAGAGAGAGAGAGAGGGAAGGAGGGAGGGAGAGAGAGAGGGAGAGAGGTATGAGAGGAAGATGGGAGGTGAAAGAGAGGGGAGTGAGGGATAGGAGGTGAATGAGAGAGATATATTAGGAGTATGATTGAAAGTTAGGGTTGATTGAGTGAGAGCGTATGATACAGGAGGAGATTTTTTTGCAGAATTTTTGTAATTCATTTCACTGTTACTTCCGGGTTTTTTTTTTTTTAATGAAAATAGATTTCAATAGTCTGATGCATTTTGATGTTCATCCTAGACGACAAAATTCTCTTATTGTTCATCTATGATCTGAATCATTGCCACATGCAACATGTACATGAAGTTCCACTTAAGTCCTGCGTTTGAGCCACTAACCACCAGAAAAAGTGAAATCATCACAGCTGGGGAGACTGGTGTCCGATGAGTCACAGGGACCAATGAGCCATTCCACATATTTGCGATTAATAGATATCAGAGCTGCTTAAAATAGGAAAAATAGTGATATGGTTGATTGGTCCTCATTGTTATATTCCAGACTAGGAATCTCGTGCGGAGGCAGAGAACAATCTAATACGCAGTTTCATCGACAGCTTATATGGTGATTTGGGGATGGAACCCAGGAAGAAGAGATGGGAAAGGAGCCCCGCATTAGGATAGCAAAGTTCAGTACAGATGTTATAAAAGAAGCTGAGCAGTCAACCGCTGGCCAGTGGTTTCTGGGATAGCAGCCAGAGGAGAGCACACTTCGCCAGAGCCAAACTGTCCTACAGGAGGGTGCAGTAGTTCGAGGGACCGTAGAAGGATCAAGAGCTTGTTCCCAAAAAACTGGATTGAATAATAAACTTGAATAGGGTTTGCAAGAACGCAGTCCCAATCCTGGACCCTGATTAGGCTTGGGAACTGGTTTAAGTTAATAAAGTTATGAGAAAAGCTGTCGTTAAAGTACTGGTCACATGTAACAGAGACAAAGAGCATCAAATCGGAAAACTAACGGATTCTGAGCAAAAGAAGCAAATTACAATCCAGCAACTTGAAACACAATGCAGGAGGTTTAAATACACATCACATGGTCATTAGAGAATAACCAAGAAACGAGACACAGCTGAGGGGGGGCAAACACGCAAGCAGTAAATCAATCAAAGGAGAACTACTTGTGTGCTGCCGTAACATCTCTCTGACTGTAACTGCAGGGTTTCTCCAGCCCCTTGTGTGCAGCTATAACATCTCTCTGACTGTAACTGCAGGGTTTCTCCAGCCCTTGTGTGCAGCTATAACATCTCTCTGACTGTAACTGCAGGGTTTCTCCAGCTCTTGTGTGCTGCTGTAACATCTCTCTGACTGTAACTGCAGGGTTTCTCCAGCTCTTGTGTGCTGCTGTAACATCTCTCTGACTGTAACTGCAGGGTTTCTCCAGCCCTTGTGTGCAGCTATAACATCTCTCTGACTGTAACTGCAGGGTTTCTCCAGCCCTTGTGTGCTGCTGTAACATCTCTCTGACTGTAACTGCAGGGTTTCTCCAGCTCTTGTGTGCTGCTGTAACATCTCTCTGACTGTAACATTTCTCCAGCCCTTGTGTGCTGTAACATCTCTCTGACTGTAACTGCAGGGTTTCTCCAGCCTCTTGACTGTAACTGCAGGGCTGTAACATGGCTAACATCTCTGACTGTAACTGCAGGGTTTCTCCAGCCCTTGTGTGCAGCTATAACATCTCTCTGACTGTAACTGCAGGGTTTCTCCAGCCCTTGTGTGCAGCTATAACATCTCTCTCTGACTGTAACTGCAGGGTTTCTCCAGCCCTTGTGTGCTGCTGTAACATCTCTCTGACTGTAACTGCAGGGTTTCTCCAGCCCTTGTGTGCAGCTATAACATCTCTCTGACTGTAACTGCAGGGTTTCTCCAGCCCTTGTGTGCTGCTGTAACATCTCTCTGACTGTAACTGCAGGGTTCCTCCTCTTGTGTGCTGCTGCTAACATCTCTCTGACTGTAACTGCAGGGTTTCTCCAGCCCTTGTGTGCTGCTGTAACATCTCTCTGACTGTAACTGCAGGGCTTCTCCAGCCCCTGTGTGTGGCTGTAACATCTCTCTGACTGTAACTGCAGGGTTTCTCCAGCCCTTGTGTGCAGCTATAACATCTCTCTGACTGTAACTGCAGGGTTTCTCCAGCCCTTGTGTGCAGCTATAACATCTCTCTGACTGTAACTGCAGGGTTTCTCCAGCCCTTGTGTGCAGCTATAACATCTCTCTGACTGTAACTGCAGGGTTTCTCCAGCCCTTGTGTGCTGCTGTAACATCTCTCTGACTGTAACTGCAGGGTTTCTCCAGCTCTTGTGTGCTGCTGTAACATCTCTCTGACTGTAACTGCATCCTCTCTTGTGTGCTGCTGTAACACTGCTGTAAGGGTTTCTCCAGCCCTTGTGTGCAGCTATAACATCTCTCCGACTGTAACTGCAGGGTTTCTCCAGCCCTTGTGTGCAGCTATAACATCTCTCTGACTGTAACTGCAGGGTTTCTCCAGCCCTTGTGTGCAGCTGTAACATCTCTCTGACTGTAACTGCAGGGTTTCTCCAGCCCTTGTGTGCAGCTGTAACATCTCTCTGACTGTAACTGCAGGGTTTCTCCAGCCCTTGTGTGCAGCTATAACATCTCTCTGACTGTAACTGCAGGGTTTCTCCAGCCCTTGTGTGCTGCTGTAACATCTCTCTGACTGTAACTGCAGGGTTTCTCCAGCTCTTGTGTGCTGCTGTAACATCTCTCTGACTGTAAATGCAGGGTTTCTCCAGCCCTTGTGTGCTGCTGTAACATCTCTCTGACTGTAACTGCAGGGTTTCTCCAGCGCTTGTGTGCTGCTGTAACATCTCTCTGACTGTAACTGCAGGGTTTCTCCAGCCCTTGTGTGCTGCTGTAACATCTCTCTGACTGTAACTGCAGGGTTTCTCCAGCCCTTGTGTGCTGCTGTAACATCTCTCCGACTGTAACTGCAGGGTTTCTCCAGCTCTTGTGTGCTGCTGTAACATCTCTCTGACTGTAACTGCAGGGTTTCTCCAGCTCTTGTGTGCTGCTGTAACATCTCTCTGACTGTAACTGCAGGGTTTCTCCAGCGCTTGTGTGCTGCTGTAACATCTCTCTGACTGTAACTGCAGGGTTTCTCCCGCTCTTGTGTGCTGCTGTAACATCTCTCTGACTGTAACTGCAGGGTTTCTCCAGCTCTTGTGTGCTGCTGTAACATCTCTCTGACTGTAACTGCAGGGTTTCTCCAGCTCTTGTGTGCTGCTGTAACATCTCTCCGACTGTAACTGCAGGGTTTCTCCAGCTCTTGTGTGCTGCTGTAACATCTCTCTGACTGTAACTGCAGGGTTTCTCCAGCTCTTGTGTGCTGCTGTAACATCTCTCTGACTGTAACTGCAGGGTTTCACCAGCCCTTGTGTGCAGCTGTAACATCTCTCTGACTGTAACTGCAGGGTTTCTCCAGCCCCTGTGCTGTGGTAACATCTCTCTGACTGTAACTGCAGGGTTTCTCCAGCCCTTGTGTGCTGCTGTAACATCTCTCTGACTGTAACTGCAGGGTTTCTCCAGCTCTTGTGTGCTGCTGTAACATCTCTCCGACTGTAACTGCAGGGTTTCTCCAGCTCTTGTGTGCTGCTGTAACATCTCTCTGACTGTAACTGCAGGGTTTCTCCAGCCCTTGTGTGCAGCTATAACATCTCTCTGACTGTAACTGCAGGGTTTCTCCAGCCCTTGTGTGCTGCTGTAACATCTCTCTGACTGTAACTGCAGGGTTTCTCCAGCTCTTGTGTGCTGCTGTAACATCTCTCTGACTGTAACTGCAGGGTTTCACCAGCCCTTGTGTGTAGCTGTAACATCTCTCTGACTGTAACTGCAGGGTTTCTCCAGCCCTTGTGTGCTGCTGTAACATCTCTCTGACTGTAACTGCAGGGTTTCTCCAGCCCTTGTGTGCTGCTGTAACATCTCTCTGACTGTAACTGCAGGGTTTCACCAGCCCTTGTGTGCAGCTGTAACATCTCTCCGACTGTAACTGCAGGGTTTCACCAGCCCTTGTGCTGCTGTAACATCTCTCTGACTGTAACTGCAGGGTTTCACCAGCCCTTGTGCTGCTGTAACATCTCTCTGACTGTAACTGCAGGGTTTCTCCAGCTCTTGTGTGCTGCTGTAACATCTCTCTCTCTCTGTGCCAGCTGTTCCAGTCCAGCCCCTGGAGACAGGAGTCTGCAGCAGGACAAGAGTTGGAGAGCAGGGAGACGGATAAAGTCTCCATCGAACAGAAGCAGCAAAGGATCATGGAGTGGGCCACGGAGTTACAGAGTCTGTCCCAGGTGAGTGTGTGTGTGTGTGTGTGTGTATGTGTGTGTGCGTGTATCATCACATGAGTAACAAAATGTTGCAAGTGACATTCCAGAGGGGCACCACCAAGAATGTCACTTGCGACCTTGTGTTACTCATGTGACAGTGTTTGTATATTATATGTCTGATGGTTCTCTTAGTCAACATGTTGGATGTGGGAGAAATGAGACCTGAGGGACTTCGACGATGGCCAAATCGTTATGGCCTGATGAACAGGTCGGAGCATCTTCAAAGCGAAAAGTATAATCAGGTGCTTAGCAGTGGTGATGCCTATCAACGGGCGTCTATGGAGGGACAAACCATGAACCAGCGACAGGTCTTTGGGCACCAAACACTTATCAATGCATAGGGGCAATAAAGGCTATCCCGTCTGGTCCAAACCAACAGAAGGGCAACTGTGGCACAAGTCACACAGAATTTTAATGATAGTTCCTCTTCTTCTCCGAAACTGCTGGACGGATTGTTCTGAATTTTTTTGTGGATGTTCCATATCAGTATGGGACTGAAGTTTGTTCAAGGCTTTTGAAAATTTTTTAAATTGAATTTTTGAGAAATTTTTGTTACAATGGAGCCCTATGGGAGGGAAATTTTTGATGGGCTATATCTTTGAAATAGTAAGAGATAAGGTCATACTTACTATTAACCTTAAATAGGAAGTCATATATAGGCTTCAATTTGGCACCCTGACTTTTGATCTCAGATGACTGAAAGGTCAAATTCAACATTTTGGAATTTCATTTGCCTATATCTCCAAAACTACTGGACGGATTGTTCTGAAATAATGCATAGGGGGGCGCTGGTGAGATGACTGAAGTGTAGGCTGGTTTTTTCAAGCTCCCGCTGGATCACGGTTTTATTGTTTAAAAACTGCCTTTTTGATTATCAAAGTCTTTAATTTTTACGATTAAACCTTTGCTATTTGCTTTACATTCACGCCGCTAAAAGTGTCATGTCGATATGCCAAGTAAAGCTGTACGAGGCGGAAAGGGAGCTGCTCCCTCACCAGCAAGTGCTATTGTTAGCCATGACCAAGCTAGCATGGAATACAGATGACAATTTCGACACGCAGATTCAAACTGTTTCGAACACATTCGAAACTTCCGGGTTTGACACGGGTTTACCATAGGCAGTGAAAGAAGTGGACGGCGGGATGGCGCTGTTCTCAACGGGAAGCGATGAAGCTCAATTGAACGAGTTTTCAGTTGAGCACCACGCCTACTACGCAGGTTCAAAGTAAGCTCGCGACGTAAACCAACATCCTGAGAAGCGGTAACTCGTCTGGTAGATGTACCCTACACATAATTCCCAGCGAGCAAGCGATTGCGTCTGTACGTATAGTCTGATTCCGTTCGATGTTATTATGTTTTAGTTCCATTACTTCATAGATACTTCACTTCGTTAGTGATGTTGCTCAATCGTCTACTGTCTATGATTCGTCTATGGGCTTCTGGTCTAAACAGTGCGGCTATTTACCTCCTGTGCGACAGAAAGTCGCCGGCATTTCACGTCACTTTTAGCCTAGCCTGGTGCCATCGGCTAAAAATGCTTATTATTAGACCATAACGCTACATAAAGTAAAGAAGTCTGCTACAAAATGTAGGTTCTCTGTAGAAAATATTGCCGCTGCCATGAAGGCTCATAATGTTTTTACTGTAAAGTTATTTGATGTCAAAAGTCAGACTAAATGAATGGGGGTGAATGGAAAAGCTACCACTTGGTGATCATCTGCTATCTTCCAGAGCTTTCAATTGAGCGTCAACTTCCGGGTGTATTCCTACCCCCTTGGGGTTTACGACCATAGACATATAAAGAGTAGACGCCGCATCGACTGCTACTGCCTATTGGCGCTGACGAGCCGTGGGGCCGCCATCTTAAACCGGTCACCCGCTCCACTCAGTGGTATCTGTTTGGCAGGCGCAATGAAGTGTCAGCGCATTTAATCCATTGTAATTCTTTGAATGCTAAACTGATTTTCACGGTGTTTTTTTGCTGCAAACATCATACATGTAGCTATGATACAGGACAAATGGTTTGGTGTATTTTAACATTCATAGTGGGATTAACAATAATAGAATATTCTGATATAGCCTAGACTGTAGACAGGTATTTTGCAAACAGTATAAACACACACATTGCCTCCGCGAAGTGCCTTAAAACCGTGTGATGCACACCTACGAGTTGATTATCCTGCTTATACCATGGCCATTTGCCAGCAATATCAAATCAAAGCATTCAGAAATTTTTGGTTAAAGTTTTGCACTTAAAAAACGAGCTGGTAATCAGTAAATATGTGCCGCGCCTTCTCATAGCCAATACTATATGTCAAGCTAAACTGAACCAGCTAACTTAATTCAGCTTACCTTCATGGAGAAAGCGTGCGCAAAAAATCTATCATCCTTTTACCAGCTAATTATTTGGTAACTGATTCCATCTGAGAGGGAGATTATGCATAACACAACATTACGTGTGATTATGCAGACTGTAGCTAACTTGCTACCTGCAATTACAATGAACTTACGATGGTTTCCGTAGAGCCAGCGAGCTGAAATCAGTCCGTTGTCACAGCACGTAGCCAGCGAACTGTAAGCAGTTGCTGATACATGAAGTGGACATGTTAGCTTCCTTTGTAACTGTACACAGTTACTATCGTTTAATGCAGTGGTTCTCAACGTCGGTCCTGGGGACCCCATGTGTGTGCTGGCTTTTGTTCCTACCACAATTGCAATTGTAGAACTTTAACAAGCTGTGACTGTCTTAATTAGGTGCTTTTCATGTTCAGAGTTGTTAATATATCTCTTTAGTCAAATGTTACATAGGAACATCCATACATGCAATGAAGAATAAAACACCCTTGAAGATAGTGTGTTTATTGCAATACTGCAAGTAATGTCAAGTAACATAACATTTAACAGATCAAATTATACACTGAGGAAATCAATAAACCCCAGATTAGGCTGCTGGACACAACTGTTTCAAGTTCTTTCAAAAAGCTTCAGGTGAACTTAATCAGATCAACCTAACACAAAACTGGTTTGTTTGTGGACTACATTTGTCATGATGAGCCAAGTAGTTTTCACTAATTAGGAGCCAACTACATCATTAATTTGATTGGTTACATTGTTTTCTCTCATTTTATGCTGTTATTTCGATATATACTGCAGTGTGCGAATGGTATTTTTGAAATTCTTGATGGCAAATAGATATTTCTGTTAAGTTGTGGGTTAAGAGGGCAAATAACTGCTCTAAACATTAAATGCACATAATTAAGACAAATTAGCAGCTTGTTAAAATCCTACGATTGCAACTGTGGTTGGAACAAAAGCCAGCACAAACATGGGGTCCCCAGGACTGGCGTTGAGAACCACTGGTTTAATGAATAAAACGTGATTATTTCGCTGCTCTGATATTTACGGTCATTATCGCTTGAGCACCTATTGTTAACAGCCCCGCAGGTCGTAACTTAACGCTGCAAAATTTACTGGAGATAAATGAGTAGCTTGGTTTCTGTTATACCCAGCCAAATGCCAGTGCTCTAACGTTGCTATGGTTATAGGTTGGCTAGCGGATGAATTTCGAACTTCAAACGCTGAAACTACTGTAGGCCGAACTACCTGTGCAGTTCCACGGTTTTAATCAACACCTGTCAGCCAATTAGAAAGGAGAATTCACCCAGACCATGGTATGAACATGAATAATACAGTCTGTGCCACCTGTGTAAAATTCGCTGGTCAATGTTATACCTGTAATATTTCTTTCATTTCTACAATAGCATTCTTGTGTCAGTTGTACTAATCTAAGTCAGTGTTATGGAATATGACTTATAAAGTCTCAGTTCATAGCCGGGTGAACACCGGCACTAAACATAGTCTAGCTAGCTGGCTACAATTTCGCTGGGGGGCATAAATACAGTACAGTAATATTCGATTCACAAAATACAACCAATAGTAATGTTCAATCTTACTTGTGAAAAGTAATCCCCAGTGCCCTGTTTTCCACGGTCCGCCGATGTGAACAGGAATATGCTGCACAGTGCTCTGGCATCTTGATCGTTCTGCTGCTCAACTAGGAGTACGATGACCGGTCCAAGATGGCGGCCGCATTTCTTGCGCCCAAGCAACCAATGCGGCGTCTACTCTTTATATGTCTATGTTTACGGCTCTGCTTCAAAACTTCGGTCACGTAACTAGTGACGTTTATCCTGCTTCCCCCCGCCCCTGCAATGATCCATGTGTTTTCTTTCACTGCGAAACATTTTAATAGCTGCAGTAAAAATTTTTGCCACTAGGCTGTGCACTACTGAGATAAATCTGGTTTAGAAACAGTTCGGAACATTTCGAAACAGTGGTCGTTTCAGAACTGTTTCAAAGGTTCGAAATTGCCATTTCTAGCATGGAGCCTTTAGATATGTCCTCAGTTGAAGAGGAAGACGAACTTCCACTCGTGGCAAAAAATGTCAGACAAGTTCTTTTCACGAACGGTTCGACAAGTTCGAGCCGACTTTCTAAAATCTTTTGTCTGCTCAGCAGACGCTCACTGAGAAGGTATCCAGCACCGAAAATCAAGTGGCGAACCATGAGCAGCGGATTCATGCGGTTGAAGCTCATCGTCGGCCTGCTGATAAAACCTCGTATCTCCAAATTGATAAGAAACAAAAACTCGTATGTCCACCATTCTTACATGCAAAATAAAATTTTCTTATTTTATTTATATTTTAAATTATGCTTATATATTTATATTATTTAATTATTATTTTTTTTCTTTTCCTGTAAAGTTTATCATTTCGAAGATACGAGGTTTTATTAGCAGGCCGACGTTATGTTTCTGAGCTTAAAGATTAAAGATAATAAAATAAAGATTGTCGGGGTGCCGGAAGGTGAGGAGAAAGGGTGACCAACAGAATTCGTCTCCAGATTGATTTCCAGGCTGGTGGGGGAAGACAACTCTACTTAGCCCGTTGTAATCGATAGGGCACATCGTCTTGAACAGCCCAAAACACCGGATAGGATGGCTCCAGATCTCGCACGATAATGGCACGAGTGCATCTTGCACTGGAAAAAGAGAAAATTCTGCGGCTCGGGAGGCAGCGTTCGATGGATTACGGAGGTCACCGCATCCTCATCTTCCCTCACTACACCGCGGAGGTGATGGAGCAGCGGGGGATTTTCCGCGACGTGCTACAGCGCTTGCGGGAGAAGGAGGTTCGGCACTCGCTGCGCTTCCCGGCTAGGCTCCATGTGCACTATCTAGGGCAATATTCAACAATCCGATTGAGGCGAAGAATTTTGCTGACCAAGAACTTTGTAAGTAATGAATGAAGAGTCAAAATGTACATTGAATGGACTTCTCGTATCACAGTTTTTTTCCATGTTGTAATATCTGTCTCTATAGCCTATGTGCCAGCGAGGGGCAGTTTCAGAAATCTTCAGTGCCTGTAAACACTTTGGCCATTTTCTGCCAAAGACCCTTTTGGATCACTAGGAGTAATATTTTTACCAATATTTTTCACATTTGCGTACCAAAGAGTTTGAACATTTTGAATATTCTTTGCAGTCTGAATAGCCATGTAAGCTACGAAGTCTGTAGATTTTCATTTTTTTTACGTTATATACATTGCCTGGCACGTGTGCGCCATTTACCTGGGGAAGAGATGGCATCAGGATGCACTGCAGGAAGAAGACAAGCTGGTGGAGGGAGTGTGACGCTCTGGGAAATGTTCTGCTGGGAAATACAGAGTCCAGGAATTGAAGTGCACATCAGTTTGATTGAGCTGTTTTGGCAGTACAAGGGTGACCTACACAATATTAGGCTGGTAGTTTTAATGTTGAGGCTGATCAGTGTATGGTACAAATGGGTGCGTGTCTGCTTGTCTGTATGTGCTCTTAGACCAACGGTGTCACGCGGGAGGATTTGGCTCTGATGCTGCACCGGCTGGAGGGAAGGAGGAAGAAGCTGGCGAGCCTCCTGCCCTTCCTGGAGTTCATCACCTGGTCTCTGCTGAAGGATGACAATAAGGTAATGTTCTGCGGACGATTACGAGGAAACCATCACCTGCACCTTAGTGATTTATTGCACTGATTACCTGCAGATTGTTTTATTGGTTTTAGTCACTGCTCAAATGCGTAAATGAGCCCTGTAACCAAGGTAACTATCATTTACTGCAACTAAAATGAAACTGAAAACAAGACGTGGAAAAACATCTCTGCACACTGAGCTGCTGTGCTGCTTCACAGTTAAATTAAACTGTTGAAATATTTTCGTCTTAAACATTTTTTTTCATTCGTCATGTCCACAGCATTTTTTCTTTTCATTTTTATTTGCTGTAGCATTTAAGAAATGTTAATTCCTTCCAGCGACTCCAATCTCATCCAACAGGAAAAGAAAAAACTTCAGGCTGATAGGCCAGTTTAATTTGCACTTAAGTCTGAGTGAGTTAGTTTAAGGCATGTTTGCTTCAAAATGGATTCAAGACTTGTCCAAGGTATATTTATACCTCCCTGTGCATGCTGGGATAAACTCAGCTTATTCCTGGATCGAGAGAGTCTGTTTTTCTTGTAGGGTGTTGTGTCTCAGCTGTGGCTTCTGACCAAGCAGCGTTCAGGGAAATTCGGTAAGCCTGTCCCTCAGCTCCTGCTCATTCAAACTGCCCCGCCGCACACGCAGGCCCCTCGTACCTCCAGTCACATGACTTCACTGCCCTCAGGTGTCCTTTGCTGATGACGTCATTGCAGCTCATGCTGTTGCAGAGCCCAACACTGTTGCCTAATGTGTAGGGTGCCAAATATCAAGATGAATAGTTTGATACTATCGTGGACAGACTTTTAGTCTAGAGAAACGACTGTACTGCTCTTAACCTGTAACCATTAAACAGCTCACAGCTGTTTAAAAATCACACTTCTCAGTAAGAATCTATATCTCCATTTCTCTATTGCCATATCTCCTCTCACAAAAGTGTGCACACACTCTTTCAACTTGTCTCACAATTGAAGAGCCTAGTGCTACAAGTACTTTAGTCACATTTTCACACATTGTGAGGTAAGGATGGGAAAATGTGTTTTATAGTCTCCTAAGTCGATTTTCTCAATTTTCTGAAAATAGACATTTTGTGACTTAAGCACTTTTAGCACTAGGCGCTTCAATTTGAATATGATTAAAATATGTAACACCTTGTTTAAACCCAGATTTTTGCCTTTGATGAACCTGTTTTTTTTTTTTTTTTGCATGTTTAATTATCTTCATTAACTTCTAAAACTTGTGATTTAAATTGCTCCCAAATACTAATCTAATCCAAAAAGTATCCCGGCTTTCATTGTCCAAACAGGAATGCCAAAATACATCCCAAATTCAGGTAATATTTTTTTCACATCTTATTTTGTTTGAAATATCATGATTATACTGTTTATTAATTTTTATATATATTGTATTTTAAGGAAAACAGTTTTTAAGTAAATACTGTTTCATTTTTCTTCCAGTTTGGAGATGGATCCATAGTGCAGCAGGTAATGATTTTCCATACTGCTAACTGAGCAAATCCACATATTTACGATAACCTCTTTTACTTTTTCTGTTTTGGCTAATTGGAGTATACTTATGATAGTGAAATAATAATCGCGTGTTCTTCATAGAGGTGAATAGACAGCCTTACCTGCCCTGCCAGTATAAATGTCACATGAAAAATCCCTGACTCAGCCTGCAGCTGTAGATTGGTGAGCTGCCCAGGCATGCTCAACGGAGATGAACAAGGGGAGAGGTTCTTTTCAAAGATATTTTACTAATAGATTTTTCATTAAATATGAATTGAAATAAAAATAAATTAACCCCTTTAAGTCCATTGCTCAGCAATTTTTTAAGTAGACTATATTTTGCATGGGGGGCAGTTAACTGACTAGTATGCTTGTTGAAATTAAAAATTTTGGCAACAATAAACACCTGGCAAAGTACTTAAAACTGTCTCTGTGGTGGGTCCCGCTACGATAGGTGTCTCCTGGACCACATTTTGTGTTTATCTCACACACACACACACACACACACACACACAGACTAACAAGGAGAAAACAATACCAGCCGATGCTGTTTCGGCTGGTAAAAGTAGTTATCCCAGTAAGTTACTGTGGTAAGAACACCCATAAACATTTAAATTCATGAGGCAGCCTGTAGCCGAGTGCCTACAGTAGACGGTTGGTGGTTCAACCCCATTTGCGACCTCACTAACACCTGTGCAGGGAAACTGGCGGTTGCTTAGACCAGTGGTTCCCAACCCAGTCCTCAAGGACCCCCTGCCCTGCAGGTTTTTGCTCCAGCTCTACTCCAGAGCGGGCAGGGATCCAGTTGTCATGGTCCATGTTTGGACAAATGACATAGGTAAGGGTAGGTTTGAGGTTCTGCAAGACAAATTTGTGGAATTAGCTGAAAAGCTTAGGAGCAGATCCTCCACAGTAGTTTTCTCTGGGATTCTACCGGTACCACGTGCAAGCAGAGGGAAGCAGAATTTTATCTGGAGGTTTAACATGTGGCTATGAACCTGGTGTAGGAAAGAGGGGTATAGGTTTATGGGGCACTGGAACTACTTCTGGGACAGGGGTGACCTGTTCAAGCCTGATGGGCTTCACCTGAACCGGAGGGGTACCTTTGCACTGGGGCAGCTTATGTTGAGGGTAGCACAGGGTTATTTAAACTAGGGACTTGGGGGGCAGGGAGGTTAGAGAGTGTTATACAGGGGGAGATACAGACTGCCCTGATGGAAGCTGACAGCGTTACATGCACTATTGATGATATACTTTTAAAGCAACAAAGCGTAGCAGGAGGCTTGGAGCAGCGGGCACATGGGAAATCGAAGGGGAAGAGCATTCGTGATAACCTGATGTTTTTAATCTAAATGCAAGAAGCATAAAAAATAAATTTCCAGAACTTGAGGCCGTTATGATTAGTGAGGGCTATGATATAGTTGGGATTACCGAGACATGGCTTAGTGAAGAGGATGGAGTTGAATATAATATAGAAGGTTATAAGCTCTTTAGGAAGGATAGATGTAATAGGCGAAGAGGGGGTGAAGCACTCTATGTGAACAAAAACATAAATGTGCAGGAAATTCCTGAAATTTCCCCGTGAGGATATCTGGGTCAGGCTCATTGGCAAACACGAGACTGGTTTAAACATAGGAGTATGCTATCGACTGCCAGCTTTGGACAGTATTGTCAATGAAATGCTCTTTAAGAGAATTACGCAAGCTTGTAGAGGAGGAGGGACTATTATGATGGGAGACTTAAATTATCCTGGTATCGATTGGGAAATGGTGAAAGGACAGGGTAAAGGGGAGGAAGAATTTCTAGATGTTATAAATGATAATTTTTTGGAGCAGTATGTTAATAAACCTACAAGAGAGAAAGCAATTTTAGACTTGGTGCTCTGTAATGACCCAGATAGAATTAGCAATGTTGAGGTACTGGAGCCACTTTGGGACAAGTGATCACTCTACTGGTAATTTTGATGTTTCATGGGAAGTTAAAAAGGTGTCTTTGAAAACCAAAATTTTCAATTTTAGGCAAACAAACTTTGACAGGATGCGCTCATATCTAAGCAAAATAAAATGGGAGACACTGCTGGACTGTGAATGAGATGTGGGAAAGATTTAAGGGGGTTTTACTTGATCCACAATGTAAATTCATTCCAAAGGTGTCCAAAAGTAAGCTGAAAAAGCAGAATCCTCAGTGGATGACCACAGCTATTCGTAGGATTTTGAGGGAAAAGAGGAATCTTTATAAGACGTACATAAAGGATAACAATGAGAATACTAAGGCTGAATACTGTAAAATGCGGGCTGTGGTCAAAAAGGAGCTGAGGAATGCTAGAAGACTGTATGAAAGACAAATTGCAGAGGGGGCAAAAACTAATCCTAAGCGCTTCTTTCAGTACTGTAGCAGAAAATGGAAAGTCAAAGAGGAGGTTAAGTGCATAAACAATAAATATGGATCGCTGCTGTATGATAACAAGGATATTGCGGATACCTTAAACAGTTGCTTTGTCGAGAATTTTACCTCGGAGCGGGTTTTTATTCGGCCAGAGGGCATGTCCAATGCTGAAGATTATTTAGCCGAAAATTGAGGTAAGGGATATTGAAGTATTAGATAAAGATTGCATAAACTAAAGATTGTATTAGATATAGATTGCATAAACTAAAGGCAGATAAGGCGGCGGGTCCTGATGGCTTATATCCCAGAGTGCTCCGGGACGTTAGTAAGATCATCTTTAAACCGCTCTCAGCTATCCTCAGACGGTCTTTAGAAACTGGAGAAATACCAAATGATTGGAAGCAGGGCAATATAATACCAATATATAAGAAAGGGGACCGTACTGGGCCAGGAAATTACAGGCCAATCAGTTTAACTGGCATTGCATGCAAAATACTAGAATCTATCATAAAAGACGAGCAGAAATTATTTCTTGAACGTAATAATGTCTTGAGGGATAGCCAACATGGTATATGTCAAAAAAGAGCTGAGGAATGCTAGAAGACTGTATGAAAGGCAAATTGCGGAGGGGGCAAAAACTAACCCTAATCACTTCTTTCAGTACTGTAGCAGAAAATGGAAAGTCAAAGAGCAGGTTAAGTGCATAAAGAATAAATATGGATCGCTGCTATATGATAACAAGGATATTGCGGACACCTTAAACAGTTACTTTGTTGAGAATTTTACCTCGGAGCGGGTTTTTATTCGGCCAGAGGGCATGTCCAATGCTGAAGATTATTTAGCCGAAATTGAGGTAAGGGATAATGAAGTATTAGATAAAGATTGCATAAACTAAAGATTGTATTAGATATAGATTGCATAAACTAAAGGCAGATAAGGCGGCGGGTCCTGATGGCTTATATCCCAGAGTGCTCAGGGACGTTAGTAAGATCATCTTTAAACCGCTCCCAGCTATCTTCAGACTGTCTTTAGAAACTGGAGAAATACCAAATGATTGGAAGCAGGGCAATATAATACCAATATATAAGAAAGGGGACCGTACTGGGCCAGGAAATTACAGGCCAGTTAGTTTAACTGGCATTAAATGCAAAATACTAGAATCTATCATAAAAGACGAGCTGGAATTATTTCTTGAACGTAATAATGTCTTGAGGGATAGCCAACGTGGTTTCTGTAAGGGAAGGTCATGCTTGACGAACCACCTGGAATTCTTTGAAGAGGCTACAAAGACTTATGATCAGAGCAGGGCTTATGACATCATATACTTGGATTTTCAGAAAGAATTTGATACAGTACCGCATAAGAGACTAATTTTTCAAATGAGCTCCATTGGAGTTACAGGAGGTATTCTGGAGTGGATTCAAAACTGGTTACAGGACAGAACACAAAGAGTGGTGGTCAGTGGAATCTCAGCTGAGCTAGGTATGGTGGGGAGTGGCGTCCCCCAGGGATCGGTGAGGGGACCCCTGCTGTTCCTCATCTACATTAATGACCTTGATAGAAATATTGAGAGCAAATTAGTTAAATTTGCAGATGATACTAAATTGGGAGTTTTGGCAAATAGTTTGGAGTCCACTAAAGTGATTCAGGATGATTTGGATAGAATGCAGAATTGGGAAGAAATGTGGCAAATGAAATATAATGTAGCGAAATGTAAGGTTGTACATGTACGTAATAAAAATATTAGACAGGATTACTTCATGGGTTTAAAACTGGAATGTGCTCCACATGAACAAGATCTGGGAGTGATTGTTGACCAAACCCTCACAGGTTCTAGCCATTGTGCCGTAGCAGTTAAAAAAGCCAATCGGATGCTGGGATACATTGCCAAAAGTATTGAGTACAAATCCAAGGAGGTGATGCTTCTTTTGTACAACTCATTTGTCAGACCACATCTGGAGTATTGTGTACAGTTCTGGGGACCATGCTTTAAGAAAGATATAGAGGCTCTAGAGAAAGTTCAGAGAAGAGCCACTAAGCTAATTCCAGGTATAAAAGATGAAAGCTATGAGAATAGGCTGAAGATCCTTAATCTCTTTAGTCTTAGGAAAAGGAGACTTAGGGGTGATCTGATTGAGGTCTTTAAATATGTTAAAGGGATTAACAAAGTGAATTATGTGGGATTCCTTCAGCCAAGTTTTGTTTGTAGACCTCGGGGTCACAAATGGAAGTTGACCAAAGGTAAATTTAGCACTGATATTAGGAAATATTTTTTCACCCAAAGAGTAATTTCGATGTGGAATAGCTTGCCTGACCATATTGTTGAGGCAGAAACCTTGGGAGTTTTCAAGAGCAGACTTGAATTAAAGCTAGATACCATTGAGTCATTGAGTACAAAGTATTTGAAGTGATATATTCACAATAGTAAAAAGAAACTGGCGAGCCTAGTTGGGCTGAATGGCCTGTTCTCGCCACTCATGTTGTGTTACGTCATGATACTCTTTCACACCTGATCCATTTAAGGGCTTCATGCTGATTGGTTGAAAAAGATCTACCTGAACAGGGTGTGCATGAGGGTGCATTGGGCCTTAAATGGATAAGGTGTGCAAAAGTAAAGCTGCAACAAAAACCTGCAGGACAGGGGGTCCTTCAGGACTGGGTTGGGAAACACTGGCTTAGACAAAATCAACTTTCGGTTTCCATGGATAAAATGGTCAGGTAATTAGTAACGGTGAAGGAAATTCAAAACATATCTTTCTGCGCAGCGAATGTGACCCTCGACCCTATGACCAACCACCCCTGGCTGCTTCTCTCAGAGGACTGTAAGAAGGTTCAGGAGGCCCTGTCGGAGGCAGACGTGGTCGACAGCAAACAGCGCTTCGATAGCTGGCCTTGCGTCCTGGGCTGGGAAGGGTACAGCAGTGGCCGCCATTACTGGGAGGTGGACTTGGCCAACAATGGCTACTGGAGGTTAGGGCTGACCACGGCATCCTCCAAGCGGCAGGGTCGCTTTCCCATGATCCCTAGCGAGGGCTACTGGACCCTGTGGAGAAGCACTCGTCAGTTCTACGCCTGCACCACGCCCGAGACCGCTCTTCCTCTGCACCAAGTCCCGCGGAAGGTGGGCGTCTACTTGGACTATGAGGAGGGCCAGATATCCTTCTACAACATGGAGGCCAAGTCACATATCTTCACGTTCACCGACACCTTCCGCGAGAAGCTCTACCCACTCTTCGCCCCACTGGATGGCCGCACGCTCATCACCATCTCTTCGGCCAATCCTGATTGCTCTCTCTTGTAACCTCACACCCATCACCCAATCACCTCTCATGTTGTGCCAGGAAAATAACGAGGTGGCCATGATGCTCTCAAAAATGATATTTTATATGTAAGTAAACGGATTACAGAAGCAGCCGTTCGGTCCTGTGATTTTCTTCTGACTGTACATGAATGGTAATGAGCTCTTGTAGGATGTTCACATTAGCTCTCATTTGAGGGACTGGTTACCATGATTTTTAATTAGTGGCGAACCTGGCAGCAAACTAAAGTTTGCGGTTTTGAAAGTTGTTCCTTTTTCATGCATTTTGGCTGCATTACAGTCATTACTCTGTGAACAGTAATACCCACAGGGAAGGTGATGTCAGAGAAACATCTCAGTGATGATCATCAGAGGTGTGAGACTCGGGGTTAAAGGTGACCAAGGTTGTAAAGCTGATGCCCAAATTTGATTTTTTTTTTTTTTTTTTTCCCCATCCAGAGCAATTTTTCAGTTCTTTCAGTATACTTTGGGGAGGCAAAGTGAATGTTTGAAGCTCTTCCACCATCAGTGCTGCAAACACACCATTCATAATGCCAGTTTCCGTGAAAATAGGTACAGGTGTGTTTTAATGCATCCCCACAGAGATATTTTAACTTCTACATGAAGTGGCTGGAGTCGGCAGATGGGCTGGTCCTAGGGCAGTGGATTTGGAAGAGGTTGGACTTAAGATCAGAGCTGGCTCTCACAAGGCCATGATTTACTTTGACCTCTGCGACCCTCATGACGTCGTCAATGGTTGGCATTAAGGCCTTACGAGATTTCTCTTTTTGGTCCAGCTGGTAAGATCGACTCTTCATGGGCGAGTTCTCAGGTTCATGGGTTTCTGTCAAGGCGTGGAGAATGGACCCAAAGGAGGACAATGAACGAAACTTCACGGGCAGAAATCGAGGTCAGGCAGGATGAGGTCCAAACTGGGCAGACAGAATTAGGCAACAAAAACAGTTTCCAAAACTGTTGTCAGAAAACAGGCAATAGGTACCAATCAGGCACAGATCAGATGCAGGAAACAGAAAATTGGGGCAAAGGAGTGAAAACTTAACTGTCAGGCAGACTGGGAAACACTGGAAGAACATTTGCAACAGAACAGCGAAAGATAGGACCTAAGATGCACAGGGACAGGGAGCAAAAATGGGAAACAGGAGCTGGAGAGGCGTGAAAAATGAACACGGGGAATGGGTAAGCAGACAAAATTAAAATAAGTGGTGCCAGGCAGCGCCGTCGTAGGGGGGGTGCGAGGTCCTGTGCCGACTTGATGTGCGAGGCCCTGCTCACATGCACGCGCATTAATCATGTCAGGCTGCAAGCACATAGCTGTTCTAGTTATACCCAGTGAAATGACATGCATTTTTAGACTTTTAAACAGCATTATTGTGGCAATAATTTCAACTATGATTTTTTTGATATCATAATCTTTCAAAGAAAAAAAAAAAATCAACTGCACAACGATTGGCTTTTATCATCAAATCTGCTCAGCTTTCACTTCATATTGGCATGTTGAAGTACGACAGTGCTTAACGAATTGCAATTCAACAAACACTAATACCTAATGGCTCACACTCACTGGTGACGATTGCTTATTTTGACTCATTTCAATGGAAAATCTCAGATTAACTAAGCCGTAGTATCCGCTGACACCCGCAACAGTTTAACATTTGATTACGATGCAGTATATTTTCTCATACTAGTCACTCACAAACGCCCTGCTGCAGTATAACTTTAAAACATCAGATTCCTGCTCACCATTCATTGACTAGGTGATGGTCACTTTCCTTGCCTTTTGGGCCGCAAACTCAGCAATTAAATCCTTATAATCCAGCCTCACAGCAAAAATCTCAATGTTAATTCCACTCCAGTAGAGTTTATATGAGACCAACCCATCCATCTTGGACTCAAAGCGACTCTATTGGAGTTAAATTAACACTGGAATTTTTACTGTGCTGGATGCAGTGTCTTTTTCAATTGACAGAAGGGCAAGCCCGCACAGTCTCTCCTGCGACATGGAGGTCCGAAAATAGTTTTAAATAAGTTTTAACTTTGAAAAGCTTCGCTACCCCGATGCCAATTATTGATATCGTCAATCAGACCCTGAGAGAAATCTCACAGTTAGGAAAGGCGAGTGAGCAGCGAGACAGAGCATGTTACGTATGACGACAAAAAAAAAAAAAAAGATCAGGATAAGCTTTAATCAAGATGAAATGGTAAATAATGAAACTGACGCAGAGAACTGTCATTTTAGGAGCATGATGAGTCAAGTGCAGTGATGCTATATATATATATATATAAAAGAAAAAAAAAATCACACACCAGCCGCGAGGCCCCCTAAAGCCGCGAGGGCCTGTCCAGTCGCACACTTCGCACAGCCCATGCGACGGCTCTGGTGCCAGGCACAACAAACCCCGCCCCTCACACATACTTTGACCTACTTTTCCTAAATTCAATAGGCATCTATTCTGGGTCAGTGGCAATTCCTAAACCGAATTTGGGGAGAATCTGGCCATTAGTTTTGCTGCTAAAGTGTTAACAAACAAACAAACAAACAAAGGAACCAAAAACAAAACCCCTTGCCCTCCCCCTTCGGGCGGGGCGGGGTAATAATTAGAATCAATCAAGGAAACCAAATCAAAATTGATGCAGACAGCCAGAATGCAGAGAAAACTAACGGGGACGGCAGACATGGCGTACGGAGGGAAAAGGTACACAAGCACAGATACAGAATTAATAACAAACACAATAGCACATATAACGAGAGAAAAATAAAATGGGAATAAAAACAAGACTGATCACAGAACAGAGAAATGGTGACAGGGCATGATAGTTTTTGCCCATAACAAAATGGCTGCCAGTCAGGTTGGGTACTGTACACAGCTCCTCACCAACACTGACAATAGATCTGGAGCTCGTCCTTCAGAGCCGTTCTCCTTCGAAATATGACTACTATTCAAGGCCATTTACAACATTAAACTGTGTGAAGCCAGAGAACAGAAGCACGGGGAAAACAGTAGTGATCACATTAGTTGTGCGGTTCTCTCGTAGCGTAGCCCATTGTCATGAAGAATTTGGGTGTTACGCTTCTTATGAAATATTGAACAACTACTAGGCCACATTGAGGTCAATAAAATTATAACATTTGAAATAAAACCTTTTGAGTTTCTCTCTTACTGACTTTTCTTTCCTTTTTTTAAATTAAAATTAAATTAGAACTGCTCATAACCTGAAATTAACAGGTTAATCCCAGCTTGGTGCTGGAAAACAACTTAACCTTTTGAAGAAAAAGTCTCAAATAAACCTAACCTGGCAAACGTAGAACTACTGTCATGCTGTTTTCCGATGAAATGTGCAGGCTGGGCAGTCTCGAGGGTAATATCCTCTATCCATAGTGTGCAACCTCGCACCAGATAAAGTTCCAGCTGAGTCTCAATATGAGTCATACTGCCGGCGAATAAATTTAGTGCTTGTTAAATGACGCCCGCTCCAAGAGACAGTATGACGTTTGTGCCATTTCTACCATAAATGGCCACACAGTATGCAATAAACAGCTCAGGGCACATTTTAAAGCTTCTATATTGCAATAACTCGATTCCCATTATCAATTTCTATTCCTTCAGGAAAAATTAACTCTGCCATCTTACGTCATGTGTCTGCATTTTCACCATCCAGACAAATGTGTTAAACTCAATCTGTCAGATGGAGGAGCTCGAGACAGACATTTAGAAGCTTTGAAAACACCACACCGACATTCAAGCTTTTTCAAGCAGATCCAGCACCTGCAGGAACCCCCATCTTCACATAAAAAATACAGTAAAAGGTCATATATTAGTTTGTTGTACATTTGTATTAGACAACATACAAGGCCAACACTATTGGAAACCTTTAATGAGAAGATCAATTGTACCATATATAGGGGGGTTCGAATGCACAACGACAAATTCTCTTCACAGATTGAAAACACAAATGCACACTATTTTTCAGAAATATTTCTTTATTTTCATTTTCCAAGAAAGAAAAGTATAATGTCAATTAAGCGTGTGTGTGTGAGTGTGTACACACAAATGTCAATGTTAGGGGGGTGTGCGTGTGTGCGCCTGCGCATATTGTAGCGTATGCTTATTAAAAAAAAAAAAAATACAAAAATAAAATGAGCTTGCGTGAACATGTCCGTGTGTTTATGTGTGTGCGCATGTGTACAACATTATTCTCTACAGGGGCGAAAAAATGTTAATCAAATTACAAGACTAAAAACTTAATTTGTAAGTAGAAAAAAATTAAGAGGAGAAACTACTACAGGAAAAAGATGAAAAATGGGCATTAACCCAGACAACAGTGCGAGTGACTACACTCTTCGCCAAGATAACACATTTAGTCTCAGGATATCGATGGACTCTGGATGGTCAGTCCGTCGCCAGTTCATTTCCATCACACAGCGCCGATGATCAGGTCATGTATCTGGTATCTGGGAAATAGGCAGAGATTCACAGGTCCAACTCTAAGTGTACCTGAGGGTTGTGAATCGTAAAAGCCCAGGTGATTACCAAGGAGAGAACAACCGTCTTCTCACTGATGGGGGGTCAGTGAAGACATCTAGTGCAACATGATGACTATCTTTTTAACCCTTAGAGCGCCAAACACAAATAGTGTCACTCTATGATGTAAGATACCAAATTCAAAGCTGTTGAAGACCTATCATGTGGCGACTTGTTTAAAAGAGCTCCCCTGCAGGAGCTCTTTGAAACCAGTGGCCACATGATAGGTTTTCAACAGCACAAGATAAATTTTCAAAGAGCTATGGATTAAATTATTTCAGCACTATAAGGGTTAATGAAGATCACCACTTGACATTATTCAGCCGAAGGAATGACCATCAAATGTGACTGACATACAGGCATCGTATGACCAAAAGGCTGTGAAACAACACAAATAAATGCCTACTTCTATCAGAGGACATAACTCTAACTGGAATATGTGTAACGAGGACCATACTATTGATTGGTAGGTACAGTTCATGAACCGTACACAGCCCAAATGGCAGTGTGCAGAGCAGTATAATTTCTCAGAAACAAACAGGAGTTTCAGGAGTTGAAACGCATTAAGAAATGCAGTGAAGGACTTTGGGGGGGGAACCGTGAGACTGAAAGGCATATTTGCATGACTGGACAAACAAAATGGGGTTGTTAAATTGGTCCAGAAAGTGAAAGTAACATTGGAATGTCATAGCTTATGTTTAGAAGGCAAGAAAACGAGACCGCGGCAACGGAGAAACGGAATCAGCAGTTAGGATCGCAGTAGTTTTACACTGAACAGCTGGGAAAGTTCTCAATGTTCTGAGGATATTTAGCACACTACAATATAGAAATGAACTAAATAGTATGCTAATTCATACTCCTAAACAGCATGCACTAAAAGTAACCTTTGTCCTGTGGATCTAAAGATCTAAGTGGGTCGGAATCACCCCGAGTTTCAATTCGGACAAACGTGGGAAAGAACTTATTTTTTGTTCCCCTCAATTAAAAAAAGCCCATCTAAATCCATGAGAAAATTTTCAATTAATGGGCTGAATTCCAATCCATTTTCTGAATCAGCCGAATGGAAAACCGAACTGAGCCCAACCCACAGTCGCGAATCAGAGCGGCTGTTCGTAAGATGGAGGACGAGGAATGGATGCCCTCCGCCCTCCTCCGCCGATCTTCCCTCTTCAGTCCGAGTCGCTTTTTTCCTCCTTCACCAAGAGCCTTTTCCCCTTCTTGGGCCCCGCTCCGTCACGCTCCCGCTCTCTCTCCCGCTCTCTCCTGCCGCTGCTCTTGGAGACCCTGAGACAGAGGAGAGCAGGGCTGGTAACCCGAATTCGGTGACCCGACAGAACCTGTGAGCAGCAGAGCTGTAAGAGGTGCTGAGATGGTTTACCCAGCCGTGACTGATGCTAATGCAGTCGCTCATCAGCGTTACTAACACACTGTTAAATGTATTTCCTGATTTTCTCCACAATTAACTCATTTTATTTTTGTACTTCAAGTAATTTCTCCTGGCGATACTGCTATACTTTTACACAAGTGGGCTGTTACATGCAGGATCGTTATTTGAAAGGAAGTATTTATTCGTGTTGCAGTACTGAAAGCTTTATTTAGATAATACAGGCTCCAGCGAGCTGGTACTCCCCACAGAACAGCGCCACATCAGCCTCACACACACAGGAAGAGGAAGTAACAGAGCAGCACTCACAGCTTCTGCCTGTACTTGTCCAGCTCCGCAGCCGGAACCAGGTCTTTCAGCTCCAGAGACTCGTTAATCTTCTTCAACATCTCAAACCTCTCTCTGCCGCGGACCTGCAGCAAACACACACGAGCACAAATCATCACACCTCTCTGCCACGGAACTGCAGCAGGACAGGGACCTGCAGCAAACACACACACACACAAATCATCAAACCTCTCTCTGCCGCGGACCTGCAGCAAACACACACACAAATCATCAAACCTCTCTCTGCCGCGGACCTGCAGCAGGACAGGCCAGATTACACCCAAAGACACACAAACACACACGCGCACAATTCATCAAACCTCTCTCTGCCGCGGACCTGCAGCACGACAGGCCAGATTACACCCACAGACACACAAACACACGCGCACAATTCATCACACCTCTCTCTGCCGCGGACCTGCAGCACGACAGGCCAGATTACACCCACAGACACACAAACACACACGCGCACAATTCATCATATATCTCCACAGATGCGGCTGCTGGAGAGTAGGAGAGCAGTGTGGACGTGCGTATTACCTGCAGCGTGAAGACCTCCTCCTCGCTACCACTGCTGGTCTTCGTCTTCTTGCTGTCGTCAGGCTGAGACGCTGGCAGGGAGGAGTCTTTGAGACCTGGGAAGATGGGCATTAAGAGCCATGAGTTCAGAGTCTCACAGTTACAGCAACAACACAGAAACTAGGACTGGCTAAAATCCCCACAAATATAGAAATTATTCATCCATCTTGGACGAGTGCGCCTCGGTGAACATCTCTTCTCCAAGGAGGATAAATAATTGGATTCACTGATACCTGAAGTCAATAACCATTTCATTATATGACCCTACAAGAAAAATATTAAATAAGATAAGGACGACAACTCTAACGTAAAGCTCCTCAAAGGGACCCAGCGACACGAATAACATACACCGTCAGGAGCTCCTGCAGGGAAGCCTAATCTATTATTAGCTGGAGGTCGTCAGATTGTTATATTCACCTCTTGCGCACTTCCTGAGAAATATCACTGTTTACTGTGACCGGCGGAGCTCGCCTTGACCAATCAGCATTTTTGGGTAATATTAAACATTCTTTACAACTTAATTCATTTTAAGATGGCCCTGGTTTTCAAGCGTTTAAATATATAGGCCGGCGCCATGTTGAAATCATTATGTTAAGCGTCCCGAACGTGACACATGAATCATTCCTGCATTTGCATGAAATGGTCGAAATAAAATGGAATGGGGTGATTCTACAGGCAACCCAAGTAGACTATTTAAACCAAATATAGTCTTATTTCAATAGGCAAGAATAGAAAAATTGCAGCCCACATGAACATGTAGACATGCAACAAAATTTTGTCTAATTTAATAAAAAAAAAAAGCCAACAGTCAGAATTCTGCAGTCAATGTCATAATATGATAAATCCTTGAGTATTAGCGCCCCATGGAGCAAACTCCTCCCCCTCTTACTGCGTTTTGCGCCGCTGGTGACGCTGGCGGACTTGGTGCTGTTCTTCTCCTGCAGCTTCCGGTGGTTATCCTCCTCAGTCTTCCTGTCGCGGCCTGGACAGGCGCAAACCCGGACCTCAAAACTGCGCCTCCCCAAAACCTGACCCCTGGGGCACACCACAGGAGGGAGGAGGGAGAGATGTGTTCAGTAATATGCAAATTTAATGTTATAGGGGGACAGGGAGTGAAACGAATTCAGGAAGCACTCAGTTTCATCCATCTCAAATGCCTCTAGAAACATCAGCAAAAATGTGCAAGTTTCTGAATCTAAAACAAAATTAAGTACTGATACATCTCCAAGTAACCCCAGTGATTTCAAACAAAACATCACCCATGACTTTGCAAAAATGAGCAAATATAACAAATGCAGGAAAATCAGCACCACGACACAATAAGGGCAAAGGGTGCCCATGACAGGCTGACAGACAAGAAGTGGAGATGACGAAACGGGAGAAACTCACTCCTGAGTCTCCAGGGTGATGATGGTGAGGATGGGTCGTCGGTTCATCCCTCCCATGCAGCTGCTGTTGCACATGAAGTTGTAGAGGACGGTGGTGCACTCCGAGCCCAGCTGAGGAGCGACAGGAGAGGAGATCCCCCAACATCAACACACAACAACCCAACTCACACACAATCTTACTGAAGGCACCGCAAACACCAGATCCGCCATTTTTAATGACCAGACCAGCAGAAGGATAGCAAGATATGAACTCAAGTTATCCTGCTTCAGTATTGCGTGTGTGTGTATGGGTGTGTGAGTGCGTGTGGGAGTGTGTGTGCGCGCGCATGTGTATAGGTGTGTGCGTTTGTTACCTGCGGAGGCTCATATGGCACCAGGACACTGTGTCTCAGGGTGTTGCTGTCCTCAGTGTACCAGGCGCGCTGGCTGCCCTCCACCCGAATGAGGTGACTACGAGGGGCAGAATCTAGATGGGAGGGGGAAAACAGGAAGGAAGGGGTTCGGCCAAGTGCACAAAGATTCCATTTCGCCCCCCCCCACTTGCCTTCCAAATGGCACAATAGCCCAAAACAAAATCAATGACCAGCTCAGAGAGACAATATTGGGGTAATCAAAATTTGTGAAGAAGGAACTAGGTTCCTTTTTTAGGAACTTTTTACTGAGTTACACAATGAAAATGTCTTGAATTTATCATCTCTCTCAAATGCACAGGAACAAACACAAAGCTAATCAACAAACAATACAACTCTTTAAAAACACTCCCACTTCCCGAGAACCACAGAGGAGTTTAAAGCATTTTTACAACATTACACCAAATCCAACATCTAAACACAGCTGTAAAAGAATGGACACCTATAATAATGTAGCAACCCCAGCGTCCTGGTTAAGCCTAAGATCAGGTTTATTTAGTCTGGCCATCTAATGAATAAGAACACGGCCATCTCAGCTACTGCTGCTTTCGAGTTTCCCAACATGGCCAACATGGATGAACCTGGTGAGTGCAGGGGTTACGGAGGGTTCGAGACAAGCTGGCCGTACCATCGTTGTTCTCAGGGGTCCTTTCGTGGTGAGGACATCGGCGCACCACCTCGGCCACGTGTTCCGATTTTTTGTAGACGGCGGCGGACAGCCCCTGGGGAAGCCAGTCACCCCCTGGGGGGCCAGCTGGGAGAGAGAGTCACCTTCATCGGAGAGTACTGAAGGAGGGACAGGTCACATTCAGGCCGGAGAGAACTGAAGGAGGAAGAGAGCTTATTCAGCTCCGGCGAGTACTGAAGGAGGAGAGAGAGAGCACACATTCAGCTCCGGAGAGTACTGAAGGAGGAGAGAGAGAGCACACACATTCAGCTCCGGAGAGTACTGAAGGAGGAGAGAGAGAGAGCACACATTCACATACTCAGCACACATTCAGTACTGAAGGAGAGAGAGAGAGAGCACACATTCAGCTCTGAAGTACTGAAGGAGAGAGAGAGCACACATTCAGCTCCGGAGAGTACTGAAGGAGGAGAGAGAGAGCACACATTCAGCTCCGGAGAGTACTGAAGGAGGAGAGAGCACACATTCAGCTCCGGAGAGTACTGAAGGAGAGAGAGAGCACACATTCAGCACGGAGAGTACTGAAGGAGGAGAGAGAGAGCACACATTCAGCTCCGGAGAGTACTGAAGGAGGAGAGAGAGAGCACACATTCAGCTCCGGAGAGTACTGAAGGAGGAGAGAGCACACATTCAGCACCGGAGAGTACTGAAGGAGGAGAAAGAGAGCACACATTCAGCTCCAGAGCACACATTCAGCTACTGAGCACACATTCAGGAGGAGGAGAGAGCACACATTCAGCTCCGGAGAGTACTGAAGGAGGAGAGAAGAGCACACATTCAGCACTGAAGGAGGAGGAGAGAGAGCACACATTCAGCTCCGGAAGGAGGAGGAAAGAGAGCACACATTCAGCTCCTACTGAAGGAGAGTACTGAAGGAGGAGAGAGAGAGCACACATTCAGCACCGGAGAGTACTGAAGGAGGAAAAAAAATTATTTGTAATTTAGTATTTATTTATAATTATAAAAGTATTTTCACATTCAACATTTGGGGGATTGCGAGCAGTCTCGGAGAAAATATTTATTTATTCCCATTTGTTTTGGTCATATCTATTAAATTATATATATTGGAAAAAAAAAAAAAAAAAACAGAGTGGTTTCTTCTCAGTACAACTTCCGAAATAGTTGGGACAAAGTGTAAATTGTGAATAAAATCAAAACGCAATGACTTTCAAATCACACCAGCCAGTATTTTATTCACAATAGAACAAAGGTAACAGAGCAAATGTTGAAACTAAGAAAGAAATTGAACAATTTTATCCACAAAATGAGCTCATTTCAAATTTGATGGCTGCTAGAGGTCTCAAAAAAGTTGGGACAGGGGCCTGTTTACCATGGTGTAGCATCCCCTCTTCTTTTTAACACAGAGTGGAGGCGTCTGGGCATTGAGGAGACAAGTTTCTTGAGTTTAGCAATTGGAATTTGATCCCACTCTTGTTTAAAACAGGCTTCCAGCTGCTGGAGAGTTTTGGGTCTCCTTTGACGGACTTTTTGTTTAATTATGCGCCAAATGTTCTCGATCGGTGAAAGATCAGGACTGCAGGCAGGCCAGTTCAGCACATGGACTCTTCTACTACGAAGCCATGCTGTTGTAATAGTTGCTGTATGTGGTTTTGCATTGTCCTGCTGAAATACACAAGGCCTTCCCTGGAATAGATGTCATCTGGAGGGGAGCATATGTTGCTCTAAAACCTTTATATACCTTTCAGCATTCATGGTGCTTTTTAAAACATGCAAGTGTCCCACACCATATGCACTAATGCATCCCCATACCATCAGAGATGCTGGCTTTTGAACTGAACGCTGATAACAGGAGGGGTGGTCTTTCTCCTCTTTAGCCCAGAGGGCACGACGCCCATGATTTCCAACAAGAATGTCAAATTTGGACTTGTCTGACCACAGGACACTTTGCTACAGTCCATTTAAATGAGCCTTGGCCCAAAGAACACAGCGGCGCTTCTGGATCATGCTCAACAATGGCTTCCTTTTTGCATGATAGAGTTTTAGGTGGCATCTGTGGATGGCACGGCGGACTGCGTTTACAGACAGTGGTTTCTTAAAGTATTCCTGGGCCCATTTAGTAATGTCAATGACAGAATCATGCTCGTGAGTGATGCAGTGGCGTCTGAGGGCCCGAAGATCACGGGCATCCAGTAAAGGTCTTCGGCCTTGTCCCTTACGCACAGAGATTTTTCCAGTTTCTCTGAATCTTTTGATGATGTTATGCACTGTCAATGATGAAACCTTCAAAGCCTTTGCAATTTGACACTGAGGAACATTGTTTTTAAAGTTTCCCACAATTTTTTTACGTAAGCCTTCACAGGTTGGAGAGCCTCTGGCCATCTTTACTTCTGAGAGACTCAGCCTCTCTAAGACATCCCTTTTATAGCCAATCATGTTACACCCCTGATGCCAGTTAACTTAATTACTTGCTAAATGTTCTTTCAGCTGATTCTCTTAAATATTAATTGATTTTTCAGCCCTTTTTTTCCTGTGTCCCAACTTTTGAGACCTGTTGCAGCCAGAAAATTTGAAATAAGCTCATTTTGTGGATAAAAATGTAAAATATTTCAGTTTCAACAATTGAAATATTATCTATGTTCTATTGTAAAGAACATATTAGCTCGTGTGATCTGAACGTCATTGCATTTTGATTTTATTCACAATTTACAATTCGTCCCAACTATTTCGGAACTGGAGTTGTAGGTTCACAGTCAGAAAAAGTTTTTTTCTGTAGGACAATGACACATAGATAGTCTACATCCGCTGATTGCAGCGCTTCACTGAAGCCACATCAGAATTATTCAGAATGAAATATTCAAACCCTGGACACCATCTTTTTATGGCCACCGCATTACATCAAATGGAAAGTATCTAGATATTGCACATCATTTTATACACATTTCCCTGTAATTCAGCAGGACATGTTTGGGATCTTTGGAAACCCTGGAATCTCCACTAGAATGTAAAATAGGCCTGAAGTTCTACAGGTTTAAATACAGCAGCTGCATTTGAGGGACCCATGTATGAGTCTGCAGGTTTTATGGGGTTAATAAGCTGTGAATGATCAACACTGTATTTCCCCCCTAAACTTTAAGGGACTAAACCCAACAAATTCATACTGGTCAGAAAAAATCAACCGCCTAATTATGACCACCCCCAATCTCACAGACAGGACACAGACAAACTGATAACAAAAACAGGAACTTCCAAATCTGGTGATTAGAATCAGCTATCCCACAAATATTCAACAATTTCCCCCCTTAAGACCCGTCTCAGCTGTGCCTGAAAGTATAAAAGTGAAGTGTGAACATTAAAGCTGAGAGCAGCACACACTCCTTCAGAAATCCCTGCACACATGCCTTACCCAGTGGAGTATGCAGCGTCTACAGACAGGCAGCAGAGCCCAACTCTCATCTCCAGTAAAGACAGTCATCTCTGTATCGTCCACATCAGTACAACAGTCACCCAATACTTTCTCTACTGAAGATCCCTTATGGTCACATACTATACTCATCCAGTGTCCTTAAACATCATTTCTGTTGAGTAATGCCAGGATTATAAGCCTGTTACGTCCCTCGGCCAATCGCAGTGCTCCAGCCGCTCACGTTTGCTGGCATTTGAGAAGTCCCGCCCCCACCTCACTCAAACAAGCCCTGGCATGTCTCATCACTCCAGGTCTCGAGACGGGCCGACTCACCGGCTGACTAATGAGTCACCAAATTCTTTCATGTGCTTCAAATTATGGACTCACAAAATGTGTCTTTTACACATGCAAATACATTACTCACAAATCATTTGACCCCATTTTTTTTAAATTTATACTGAGCAAAGTCATACTTCCTTTTTTATTTTTAGCGATTTAAGCTGAGCCAATCTTTTAAATATCAAGTTTGAATTTCCTCAAAAATAAAGCACATGACCGGGGAAAATTCCTTTTTAATTCACCAACTAACAGAACTTACACCCACCCCACCCCCACAGGAAGTTTAGGAAACCATTTTCTTATAATCGGGCTCAATCCCCAGTCACACACGGACGGGATCACGTGACAGGGTTAGGTCCCCAACAAAACATCTCCACGCTTGCCAGTTTGCCTTAGTTTGCATTCTTGTGCTTATATTAGCGGTCACAAGAGGCCATGTAAACGTCACCGACACTGACTGTCCCCGACCAAAAGTGACCCAAACTGTTCCTGTAGGTGCCTGGATGTGTGCACAATTTCATTTTTAAATTATAAAATTTATAAAAAATTTTCTTATTTTTATAAAAAATTTAATTTTTTCATTTATACATTTTTGATTTACCAGCAACTTTTACTTAATATATCCTCTGCTGTGATCTGAAAAAGCCAAGTACACGTCGATTTTGGTAGAAACTGAGTTTGACCCTCATCTGCAGTAATTGAGAGGTAAAAAAGAGGTAAAAACACCAGCTATTAGTGTTATCTGAACTTCCAAAATCAAGCTTGTATTATTGTTTTTCAGTGAGGAAAAACCCCGATTGCAAAAGTTTTTGTTCTGTTGCGAGACCCTTGTCACAGATAACCTCACCAGGTTTTCCCAGATCACAGGAGAGCTGACGACGAAAAAGGTACTTCAGAAATGACTGCTCCAATCAGGAGCTGAACTGAGAGAACAGGACAATAAAAAATGCACAGGGAGACAGAATGCGTCGGCGGGGCCGGGGGGTGGCGCTTTTTAACCCTCTCCTGGCCAGAGAAGTTTCTGCACTAGAGGACATGCCCCGTCATGTCTGCGCCACGCTCTGCCACACGATATCGGCTGCTGATGAAACCGCGGGGGGGCTGGACCTGACGTTCTGCGGCGAAAACGCCAGACTATCATCGAATCAATGTCCTATTATCGCCCGCCAATAATGCTCCGATCACTATGGAGATGGACTGCAGTCCGAAGGCACGAAAGATGGAATTTGGGTATGCAACGATGCACACGGACAATGGACAGCACAGAACTGAACCGCCATTGGATTACTGCTTTCGGACAGGTAACTCTGTTTTATTCAAGTATTCTAATTCTACATGGGCACTTTACTATTTATTAATGATTTAAATTTGAGAGGGATGTGTGGCTACGGAAAGAGCATTTAAACAGTGAGATTAATAATGATAATCAGAAGGAAAGCAAAGCAGACTTACTGCTCATGCCTAAACTTATTTTAAAAAAATAGTCAGTGGACATTATGTAAATGAAGATTGTGTCCCAGAAAATTCTGGACTTATTTCCGACAGGCTTTACGCACAGAAATGCATTAAATAGAACTAAATCAAAGAAATTCAGCATGAAAGCTAATGGTGCTCAAATTCCACAACAAAACCAAAAGCAGAATGTTAACTACATGTGCATTAAATACATGATAATGTGAAAATGTTCAGAAATAAACTAAACATACAATGACTCCGAGCAGTAGGTAACACTCAAGTCAATGCAGAAAATTAAAGAAGATCATTATATTGAAATGTATATATTCATGCCGCATTACGGAATGTAGCAGTTTCCTGCCCTCCGCAGCAACTTAAAATGAAAGTATCTCATATTACAGACAACAAACGTAGTAAAACCACCAGCAGTCAAAAAAAACGCATGAATTTTACAAAATGGCACTAAAAGGAGAAGATGAATAGAAAGGTCGTTCCTCAGCGAGCGAGCGCCCGACGCCGGCCAACAGCAGTCAGCTTGTGCGTGTGGGGCGGAGCCGACAGCAGGGGCGGAGCCGACAGCAGTCAGGTTGCATGCGGCGTGGGGCGGAGCCGACAGCAGTCAGGTTGCATCAGGTTGCGTGTGCGTGTGGGGCGGAGCCGACAGCAGTCAGGTTGCGTGTGCGCGTGTGGGGCGGAGCCGACAGCAGTCAGGTTGCGTGTGCGCGTGTGGGGCGGAGCCGACAGCAGTCAGGTTGCGTGTGCGTGTGTGGGGCGGAGCCGACAGCAGTCAGGTTGCGTGTGCGCGTGTGGGGCGGAGCCGACAGCAGTCAGGTTGTGTGTGCGCGTGTGGGGCGGAGCCGACAGCAGTCAGTGCGTGTGGGGCGGAGCCAACAGTGTAGGTTGGCGTGGGCGTGTGGGGCGGAGCCGACAGCAGTCAGGGTGGGCGGTCTTGGCGTGTGGGGGCGGAGCCAACAGCAGTCAGGTTGTGTGTGCAAGTGTGGGGCAGAGTATACAGGAACTCACCGTGCATGTGACGGACTTGGCGGTGCTGGATTTCTGGAAGCGCAGCATGAACTCAAACTGGCCAGGGTAGTCGGTGGTTGTGGGGACGGTGGAGGCGGGGGGGGCTCCGCTCTCCAGGGCAGAGCCAGAGGGCTGGGGGGGGCAGCGGGGACGTCGAACAGCTGCTCGTCGAACCCTTCCCGGAGCAACTGTGGGCGTCAAAGACAGGAGCCCCATTCCTCGTTAGCATCACCCCAAACACTGCGGAGCTCAGCGGGACACACTCAGGAGAATGGGTCTGATCAGGCACAAGGGGTTGATTCGTACACAATTGTTTGTTTGTGTTTGTGTGTGTGTGTGTGTGTGTGTGTGTGTGTGTGTGTGCGTGTGTGTGTGTGTGCAGGCGTGTGTGTGCAGCGCCTGTGTGTGGGAGTGATGGGTTTGATCAGGCACGAGGAGTTCATTTGTACACGTTTGTTCGTTTGTTTGCGTTTGTGTGTGTGTGTGTGTGTGCAGGCGTGTGTGTGGGAGTGATGGGTCTGATCAGGCACAAGGGGTTCATTCGTACACGTTTGTTTGTGTGTGTGTGTGTGTGTGCGTGCAGGCGTGTGTGTGCAGCGCCTGTGTGTGGGAGTGATGGGTTTGATCAGGCACGAGGAGTTCATTTGTACGTGTGTGTGTGTGTGTGTGTGTGTGTGGCGCAGCATGTGGGAAGTGATGGGTTTGATCAGGCATGAGGAGATAATTCGTACACGTGTGTGTGTGTGTAGCGCCTGCGTGTAGGAGTGGGCCAGTGTGGATGTGAACTTTGGGGGATTTTTTTCTATTTCATTTTTGGCATTTTCTAATTCAGAGAGCATGAGTTAAGGCCTCCTGTTGTATGAGTGTAAAATACACAGCCGTGGGCCCAATATGCCATCTTTGGAAAAGGGTTCCTGTGTTTAATACTGTCTCGCAATATCTTGTGGCAAAAGACTAGAGCTATTTCTCTCCTTTCACACTTTGGGAAAGGATCACATGAACATTCTTCCTCATGAAAATGACAGTGAATCTGTGTTATTGTACCTCTGCTGCCATCTAGCGGTGAGAGCACCAAACTGCACAGATAAATTCTCAACATGGAAACAAAGCACATGGAAATCTAGCAGTGGAGGTTGAGATGGTGAAAAATGGACTCCTCTGATAATAATGCAGGCAACCTACATTCTGCAATCGTGTACACATCAGGAGATCAGACATGAGAATCACCTCATGTGAAATATTTCACCACTTCAGCCTCCTGTCTGCTAAGGGGCAATATTCAGCGCATCAGGCACACTTACATTGTCCAGATTGTCCCAGCCCACATCATCCGTGGGAACAGGGCTAGAAAAACAAAAGAAAATATATATCCATGATCGACAGCCAAAGCAGCTTTTCATTGCCTACACCAGGAACCTAAAACCCAAATCTGAGAGGGTTTTCCGTGTGTTTCTGCACTTCAGTGGTTAATACTAGATGCTCGTTGGCTGAAGAGTCAACTCGATACTCCTTGTTCACAGGCCTAAACAGAAGGTGATATCAAGGAAATCCCCAAAAACAGCAGACTGCAGCCCTCCAGAACTAGAGTTTGAAACTGTTAGAAGATTCCTAAAACTGATACAACATTATAACATTACACATCACACTGAACAAGCTGAAGCTTTTCACGGAACTAACATGCACTTAATTAGACTAAGCAAACCCCCCCAACCCCCACACGGAGCGGCACTCAGAAGCGCAGCGCCAGAAGCGAGGGTGTGGTTCGAGACGGGCCCCGTGTGCATGCACACCGTACAGGAGGAGGGGCCGCAGTAAGATACTCACACAGTGCTCCAGAGAGCGCGGAAGGTCTCGTCCTGGCTCAGGCTGAAATCAATAGTCCCGGTCCCGTCCTGGTCGGTCATGATGGCTTGCCCTCCCGTGTGCCGGACCCCAGCAGCACACAAGCCAGGCAGGCAGCACAAAGCTGGAGACAGAACACAGTCACAAACTCGCACACAGATCACCCAAATTTCACATCATGATATCTGTCCAATACGATGCCCGTTGAATAGCTAGGACACCTTATCATGGCCAACCTCAGCTGTATACCACCATTAAAATCGACCGCCAGAATTCTGAGCTGTTTACGATCATCGCCCAAGGCGTGTTTTTTGCCAATGCTTCTAGCTAGTAATATCCATTCAGTGGCTATACAGAGCCATTCCAGCTGGTGGAGTAACCAGGTGTCCCATCATGGACTAGCTGACAATAGAGGCCGTTCAGCTGTTTGACCTGCAGCAACAGGTCAAGCTGGTTTAAGCTGAGATTTTCAGCAGATAAAGTCAGCTAGTTTGTTAGTTAGCTCGAGTAGCCTGACACCGTAATGCATGGGAAACTACTAGCATTAAATCGGCACTTAAATCAAAATGTAGTTCGAGGATTTGAGACATTTCAGTTCCCAATTTACCATTTATCCATATTAACAAGCTCGTCATTTATTACCAAGCCTGTTGACATAAAAATTACATGACATTTGAGCCAACGTAGCCAGGCAAACATATGTCGCAAGGAGTTGACCTTCCACTTTAAAGTGAGCCCATTTTCTACAGTCGAAGTATTCTCTTCACTACAGTTTTTGTACTGGCTCGACGTCAATTCAGCCCATTAGGGTCGGTGTATGGACAGGGATGCAATTTTTCCGCCATAAACATCACAGACCCTCACAGCCAGAAGCCAACAGCCCCACCCCCAACTCTGCAAAAAGTGTATAAAGCCGCTTTCACACTGGACGCGAAACGAATTTTTCGCACGACAGATTGCATTCAAAGTCAATGCAATGCGAAACGCGTGTATTCGCGTCTTTGTATTGACTTTGAATGCAATCTGTCGCGCGAAAAATTCGTTTCGCGTCCGGTGTGAAAGCAGCTTAAGGCTGCATAACTGAGAAGATGCGGTTCATTCTCATGCAAATCTTGCAGTATCTGAGACAGCGGCAGGGAATCCTGCCCCGAACTGCTACAGCCTTAAATATTTTACATGTTGCCCGATTCAAATGAATGGCTCATAACCAAGTCCTTGACAATCGACAGTCGTTTGAATCGGGTGTATTGGAGCAAAGGGACAGGTAAAACATGCCGGGAAATGGTTCTGCAGGAACAGGCGCGACCCTACACACGGAGTGACAACTGAACAACGCAGCGAAGAGAATTAGGATGCATCATAAAACAGAATAATAGTTTTTAAAAGGCATAAAAACACTAACCTGTGATGCTGTTTTCAAATCCACCAGGTTGTCACTGCAAAGTCAAACAAAGCACTAGTTTAAGAAAGTTTGACAAAGTTGCATTTTTACAGCTACCAAAACGCCGCTGAGCGTCATTTCCTTAGTGCTTTTGATCAAAAAAAACGTGCAGAGGCAAAATGTATCGGACAGCTGAAAACCAACAGCCCATTAATGACTTCAGTTTGCCGAATGAATGGGGTTAAGGTTGGTCCCCCATCATAACCACACTGATAATGGGGTTAACGTTGGTCCCCCATCAGAACCACACCGATAATGGGGTTAAGGTTGGTCCCCCATCAGAACCACACCGATAATGGGTTTAAGGTCGGTCCCCCATCAGAACCACACCGATGACTCCCAAAGGCTGCATGATTAGAGCACGGTGTTCGTTCATCACACGAATAATCCGCAGTAAATCACTTCTCAACATCAACCCACGGAAATTAGCCGGGATTTTCGCATTGTCGTTTTGAGGCCTGTTAATTCTCAGATCACAACGACCCATTAATTACGGTAAATACTATAAACCCACAGCCAACCATATTTAATCACGTCCACTGACCATGATAATATTTTTGCCATTCAACACCAGCTAAAAGTCATCCAGTGGTGCCTCGTCCCGATAAGCTAGATTGATAGCTATTTAGTAAATTAAGCTACGTGCAGCTTGCTTAGAATCCTTCAAGTGTAAGTTACTATCTGCATTTGCAACCGAAGCAATACAAGCCGAACTAGCTAAGATGAAACTCCTGTATAGCCAACAAAATATCAACAACTCCAAAGAAACTAAAATGCAAACAAACCAACAAACATTAACTCTCTAAAATAATTACGGTTATCGAACAAGTGAAGCTAAATAGCAGTGTTTTGTTATGCTTTAGCTGACGTTCCTCCAACGTAGCTAGCGAACCATTTCCGCCCATAATATGAACGTTAGCTGGGCCATCGATCCAACGTGAGCAGCGCTTCCACACGAAGGAACATGGATATAACCGGATAATAATCAGGCACAAAAACAAACACTATTATTTTCCACAAGTTAACTAATCCTGAGGTGCGGCTAACGAGGCTTTCGCCTGTAATTTCAACAGAATTAGCGCTCACTCAAGGCCTCATTCAAACTGTAGGCCAGGTAACTTTCGGCAGCATCCGTCAGCGAACTGAACTTTTCATGAGGCGCAACAAACAGATGGTAAATAACTTTATCTAACACAGGATATCACGATCAGATCCAGAGACGCTACCTCGTCCTCCTCGGCGGTATCCCAGGGTCGCAGAAAGCAGGAGTTGGAGAGTTTGTCTTTGATAGGAATGAATCAGCAGTGAGCACGCTGTGGGGATTCCCCGACCGACGGGATAATAGGGAGGAGTCACGCTAGGTTTGTGTCATGTGACTGCAAACGCCTTCCAACCAGGAACCGCAGAACAGAAACGTATTTTCGAATCATCAAGCGGTAAAGATAATCCTTAATTATACTGCAGTCAAACATTGACAAGATTTTTTAAAGCTTTCAGCATTTTTTTGTCCGCCATATTCCGCGTAAAATTTTAATTCCAAAATTTCCGTTGAGCTGCAGGACTCATGTCATTCAAACTGTTTGGAGGTTGGTTGTCAGACTGTTCATTGTTCTTCATCAACATCATTTTCAGGTTCATTCGACAATGGCAGCCATGTTGTTTTTCAGAATGTGGTGGTGACAACGGACAACACATCCTCGGTGCACCTTTAATCCCATTAACAACACAGCAATACAAGGTTGCGGACTGCAAGAGTTGTTTCACATAATTAAAAATGGCAGAAAATCTAACGGATATTATTGATGTTTCGACCACATCTTGAGATACATCCAAACTGTTTTAAGGAAGCAGCCTTATTCCTTTCCTCTCCAGTTTTTCTTGAACTCACTACAAAACGTCACACTGGTCGAGGGAAATTTACTGGGAGATTTTGAAGAAGCTGCTTGGGACATGTTTGAGAAAAATTTAATGTCCTTTCCTTCTGCATGTCATGAGCTCGATGGCCATTAATACTGGCATGACTGCTACTCCAGGAATCCTACAATTTCACAAATGGTCTACAAAAAGTACGCTCACAACCCATACTACACATACAATTTGTAAGCAATATGAAGCCAAAGCAGACTGAAAATCCACAAAGGGTCATATCCATCAAATAGCTCATACTTAGTCATTGCAGGCCACCAATTAAAAACCAGAACACGGATACAGTGCTTAAACTAATGCCCATTCTCTCCCATGTGGCTTTTTAAATTTTCCTTTCCTCAGTCTTTACTATTTCACCAGAAATCTTTGGTACAGGAATGACGAATCTGCTCATTACAGCTGCTAAAGATTGCCGCCCATTATCAGTCTTTCCTCCGTTCGAAGGTTGCTTCCTGGAAGGAGGCAACAAAGGGGCTAATAGTCTCCTTTCCTTCATGAAACTGACGATTCCTTGCTCCTTGTCATGGCTGCCAGCCCAAACTGTTTCTGGGTCGAGTTTATTCTCCAGAACGGTTCTTTGCCCTTTAGAGAATTCGGATCCACCTTTGGTTCAATGAACATGCACAGCAATTTGAGGTCATATTTGATTCGATCCAAGGACACTAGCATTGTGTTCGCGTATCAAATGCCGAGAATGGTGCACTCGGGTCGCCACCTTGCGTCAAGAACATACTCCTCGATTTACCAGGAACAACTAGGAATGTGACGTCACAACATGCCGGCTAAAAGCAGCGCTGACAGTCCAAATTGTAAAGTTATTTTCCAAAAAACAAAAGATATCTCATTTTCCGCAGCTGATATATTGTCTTTGTACTATTTTCAAATAAATATAAAGTTTCAATGATTTGAAAATCATTGCATTCTGTTTTTATTTACATTTTACACAGTGTCCCAACTTTCTTGGAACTGGACTTGTAATTAATTTCCTTTAATGCAGTTGTTTCTGGGAATGCATTTATGGTTGGAGAAAAAGCATCATATACAGTGTTCCCTCAGGACCTATTTTGTGAACCAAGGTAACTGTCTGTGCATGGCTGTCACCTTCCCACTGCCCTTTCCACCTGCTTCAGCCAGCCTTGCAAAGTCAAGGAGACCCAGCTGACCCAGGCATCACTAGTTGCAAAGTACCCTCATCGAGCAAGAGACATCAGAACCTAACGAACACAACTATGCAGCACGGGAGCAGAATTCATCCATAAGTGGTTAGAATTTTGAACTCAGATGGACCACCACTTGCAAAAATTCAATAAAAAGGCAGAAACTAAAAAAAAAAAAAAGAAAAAATCACTCTTGGCTGGTTTCATAGACACCAACTAAGACTACTCCGGGATTAAAAAGAGCTTTGAACGGAAAATCTACTACATCTAAAGGAAGCAAGGTTCTCCTTTACCCTGTACAGTTTGTCATGTTAGCACCTACAGAGCTGTCCTTTCACATATTGATAGTCCACATGTATGTGCTTTAGCACACAACATTTTAAAACATAATCAACCACCCACTAAAAACTGTCATTTCAATGAGTGCCCATTGTATGTTAGCACTGCGCTAACTACATTGCTCTGCTTATTCAGTCTCTGAGTCGCAGACATTCGCAGCTGAACGAGCAATAGTTTGTAAATTCAGTAAACTGAGCAGCTAGCTAATGTTAGTTCGCTAGCTAACAAACTAATGTTACATTATGGTTTTGAAAAAGTATTGCATGCATGCTACCTAGCTAAATAATGTGAACTTAGTTATGAGCGTGGCGCTCAACTAGCCTGCTACAGTGCTGAGCCATACCGATTTAACCAACGTTAGACGTAACACAAAGCGATTTTTTTTCCTCCCACGTTCTCAGCCAATGACATTTTCGCAAAAGTTATATGACCCTGTGGTAATATCAAAAATGTGTCATGAGCTGGGTTATGGGAAAAGTACTGCAGTTCAGTGATAATGCAGTAGGGCCATTCTTTGAGAAGTGAACCAAAATGTCACACACGTGACCAGATGTCATCAAATAAAGAAATACTTTGAAAATTAATGTAAGGTATCAAATTCATTCCTTGCTAGACTCCATACCCCAAAAACTATGAAAATTCTAGATTTTTTCAACTTCACAGAGTTTTTGAAGTCAAATAGAGTTATGAAAAGCCTGTTTCCGTGTGAAGTCACACACGTGACCAGTCGTATTTGACCTCTGACCTTAAATAGTTAAAGTTAATGTAACAAATAAAATTTTTACTTGATAGACTTGGATAAGTAGTACTCCTATATAAGGTCCACAGTCATGAACCTCCAATGCTTTAGTAATTGAAGGAGATTTTTTCTGCTATTTGTTACATTTTTGGTCACACACGTGACTGAGAATGGCCCAGTATCTGTCTACTATGCTTATATTGCACTTATCTTGCATAGCACAAGCTTATGTTTCTGGTACCCATTACAAATTGAGTCTAGGATAAAGCTTAATCAATGTCTGTAAAACTTGCCCTTTATGTTTATTGGAGGGGCCTGTGCAATATTTTTTAGTTATTTGCCGCCTATTGACAAACTTTCTCACAATATTTATCTGTTGATGGCGTATAAGAGAAAATATTTGGCACTCATGGGATAAAAAAGTTACCAAAAGAATGTAAAGCTGGTGCTCGTGGAAGCGCAGGATGGGAGAGTTAACCAAAAATTGGTCGAAACATGTCGGCTTTTTTAACTTTTTAGCCATAAAATAATAAAAGCTTTTTATTCCCTTTTTTTTGCTTCTTTTTGATCCAATTATTCTCTGAGTGCTGGAATTCTTACATTTTGATTTATCTGTTGATCTTTGCCCTAGTTTTATCGTTACCAGTGGATGACTGCAGCTTTTGCAGTGTCCAAATGCGGCATTTCTTTTAGCCTCCACTGCAAAACTTTCCTACTGCGAGGACCTGGTGCCCATGATGTAGGAGGGGCCCCAGGAGAGTGAGGGAACACAGAAGGACCCAAGTGCAGGAATGTGGATTTATCAAATTAACACAGTGAATAAATAACACCAATACAAAAACTTCAGTGGGGTAAGAAAAAGGGACAAACTGAGGCTACCTGCCAGTGAGGGGGAAAACTAAGCTTAATATAGACAAGGGAATGATACTCAACTAAGGACAACCAGGTGAGATAATTAGGAGGGACAACAGAGGAGGTAATTGAATAATTAGGTAGGTTTGAGGTTCTGAAAGGCAAATTTGTGGAATTAGCTGAGAAGCTTAGGAGCAGATCCTCAACGGTAGTGTTCTCCGGGATTCTACCGGTACCACGTGCAAGCAGAGGAAAGCAGAATTGTATCTGGAGGTTTAACACGTGGCTACGAACCTGGTGTAGGAAAGAGGGGTACAGGTTTATGGGGCACTGGAACTTTTTCTGGGACAGGGGTGACCTGTTCAAGCCTGACGGGCTGCACCTGAACCGGAGGGGTACCTTTGCACTGGGTCAGCGTATGTTGAGGGTAGCACAGGATTATTTAAACTAGGGACTTGGGGGGCAGGGAGGTTAGTGAATGTTACATATAGTGAAATGCAGACTGCCCTGATGGAAGCTGACGGCGTTACATACACTATTGATGATATACTTTTAAAGCAACAAAGCGTAGTGGGGGGCTTGAAGCAGACACTCCTGGACTGTGAGTCTGTAAATGAGATGTAGGAAAGATTTAAGGGGGTTTTACTTGATTCACAATGCAAATTCATTCCAAAGGTGTCCAAAAGTAAGCTGAAAAAGCAGAATCCTCAGTGGATGACCAAAAGTATTCGTAGAATTTTGAGGGAAAAGAGGAATCTTTATAAATGTACATAAAGGATAACAACGAGAACACTAAGGCTGAATACTGTAAAATGCGGGCTGTGGTCAAAAAAAGAGCTGAGGAATGCTAGAAGACTGTATGAAAGACAAATTGCAGAGGGGGCTAAAATTAACCCTAAGCACTTCTTTCAGTACTGTAGCAGAAAAAGGAAAGTCAAAGAGCAGGTTAAGTGCATAAAGAATAAAAATGGATCGCTGCTATATGATAACAAGGATATTGCGGATGCCTTAAACAGTTACTTTGTTGAGAATTTTACCTCAGAGTGGGTCTTTATTCGGCCAGAGGGCATGTTAAATGCTCAAGATTATTTAGCGGAAATTGAGGTTAGGGATAACAAAGTATTAGACAAGTTGCATAAACTAAAGGCAGATAAGGCGGCGGGTCCTGATGGCTTATATCCTAGAGTGCTCAGGGAAGTTGGTGAGATCATCTTTAAGCCGCTATCCGCCATCTTCAGACAGTCTTTAGAAACTGGAGAAATACCAAATGATTGGAAACAGGGCAATATAATACCAATATATAAGAAAGGGGACCGTACTGTGCCAGGAAATTACAGGCCACTCAATTTAACTTGCATTGCGTGCAAAATATTGGAATCTATCATAAAAGATGAGCTGGACTTATTTCTTGAACGTAACAGTATCTTGAGGGATAGCCAACATGGTTTCCGTAAGGGAAGGTCATGCCTGACAAACCTTCTGGAATTTTTTGAAGAGGCCACCAAGACTTATGACCAGAGCAGGGCTTATGACATCATATACTTGGATTTTCAGAAAGCATTTGATACAGTACCGCATAAGAGACTAATTTTTAAAATGAGCTCCACTGGAGTTACAGGAGGTATTCTCGAGTGGATTCAAAACTGGTTACAGGACAGAACACAAAGAGTGGTGGTCAATGGTATCTCATCTGAGCTAGGTATGGTGGGGAGTGGCGTCCCCCAGGGGTCGGTGTTGGGACCCCTGCTGTTCCTCATCTACATTAATGACCTTGATAGGAATATTGAGAGCAGATTAGTTAAATTTGCAGATGATACTAAATTGGGGGGTTTGGCAAATAGTTTAGAGTCCACTAAAGTGATTCAGGATATTTTGGATAGAATCCAGAATTGGGCAGAAATGTGGCAAATGAAATTTAATGTAGCGAAATGTAAAGTTGTACATGTAAGTAATAAAAACATTAGACGGGATTACTTCATGGGAGGTTTAAAACTGGAATCTGCTCCACACAAGAAGGATCTGGGAGTGATTGTTGACCAAACCCTCACAGGCTCTAGCCATTGTGCCGTAGCAGTTAAAAAAGCCAATCGGATGCTGGGATACATTGCCAAAAGTATTGAGTACAAATCTAAGGAGGTGATGCTTCTTTTGTACAACACATTTGTCAGACCACATCTGGAGTATTGTGTGCAGTTCTGGGGACCATACTTTAAGAAAGATATAGAGGCTCTAGAAAAAGTTCAGAGAAGAGCCACGAAGCTAATTCCAGGTATAAAACATGAAAGCTATGAGAAGAGGCTGAAGATCCTTAATATCTCTTTAGTCTTAGGAAAAGGAGACTAAGGGGTGATTTGATTGAGGTCTTTAAATATGTTAAAGGGATTAACAAAGTGAATTATGTAGGATTCCTTCGACCAAGTGTTGTTAGTAGAACTCGGGGTCACAAATGGAAGTTGACCAAAGGTAAATTTAGCACTGATATTCGGAAATATTTCTTCACCAAAAGAGTAATTTCAATGTGGAATAGCTTGCCTGACCATATTGTTGAGGCAGAGACCTTGGGGGTTTTCAAGAGTAGGCTTGACTTAAAGCTAGATACCATTGAGTCATTGAGTATCTGGAGGGATATATTCACAATAGTATAAAAAACTGGCGAGCGTAGTTGGGCTGAATGGCCTGTTCTCGCCATTCATGTTATGTTATGTTATGTTATGTTATGTTAATTAGATGAGGGCAGGTAGCCATTAAGGGGTCTTCAGGGTAAAGTGTAGAAATAACCATAATAATGTAAAAACTAAGAAATAAACATACTCAACACGATTTTAACCTCATAAAATGTAGTACTTTGATAAAAATTTACATGGTTGCCATGGAAACGGCACTTTAATGACAAAATTTGAAAATATTTTGTGGCACTGATATTTTAATAATACATGGTCAGATTTTACTCAAATTAGTCTCATATGAAAGGTTTAAGATAGTTCTATGAAATGACGTGATATTTTTGTTTGGAACATTTATGAATATTTAATGAGCTCTGTTATGTAACCATAATGAAAATCGTTATCATCAACTTGCTTCATTTTCAAAATTAACCCCCCAGGGATGCACCTATCCAGAAAATCCTATGTCATTTCATAGAATTCCAACAGATACATCTTCAGTCCAAATTTCAAGTCAATCAGATGAATGTTAATGATTTTATGAATGCCACAAGGTTGAAAATCAGGGAAAATGGGATTTTCGGCAATTTGAATTTAAAGTCACAAGTAACAATTGAGGCAGAGGAAAAACATAGATACTTGGTGTTTACTGGCATCTCACTGCATTCCTTTATTTATTTTATGAGAAAACCAAAAATATTGAAATTTTCAAAAAAAAATTTAAATTTTTACCCTGAAGACCCCTTAATCCAGAATGCTTATGGGGACGAGGCTGAAAGGGAATTTTAGTCTTGATTTATTGATTTTTTTCTTGTTATCAAAATAGAAATTGAAATTACTCCATCTAATATAGAAATAAGGTGACATGAATCCCCCTCCTAACTTTGACAAGAATTCAAAGCTGTTCCAATAGTAAGCGGTTATTAAACCTCCGCCTAACAAAGTGGGCGGGAGGCATAGCACTTTCAGGTCACTTGCCTATCTGTTCATCACATATATATTGTGTGCACAACATCTACTGAAGGAATGGATGGATTTTGACCAAATCACACATGGTAACTCCCCGCAGAGGTTAGCTGAGCTGAGGTTTTGGAGGTCATCGGGTCAAAAGTCAAGATGCGGGGACCGAAGAACAACTTTTAAGTTGTATGAATCAATGGCAGGGAGAGGCATAGCAATCAACGCTTTGTGTTGACTCCTGCTAACTTTTTTCACTGAAGCCTGTCATCTGTGATATCTGATCTCATATTGTTCTAATTGAGTATTGTCATATTGATAACATCCCCTGACATAATGGACACATAATGGAAGATTACTGGCAGCGCTTCCGCCTCATATTCAGCTTTTGATCTCACTGCAGGTTTTGAAGCAAGTGTTCATGCACCATTTTATCCAGCTCATGTCCACCAGTTTACCCAGATCATCTCTGGCAAGGGCTGTGGAGGGGGGCATATCCCAGCATGCAATGCACAACAGGCGAGTAGAGTGCCCCAATAGAAACAGTTGCACAACTCAATATGTCAAGGAATTTAGTTTCCATTCTGTGCAACACCACTGGACAGGAAGCCAAGGATGGGCAGACAAGCAGAAGAGGAGAAAAGACTCAGACATGAGGAAAAAGAAAACAAAAAAACTAGTCAATGAGCAAGAGTGATGTAATTCACCTCACACTTCTTCTTTAAAGTGTTCTGTAGTATTTCAGGCAGGTTCTCCCTGTGTGAAACTAGAATCGATTTATACAAAGTCTCCACTCTCTTCAATTACAAAAACTGAGGAATCTAGTACTAAAAGTAACGAAGTCACATTTTCACACACCTTGAGGTGAGGATCGGACACCGTGAGGTAAGAATGGAAACGCGTTCTTTGTTGTTTCCTCAGTCAATTTTCTCAATTTTCTCAAAATGGACATTTTGGGACTTAAGTACTTTTAGCACTGGGGGGGTCTTCAATCAGTATATTTTATGGAGATGTAACATTCAGACCATTTTTTGAAATAAAAATAGACATTTTGTGACTAAAGTATTTTTACCACCAAGTCTTTAGTTTTAGTTTAGTTTTCTTTATGGTAATTTTTCTTCAATTAAACAATCATTTGCCAAACAACTTTTAGAACGGTTTCCATATATCTATTATCCGTTTGACAAATTTTATTAGATTTGTAAAAGTAGGTGTCATCCGTACTTCTGAAAACTAACAATTATGCTCAATTATCTTTTTTCATCCCTTTTATAGAAAATATGATCTATGAATTATTGTATATGTTACAGTCTGTGAAAACAGTCATTTCATGAAATGACTGGTTTCACGATCTGACTGTAACATATGAAAAGCTAGAATTATGAACAGAGCTAACAAGAAAATATGTATCTATTTGTAGGTCAAAATAACGCAATGGAAAAACCATGGAAAAACCATAACACAATGGAAAAACCATGGAAAAACCATAACGCAATGGAAAAATCATCGTATGTCATGCAACAAAAGTTTTCTCAGGCCCTCATGTTGCCGCTCTCTCGACCAACCAGTTCAACCTAAACTCCCTTAAGGAGAATCACGAGCATTACGAGATTTTCTGAGGCATACCGTCAGACAGAGGCCTCTCTGCTTTTAACACATAATCTCTTTAAACCTGTTCCCGTTTACAATCACCTGATTAAAAATCAAACAATTTTTTAATGAATGATTTAGACCAATGTATAAGCCTATAATGATAAACAAATTGTTAATTATAAAATGACAAAAATATCACTAATAGGCTACAATGACAATGCTAATGTAATACATGTGATATTGTAGGGGTAACAGCAATACAAATAATTAATTAATCCAAAACCTACTCCAAATTCCATCTCCCCTTTTAGCGTTATGTCAGCAGTGTAACTTATTTTAAGATGGCACTCAACTTATTAAAAATATTTTCAGTTAAATTGAAGGCATTTATGATAGGACGCATCTTATCAAGTGTATCAAATTATGAACATTGGCGCAAAAAGACATTGCCATCAGAGACCTGTGCAGCCAAAAAATAATTGTCCACATCCGCTCCACAACCGTCATTTGCTATTTAAACCCACACCGCATCCACAATATATTATCAAAAAATATCCACATCCACACCGCGCCTGCAACGTATCATCAAAATACATCCACATCTGTAATGTATTATCAAAATACAACCCCAATTCCGAAATAGTTGGGACAAAGAGTAAATTGTGAATAAAATCAAAATGCAATGACTTTCAAATCACACCAGCCAGTATTTTATTCACAGTAGAACAGAGATAACATAGCAAATATTGAAACTGAGAAATTTAACAATTTTATCCACAAGATGAGCTCATTTCAAATTTGATGGCTGCTACAGGTCTCAAAAAAGTTGGGACAGGGGCCTGTTTACCATGGTGTAGCATCCCCTCTTCTTTTTAACACAAAGTGGAGGCGTCTGGGCATTGAGGAGACAAGTTTCTTGAGTTTAGCCATTGGAATTTGATCCCACTCTTGTTTAATACAGGCTTCCAGCTGCTGGAGAGTTTTGGGTCTCCTTTGACGGACTTTTCGTTTAATTATGCGCCAAATGTTCTCAATCAGTGAAGGATCAGGACTGCAGGCAGGCCAGTTCAGCACACGGACTCTTCTACTACGAAGTCATGCTGTTGTAATAGCTGCAGTATGTGGTTTTGCATTGGCCTGCTGAAATACACAAGGCCTTCCCTGGAATAGATGTCATCTGGAGGGGAGCAAATGTTGCTCTAAAACCTTTATATACCTTTCAGCATTCATGGTGCTTTTTAAAACATGCAAGTGTCCCACACCATATGCACTAATGCATACCCATACCATCAGAGATGCTGGCTTTTGAACTGACTGCTGATAACAGGAGGGGTGGTCTTTCTCCTCTTTAGCCCAAAGGACACGACGCCCATGATTTCCAACAAGAATGTCAAATTTGGACTTGTCTGACCACAGAACACTTTGCCACTTTGCTACAGTCCATTTTAAATGAGCCCTGGCCCACAGAACACGGTGGCGCTTCTGGATCATGCTCAACAATGGCTTCCTTTCTGTATGATAGAGTTTTAGGCGGCATCTGTGGATGGCACGGCGGACTGCGTTTACAGACAGTGGTTTCTTAAAGTATTCCTGGGCCCATTTAGTAATGTCAATGATAGAATCATGCCGGTGAGTGATGCAGTGGCGTCTGAGGGCCCGAAGATCACGGGCATCCAGTAAAGGTCTTCGGCCTTGCCCCTTACCCACAGAGATTTTTCCAGTTTCTCTGAATCTTTTGATTATGTTATGTACCGTCGTTGATGAGACCTTCAAAGCCTTTGCAATTTGACATTGAGGAACATTGTTTTTAAAGTATTCTACAATTTTTTTAAGCAGGCCTTCACAGGTTGAAGAGCCTCTGGCCATCTTTACTTCTGAGAGACTCAGCCTCTCTAAGACATCCCTTTTATAGCCAATCATGTTACACACCTGATGCCAGTTAACTTAATTACTTGCTAAATGTTCTTTCAGCTGATTCTCTTAAATATTAATTGCTTTTTTAGCCCTCTTTCGCCTGTGTCCCAACTTTTTTGAGACCTGTTGCAGCCAGAAAATTTGAAATAAGCTCATTTTGTAGATAAAAATGTAAAATGTCTCAGTTCCAACATTTGAAATGTTGTCTATGTTCTATTGTAAATAACATATTGGCTCATGTGATTTGAAAGTCATTGCATTTTGATTTTATTCACAATTTACACTTTGTCCCAACTATTTCGGAATAGGGGTTGTACATCCACATCCACACCACATCCACACTGTATTATCAAAATACATCCACACCCACACAGCTGCAGGAGTTAAATGCATAGGTGCACTGCATTCGCATGTACTGTAAGTACTGAGATCTGCAGCTGTATTCCGGCCGTAAATTCTTAATACACAGCCGGCTATCATCTGCATTACATCTGTCTCAGATATTAAATAGTTTGGATGTATAACAGTTCTGTGCAAGTACATGTGTTGCTGAATGAGTCATTTCTAGGGTATGCCTCGCATATGTACAATTAGTCAGTGGTTCCCAAACTTGGGCTGCGTCCGAATAGTTAAAAAATTACGTCCTATAGTCTAATTCCTAACCACTTTTCTTTAACCTCTGTGGAAAACGTCATGAGGTAAAGGAAAGGAGTAAAGGGGACTCTTATACAGCTTAGGAAGAGAACCGCGCTAATAAGAGAATCCGAATGCACGTACACTAGGCACAGTCAGGCCTCGAACTACAGGTGGTCCATGCTGAAAATATAAGGGCACTATGGCAAATGTGCCTCCATATAAGGGGCACCACAGCAAAGTCTGCCGCTACCTTGGGGGCAGCAGCAAATCCACCATGGAGCTTTAGGTCATCACTTTAGCTAATAAAAAGTAAAGGTCCGTAGTCTCAGATGTTCCTCACATAAAGTGACCAATCAGCGTGCACTATGCAAATCAAAACCATTCTTGAAAGAAAACGTTTCCAGTAGTTTCCCCCGCATGCTGTCTTGGAAATTGGCTCAGTATTGCACTGGGACATCGTTGGGCATTGCTATAATGCAAGTACAAGCAAAGGACATTCCAATCAATCGGCCAAATTCAACGGGGTTTTTTCCTACTTAAATGGACGCGTATCGGAATGGGGGTGATTCCTGCTTGCAGGCGGGGTCTTAGTTTACTGACAAGTCACGCCAAATCTTGGCTAGCCAAGATCAGCACTTAGATATACCTCTTTTGATACAGCTTACGTCGGACAACTACGATTATCTGCTCTCTTAATATATATATAAATTGATATATCTCCACTGCTGCAGGGGGAGGCGGAAACTGTGGTACAGCGTTATGTAGACAGTGACCCACTCTACTATCTGCTAAAATAAAATTTTACTCCGCTGGCCTGCAACAGTATGAAAATCATAGTCAAATTTTGGCATTTTCAGGATTTTCACCGGCAACATAATGAGTTATTTTGACACAATTCATTGTCCTGATTACTTAGGCCTGGTGAACACCATACTGAAGAGAGGTAGTCGCTCACTTTTGGATTCAACAACGTGTTTTTGAGGGCCTTCCAGTTACAAAATTGGCCGCTAGGTGCCGCCACCTGCTTGAATCAATTTTTCCTATTAGAAATTTGCGTTTATTTCGTTGATATTTGGCGAGTCTCTAGGATTAGAATAGCAAACTGAGCTGAGTTCCACCCATAGACTGTATAAAAAGATGGACGCAGCACCCTAAAAAGTGAAGCCAATGCAGAAATCTCTTAAAATTGCATTCTATTTAATGGCCAGCAGATGGCAACATCGGTTGTTGCAGAATGAAGTTCAATGCAATAGAAGTATTTCCCACCTGATTTATTATTTCAATTATGATTTTCCACATTATTTTATGGTATCTATCACGTTTCAAGTCTCCTTCGATATTTCATGATGTTAATTATTGTAAATTATGGTCCCAAATAGACTAGAATCAGGCATGTGACTTTTTCCGTCTAGTCGAATTCCAACTTTTTTCGCCCTCGTTGAAGAAAAAAAAAAAAATGCAATAGAAGTATTTCCCACCTGATTTATTATTTCAATTATGATGTTCCAGATTATTTTATGGTATCTATCACAAGTTTCAAGTCTCCCTTGATATTTCATGATGTTGATTATTGTAAATTATGGTCCCAAATAGACTAGAATCAGGCATGTGACTTTCCCGTCTATAGTCGGAATTCCAACTTTTTCGCCCTCATTGTGAAAAAAAAAAATTCAGATTTTTACTGAGTTCATTGGCTTTAAGAGCCCCTTTCATTAATGAATCATTCCCAGTCTTGGAACGGAAGAGCAGTTCATTAAGCGCGGTCACTGATTGGTCTGTCTTTGCATGTTCAGAGGCGTAGAGGCATGGACTGTCAACTTGTCTTCTCGCAATCTCCTCTTCCTTTGTGTTGAGTGTCTACTGCAGTTGTGGTATGTATTTTGGAGTTACAGGGGAGCGTGAGGGGGTATAAATTTGTCTAAGGTTATTACATTAGGCTTTTCTTTGAATTTGTTTTTGATTGCATTTCAGCTAACTTAAAAATGTTAGCTAATATACAACTTTGACTCAATAAATTCCTAATTCTGTGTAAAACTCGCTCTGTTTGTATGTTTTTTACTTTATCTAGTTATGTCTTCTCTCAGACATCACAGGGAAAGTGGTTGTGAGGGTCGGATGCTACAACATTAGGTCTGCGAGGAAGCTCGAGGAGCTAGGTAATTGCATTAGGATTATAGCGACGATGAAGCGAGATTAGGAGATTAGCTAGCTAAGTGAGTTACGTTGGGCCTAAAGCCATTTTTTTTTTTTTTAATTTTGTCATGAACGTGGCTCCATTTTAACCAGGCTAGATTGCCTGGCTGTGGTATCTGATTGCGAGCCGGTGGTTTGTCCCACCAGCTCACACAAAGAAGGCCTGGCTAAGTTTTACTTGCTTCGTAGTTTCTACGCACCTCGGCTTGGGGTAAATATGGTTGATGGCTGGCTTGTAAATTCAGATATGGCAAATGCATGTTCGCTAATGACCATATGTGACGTTACTTTTTAATTACTGCAGTTGCTGTGATTTGAGTTTTCTGTGGCGTTCCTTCTGGCGTAGCCAGCGAAAGCCCTTCAGTAACCTGAGCCAATTCGACACTTATGGGACACAGTACTCCCAAAAAAAGCGAAAAAGCAGTTTTCTATCAAGGGGCTGCTTATCAACAAAATTAATCTATAGTACCTGTGCAGAGTTGGTGCAGGTCTGGCCTTTAACCTAAAATATCAATGATTTTTATTCCTTCCTTTGTTGTTATGTAATTGATTTAATAAAGGCTACAGAGACACTACACAAATGAAAAACAAAAATAAGTTTTATAACCATTAATGTATTGAAAATGTCAATCAAAAACATATTTTTTTCATCTGTGATGTGTTTGTTTACAGTCAATTAACATATGTGGGAAATACTGAAATGAAAGGCCTATCAATGAATACTAACACTGATGGGTTTTTCACATGAATGTATCATAAGACTGACTCGGTTTGTGTAAATGTTGATACTCATGGACGTATGATTATGAGTGACATATTTTGACTGTTAAAGTCATAATGGTGACAAAAGTCAGTGGTACAGTCTTGACTGGAGTCTGCTATGTTGTCAGGTGGGTGAAAATGTTCAGAATTGGCCATGTTTATCACTAAAATGATGTTCATGAAAGTATTAATCTTTTGTACTTTTTAAATGGAAAAAATGATGAAAAACCCAGGAGCTTCGGGGGGCTTCGGCCCCTTGTCCCTCCACCAGGGTTCCATCCTGACCTAGCCGGGACCTATGGCCCCCAGACCCCCAGCTATTTTTCAGACTTTTGGACAATTGCCCAATCACATGCCTGTAAAATAACAGATAAAGCCAGATATGCCTTTGGGGGTGTGGCTACCCTCTGGTCCTCATCAGATGCGGTCAGATTCACCTATAGATCCACCCCTCGCTCCTCCCTAGATCTTCAAATCATGCTCTCGTCCAATAGGAATCACATCTGGTTTCAAAATGGTGCTGTTCAAATTGCCAGAATCAAGGCTTCCTAAATGGTATGCTGAAACCAAATCAATAGTGCTAGTACTACATATAAAAAATTCATGTCTATCAGTTTTAATGGCCTCACATGGCTCTGGTGTGTACTTATTATCACGAGAATAAAGAAAATTCTTCACTCCATTGTAATAGAAGACTTATGTTTGTCACACACTAATGTTGACTGAGAAGCTTGATATTGATAGGGATGCAGTGGAGGCAGCTAATCATATCAACGTTTAAAATTAGGCAAGATCATAATCAATGAAAATTAGAGGCACCTCACGCAATAGAGACCCTATGTGATGCATATCACAAGAAATTTCTCCAGATCTAGTACTGATGATCAGAAACTGCACAAGGATCAGTTAGGAAATAAAAATACTAACCTGTCCCAACTGGGTGTAATATATTCCAATGCAGATGGATTTCATGACTCATGGTCTTTGACAGATCCCAAAATGGTTTCTGTTTGGAGTTTCCATGAAGTGGGTGTTTGCAGCCTCTTGGAGCAGTCCATCTCAAGCCCAGTTTATAATGATGTACTCCACAGATGAGTCTGGCATCCAACAGAACAGACCCCAAGTCAGAAATTCTACTTTGCAAAGCAATGAGTTGCCACTCATGCTGTACACTGTGAGTCGCGACTCTAATGGTCCCAAGGTGTGATTTGATATCTTTGGTACAAGATTTAAATCTAACGAGGTCCTTTTCATAGGGATATCCACTGCGGATGCCACAATCCAGGCCCAAAACACATGCAAATCCGCACATTTTACCATCAGGCGCCACCATCTTAGATTCCTGCCCAAAGGTCAGATACTAAGCTCACATCCCTAGGTCTGTCACTGGCAAGCAGTCAGTGGGCTCCTCGAATGTTTTAACATTTTAAAAGCTTAAAAGCCATGATGCCCAGTAGTGTGAAACGAAATCTGAGAGAATTTCAGTGGAATGTGGGATGTACAAAGAGTACAGAAGACGTAAAAATTTCCAAAGTTTGACTACGATTTTCATACTGTTACAGGCCAGCGGAGTAAAATTTTATTTTTCCAGATGGTAGAGTGGGTCAATGTCTACATAAAACTATATCACAGTTTCTGCCTCCCCCTGCAGCAGTGGAGATATACCACTTTTAAAAGAGCAAGTGATTGTCGTGGTCCAAAGTAGGCTGTAAAGGAAGAGATATATCTCAGTGCTGACAGAGGATAGACAAGATTTGACCTGACATATCAGTAGAGTAGGACCCCGCCTACAAGCAAAAATCACCCCCGTTCCGATGCACATCCATGTAGGTGGAAAAAAAACCCTGTTGAATTTGGCCAAAAAATGGTGGAAAAAAGGGGCAAAAAGGTCAAAAATCGGCTCGAGGCGCTATCTCAGGTGGGGTTAATTTTTCAGATCGATGGTTTTGGCTGTGAAGTAGTCTGACTGGGCCGACTTATACCTACCGATATGAATCCGATCCGCTGACCCCAACCAAGTTAGGAGCCTATTACCTCAGTGGTTAATGTAACCTCTTTTTTATACCAATGTTTACCATTTTGCAAGAAGCACAATATGAACTTGGGGATTACATTCAACCCTTATGGTATTGCATTTTTCTGTCGTAACGCTGAACAATAAGGCAAGTAATCCATCTGAGAATCAAAAGCATGTACTCAAGGGAATTTAGCAGCTTGTTAAAATTCTTTTATTGCCATTGTGGTTGGAAGAAGAACCAGCAAACACAGGACCAAGTTTGGGAACCACTGCAATAATTAGGTCGGAAGGGAACAGAAGCTTTAGCATGCCCGCTCTATATGTTCTTAACTTCTTGCGCATCTTATAATTGTCAGTGAGTAATTAGATTGCTAGTACTAAATAATAAAAATAGCAGACTTTGATGAAAAACTGCCCAAAATGGACTATTCTCAGCAGCAACACCACATCTGCAACAAAATTTCAAAATCAGTCAGCAGCCTCATTTCATCCGCAAAATTAGCACTACAGCCGCCCACCGCCGCACCGTTGATGCAGTCACTGCAGACTTCGCCACGGTCCACCGACCAACGCAGACCACAGGTGGCCATAAGCCCAGCTAACAAATATGTGCCGTTTTATGAACTACAGGAATTCAGAATCTCTGAAGAACGTGTAGACGTTTTGTGCGATCATTGATGTTGATCAGGAATTGCCTGCAGACGTTATGATGTAAGGAACAATAAAGCCAGCAAAAACAAACTGGCCTGACATTCAACAGATAAGTCCTTGCAATTGAGCGAATATTTAGATGCTGTGCCACCCTCACTGTCTGAGACAGTACCATCTACTGTATCGCTGTGTTCCTCTCACTGTCTGAGACAGTGCCATCTACTGTATCGCTGTGCCACCCTCACTGTCTGAGACAGTGCCATCTACTGTATCGCTGTGCCACCCTCACTGTCTGAGACAGTGCCATCTACTGTATCGCTGTGTTACCCTCACTGTCTGAGACAGTGCCATCTATTGTATCGCTGTACTCCCCTCACTGTCTGAGACAGTGCCATCTACTGTATCGGTGTGCCACCCTCACTGTCTGAGACAGTGCCATCTACTGTATCACTGTGCCACCCTCACTGTCTGAGACAGTGCCATCTACTGTATCGCTGTGCCACCCTCACTGTCTGAGACAGTGCCATCTACTGTATCGCTGTGCCACCCTCACTGTCTGAGACAGTGCCATCTACTGTATCGCTGTGTTACCCTCACTGTCTGAGACAGTGCCATCTACTGTATCGCTGTGCCACCCTCACTGTCTGAGACAGTGCCATCTACTGTATCGCTGTGCCACCCTCACTGTCTGAGACAGTGCCATCTACTGTATCTACCACCCTCACTGTCTGAGCCACCCTCACTGTCTGAGACAGTGCCATCTACTGTATCGCTGTGCCACCCTCACTGTCTGAGACAGTGCCATCTACTGTATCGCTGTACTCCCCTCACTGTCTGAGACAGTGCCATCTACTACTGTACTCCCTCACTGCTGAGACAGTACTCCCCTCACTGTCTGAGACAGTGCCATCTATTGTATCGCTGTGCCATGCTCACTGTCTGAGACAGTGCCATCTACTGTATCGCTGTGTTCCTCTCACTGTCTGAGACAGTGCCATCTACTGTATCGCTGTGTTCCTCTCACTGTCTGAGACAGTGCCATCTACTGTATCGCTGTGCCACCCTCACTGTCTGAGACAGTGCCATCTACTGTATCGCTGTGCCACCCTCACTGTCTGAGACAGTGCCATCTACTGTATCGCTGTGCCACCCTCACTGTCTGAGACAGTGCCATCTACTGTATCGCTGTGCCACCCTCACTGTCTGAGACAGTGCCATCTACTGTATCGCTGTGCTCCCCTCACTGTCTGAGACAGTGCCATCTACTGTATCGCTGTGCCACCCTCACTGTCTGAGACAGTGCCATCTACTGTATCGCTGTGCCACTCTCACTGTCTGAGACAGTGCCATCTACTGTATCACTGTGCCACTCTCACTGTCTGAGACAGTGCCATCTACTGTATCGCTGTGCCACCCTCACTGTCTGAGACAGTGCCATCTACTGTATCGCTGTGCCATGCTCACTGTCTGAGACAGTGCCATCTACTGTATCACTGTGCCACCCTCACTGTCTGAGACAGTGCCCTCTACTATATCGCTGTGCCACTCTCACTGTCTGAGACAGTGCCATCTACTGTATCACTGTGCCACTCTCACTGTCTGAGACAGTGCCATCTACTGTATCGCTGTGCCACCCTCACTGTCTGAGACAGTGCCATCTACTGTATCACTGTGCCATGCTCACTGTCTGAGACAGTGCCATCTACTGTATCGCTGTGCCACCCTCACTGTCTGAGACAGTGCCCTCTACTATATCGCTGTGCCACTCTCACTGTCTGAGACAGTGCCATCTACTGTATCACTGTGCCACTCTCACTGTCTGAGACAGTGCCATCTACTGTATCGCTGTGCCACCCTCACTGTCTGAGACAGTGCCATCTACTGTATCGCTGTGCCATGCTCACTGTCTGAGACAATGCCATCTACTGTATCACTGTGCCACCCTCACTGTCTGAGACAGTGCCATCTACTGTATCGCTGTGCCACCCTCACTGTCTGAAACAGTGCCATCTACTGTATCGCTGTGCTCCCCTCACTGTCTGAGACAGTGCCATCTACTGTATCGCTGTCTGGACTCCCCTCACTGTCTGAGACAGTGCCATCTACTGTATCGCTGTGCCATGCTCACTGTCTCAGTTTCAGTAGTGACACCTTTATTTGTTTCCGTGTCTACACGTTCCCATTTCTCCTTTGCCTTAAAATGCAATATAGTTTCACAGCAGATGATGGTTTTGACAGTAACAGCAATGGCATCGTTCTGAGGGAGACATATTGGACACAGACTGAACAACACAAGCCCCCCCCATTTTCAGTGACAAACTTGCACCCACATACAGCGCCGGTGCCACGCCAGCGCATTAGGGGCCCTGGCCCATGCACTTTTTATTGGCCAAAATATCTTTCTGCTGTCCTATATTAAGGTCCAACAGAACTCAATCAGGAAATTTTGCGCTTGTTTTTTCAACCTGTTCCCTAAATTGAACTAAATATGAATATGCATAACTTCTTCCTGGTACATGCGATTATCATCAAAATCTCCAGTGATGATTCAAAGTCAACACTTGCACCAAGTTTCCAACAAATCAGTCAACATTTGTCCTCTGTACAGAGGCAGTGAGAAAAGAGCCCTCTGCATTAATAAAGTATTGATTAATTAGTAGGCAAGATTCTTCCCCTCCTCACGTCATAAGCAAGGTCCACACCTCGTTTAAAATGATAGTAGAAGAGCCATCGGCTCCAGAGGGATTGTGAGGACATTTCCGCAGCAGTGGAAGTAGCAGTGATGTAATGAGCACCGAGCCATAGCATCCACAGCTGTTATTGTACAGGGGACACACTGAGTCCTAATGAAGGACCCTTTGATATGAATCATGAGTCGCTGAAAGCCCTTTTCATTGGATGAGACTGGAAAAACACCACAGTGACAGATTACTAATGAGTAGTCAGCTCACAAATCTTAATATCTGGCATATGTCCCATGCCAAAAATTAAGACTTCACTGCATTGTCTGCCTCTTCAATCAAGTTAAACAAGTTTTGTTGAGCGCAAACATTTTGAGATATTTTGTTGAAGGTGTGGCTCATTTTTCTTTGGTATAGTCATAGGTCACATGCTCTGAGAGATGGCACTCCCACTCTTTGTCAAAGCAGATGGTGGGTTATAAATCAGACATCTTGCTGGTATTGTTCCTCAGTGTTTTTGTGGAAACACCACTGTGTGCGTGATTTGGGAACAGAATGGTTCATCTCGCAATGTTCCCCTGGCAAAGCCTCACTGTCTGGACCTGACGTTACTTCAATGCCCCACCCAAGCTTTCTGTGAATGGGTCATGTGATTCATGTTTCACCGGCCTATATTTAACCTGCCGAGCGGCAAAAATTCAGGTTGCTTTGCCAGCCTCCACCATTCAATACCTTCGCCTACAAATGCTGAGATTTTTAAACCCTCACGTGACATGAATTTGATAGGCCGTATTTATAAGAAAACCAACAGTGCTTTACTAATCATTTCCCAATGACTTCCACTGTTAAACTTACACGTTGAACTTCTACATCTCGTTGATGTCCCAAGAATACACCCATTGAATACCTGACACATTCCCATTTTTTAAGAAACTAGTTTACACATGAGGAAACTCCACTTAACCCCTGGCTCTGAAACCCCAACCTATGTCTATGAGCTGCTGACTCAGTCCCTTGAGAGATATCTCACCAAAAAGCAGTTTAGTGCAGCCAAAAATGAATAGGCCTCACGTACTTGAATATTCAACCCCAAAGGGCTACCTTTGGCTGACACTGCAAACAGTATGATAACTTTTGGTCACTATAAATAACGTTATGAAAATATAGGCCTACCTTATCCTTCATAATTGTGAGAATAGGGGAGACCGGGGTTACTTCGGCCACAGGGTTAGCTTTGTCACCTCAGTTTTTTTCATTGCAAACGCACTGACGGGAAAACGAAAATGTACATATTATGTGACATCCCAGCGACGTCATCTCTTGGAAAGAAGAAGGACTTGTAGTGTCATGTAAGTGTTTTCTACCGAAATAACTGAATTTTGACCCAAATTGTAAGCTTTAAGTTTCTGAAAGAAATGCATCTAGCTTCTTTGAAGACAAAGATTTCCACGGTTTTTTTACTGTTTCATAAATGTATGTAACTAGAGTTATTAACAACACATAAGATAAAGGCCTGCTGCGATCATGAGATGAGAGATGTGGCCTGATTTCCAAAATGGGAGCACGGAGCTCCACTGGCCAAGCAGCATGGGTTTAGTTCGTCAGGGTGCTGAGGTTGCCCCGCTTGTAGGTCCTGTGTTAGGCCTATATTAAAATATTCCAGAGTCAAATATAGGAGCCGATTTATTGTTTTTCAGACACCTATAGTGTCTTAATAATTCTAATATTTGCATTTATTTTATGTTTATGATAGAGGACCTATTAGGGCCTTTGTTTGGAGGACACAAGTATGAATGTGTAAGGGTTTGCTCCTTGCAGCCCCTCCCCTTTCTCATTCTTTCACCTCCACCTGAATGGGCCACAGGTGGGGCCCATTAAAGTGGAGGTGTTGGCAGAGTATTTAGGGTTGGCAGGTGCCATTTCATGCCATTCCTTTGTCAGTGGGAATGTTTGCTGCTCCTCTTTGGTGCCTTGGTCCTTACTCATCATCCAAAGGTGGAGAGGAGTGGGTCCAATGCTTCTCATGCAAAGGGTTGGCACATGAGGACTGTGCAAATGTCAGTGGGCTTGCCTACATATGTCATAACTGCAACTCTGATGGTGATTATGCATAAATCATTGCTTGTGTTGGTTCGTTGTAAAAATAAAACAGTTCTTACCATTTCTGTTATGAGAATATTGGACTGTCTTTTTCAGCTTCAGCTGATTGCCAGCTATGACGATTTTACCCCACCCATCTGACGAAGTAACTCCGGGTATGGGGTTACTTCGTCATGTTTGTGACATATTGAAAATTGAATATTGTGACGTAAATATATGTTATATTGAGATTTTATCAATACAAGTTTTGTAGGCGACATTCTGCACTACACATATACCATAAAGGTATTTCTCTAAGTTTTAGCAACAAAGAGTTCTGGAGCCAAATACAAAATCATGACGAGGTAACCCCGGTCTCCCCTATACCTCATCCTTCATAGTTCACAAAGTCAGAACACAGAAGAACATCCAGGCAGCGGAATCACCGGCCCACGGGATGCCTTGACTGAGCATTCCTTCTCGAAAAAGTGAACAACTGCGATATTTGTCAAAAAACACAGCCTAATAACACGTTTAGAATTAGGTTTACATAAACACAACAACAAAAAAAAGGAAGAATCTCCGAGTTTTTACTTTGTAATTTTCACTTGTTCTATGTCTCCAAAGACACTGTCAGTGTGTGGTGAGAGCACATACTGGACACACAAGATATTAAAATGACTTTGAACATTGTTTAAAATTTTGAGTTAATGCTCTAGACTTGGCGTAATTCTGGTCTTCCCTGTGGATACCCTGGCTGCGTCCGAATAGTCTTTTTTGCTCAGGAAAGTTCCTAACTCCTAAAAAATGATCCGAAAATAATTACGTGGCAGCCATGATAAGTGGATTCGAATTCTTCAAATGTTAAGGAAAGGTGTCTCAGTGCTTACTAATTTACCAACTTAAGCATAGGGTACACAGAACCATCCATTTCGTAAAGAAAGGAGATAAAGCTATCCCACAATTCCGCGCAGCTGTAATATTTAAAGCGGCGACCACTCATCCGACCAATCGCGTAAAGAACGTATATGATGGGCAAGGGACTCATGATCACGTTGCCTAGTGTAAGTGCATTCGGATTCTCTAATTAGCGCGGTTGTCTTCCTAAGCCGTTAGGAATTCCCTTAAACACCTTTCCTTTCCCTTATGACGTTTTCCACAAAGGTTAAAGAAAAGTGGTCAGGGATTAGTGGATAGGCCATAATTTTTTGACTATTCGGACGCAGCCCCTGTCTTGGGCTAATGAAGTCGTCTGAAATGACGTAAACAACACTTGTGCTTTACGTTCAGTTCAAAATCGAGGGTTCCTTGTCTTTGTTGTTGAGCATAATAACAAAAAGTTACACGCATCTGCAATGCTCTTTTTGCGATCAGCAGACAATGCAGCCACTGAGACTAGCGACCCGACCCCGCCCCCAAATATGTCGGACGTTCCGCGGCTGCGCAGTCGGGAGGCCATCGCGAGTGGCATTTTCTTCATCCTGCTGCATTCTTGTCTTTCTGTGGCTGACTGAGGGAAGTGCGGGCGCAGCGAAACCGACTCCTGGTCGGTGTGAGTTTAGGGTCCATGATCTCAGGCCTGTCAGTACCGCTGTGTGTGTGCTGAAATAAAAAATAACAATTACGAGAAAGAAGAGCAAAGACAGGACGCGCCTGGGGAAAAAAATCCGGGCCAAGGCGGCACCGCGGCGGACGGAAGAAAGTGGAGGAAAGCGCACCGGAGTTGAAACGGAAGAATAGACGGCCAAGAACCTCTTTAATATCGGAAAGGTTTGTTGATCGGGTGAGTAATTCGTGGAACACTATCTGCCTGGCGTGGGGACCCGTGTTTTCCCCTCTAGTCACTTTCTCAGTGATGTTCTGCAGCTTAGCCTACCATCAATGCATGTCTATACAAAAAGCGCTAATTTATGATGGCTGACTAGCTACCTAGCCAGTTAACTTACATGTTAACGCTAGTGATTGTCCAGTGACGATGTCCGGCAATGATCTACGTTACTGGCGTTACAGTTTCTAGTTATTATAGTCAAGTATTCAGTTGCCAGGCGTATGTATAATATCTGGGCAATTATCCAGCAGCTAGGCCTGCAACTGTTAATGCGTTAACGCTGCGTAGACTGAACGGCAGCTCGCTAGCTAGCTAATGCTAACTCAAATTCCCAGTTCATTGCCTTAGATTGGATCACTTCCTGTTAATGATCCCGACAACTAGTTGAAAGTATTAAACTCGTAATGGCTTATCTATGGTAAAATGGTTAGCTATAATGTTTCATCTACTGACGTGTTGGCCGGATTGTGGTGTGGGGTAAGACGGGTTAGCTAACGTTAGCTGGGTTACGCGGCACAATGCTGCGGCTCATCTCCACGTGGGGAGCGGAGCGCCTCCATTGTCAGCCTGTCGGACCTGCGCTGCTGGGCTGTTTCACACGGCTCCGGTTTAACAGTGAAACGGCATCGCCTTCTCATGGGCCTCGGAGAGACGCTCTGATCGACTGTCGGTCCAGCCGCGGCGCCTGCTGTTTTCAGGGCCGAAAACCACTCGCCAGCCTGCTATCCTCAGGAATAATGAGCGGTAAAAACATTGTCTTGGACGGCTAAATGGACATTAAAATTCATAGACGTAGATATGACGGTACCCCTGAAAATTCTTCATATCTTACAATTTCGGCTTGGTTCCGTCTAGTTCTTTTTGGTTAGCTCTGCTTCCACTGGAAAAAATGAAACATCATTTTGTAGTGGCCATGTAGCCAGCTAGCCAGGCGTGCGGTGGACCCGGCTGGTGTGGACCCGTATGAAACTGCGCAGTCAAATCTCAATTAGGCGGTTACAGTGTCCTCTTACCTGAACGATTTGCGCGAATTAACGGGCTTGTCATGTTCTCGCTATTAAAATTACACTTGGTAACTGTGTAACCAGGTTTCGGTCTTACTGACTTTCGTTTTCTACGACGTCATTATGTTCGTGGACGTGTGACAAACCGGGAAACATGTTGGGCCTCCCTTTCGATAGTTCTGGAGTTATGTTATTTTAACTTGGAGGCATGAGCTTCATCTTGCCTCAAATGCCGATTTTTCAAAGTTGTTGCATGAAACTTTATAAGCCGTCGCAAAGCTCGGATAAACTTCCATATGTTGCGGATTCATAGCTGTACACGTGTGGCTTTGCTTTTTTTGTTTTCGAACCGCGTGTCAGACGGTCGTTCGCTAGCAGCTGCCACCCATGTTTCTGGTGCTTCATTTAGACCGGGTCTTCCTGAAAATGCTTGAAACGCAGCTACCTACAAGCAGCTTGACTTCGGATAAAGTTGGATTTGGTGCGCTTTTGCGTAATGCGCTTCTGCCATGCGTGAATGAGCAGTTAATTGTTAGATAAACAACTTGTGGTTAGATTCCGGTCTGAATTGCACATCTGTGCAGTTTACCGTATTTCCCGACTGTTTTGATCGGGAGGAAATGTTCCTGAAGCTGCGCTTTCCGTACCAGTTGTTGAAATGAATCGCAGTTCGTGTATCCGCGGGTCATCGGAGTGTTGGCTTCTTGAATCGGTCACTATTGCGCTACATTTCTCTCGGAGCGAACCGAAGCGCAAGCTTTTTCACGACTGATTTGATTTAATCGAACTTATTATCCGGCTGCCGCTGTCATTGTTGCCAAGTCCTTAAACATTAACTCGACCACATATCACTCACACACACTGAGTATTTCCAGAATTGAGTCCTAGCAAGTTGATATTGCTATACAGTTAAAAGAAATAAAAAAAATACTTCACCCTTTGTTTGGATAATTGTGTTTGTCGGTAGAAATGTAATTGAGACATGGGGCAGTTTGGTGACGGGGACAACTCGGGAGTGGACCTTTGTACAGCCGCATTCCTGAGTTGGGCTTCACCTAAAGTTCTCAAGTCTGGGGAATCACCAGTAATTTGACGAGGCCTAGAACTCCCAGCTACACCCTCACCCGTCAGATGAGTGTTCTTGATTGGATCCTTCGTGACATCATCCGGCATAGATTCTGACACACTGAAGGATTTCAAGCCTGGGGAACAGGTTCTGTGGCTCCTCCCCTTTTGAAACCCTCTCATTAGTCATACTGCAGTGTCTGAGTACCTAGGAAAATGGAGTCTGGAGAATGGCAAACGGTTGCAGTAAGAAATCAAGTGAAGCTTATGGACTGCTGAGTATCAACTGAACTTGGCTTTCCTCAACATAATCATCAAACTCGTATTCGCCAAATGGCCCGGTCGCATTGCTAGATTGCCAGTTAGAATGGCTTGCTAGTTTGACCCAGGTGAATTATCCCCTCCTTATAGTATCTTTGTCTACATCTGGGTCTGGCCAAGCAAAAGTGAACATGTGTGAAGAAAATTATATTTCTTTCTAACACATAGTGAATGGGCTGATCTTGTAGCTTAATCTGTCTAGTTTATGGAACTAACTTTGTTTTTTCAATACAAGATGTGAAAAAAATTACAGCCATTTAAAGTGCATGAAGTTTGAAAACTACAGACAGACTTGGAAATCTATTTTTCACATAATTTTCATCTCAACAATAAAATATCTAAAACTACATAAAATTTACTTGTTTCTAAATTTAATACCTTTTATTATTCATATTTTTCGGTATCTGTAACTATTTTTGCCAAATTCAAATTAAAAATGAGTTTTTTAGGGATGAGTGTGTGATGAAATGAAATTGCTGTCATAACTGACTTCAGTAATAATGTATATCTGTGATACAGAATGTTTCTTTTACAACAAAAGTATGTTATGTTACATATTTTAGTTTTCTTGAAATAAACCTTTTTCTCATGAACATCTAGTTCTGTAGTGACATAACCAATACAGCTTGTAATGATGTAACCATATTCTTTTCCCTATTAAATCTAAGAAATTCCATATTTTGCTACAATTTTTGCTGAGAACATAATTTAATAGGTTTATTGCAATATTGAAACCAGGTTGACTCCAATTTGTAATGAGAACAGCATGTTATGCATCTTTGTGTACACCTTGTCAAATCTGATGTCCTCTTTTGGTAGTACCATAACCGAGCACATTTTTGCTAATTTCACATTTAAAAATTATTCTAACAATCCATTGAGTATACCATGTTAAAGTAATTGTAAAAACCTTTAGAAACATGTATTTCAAGTTTATATAAGTTATCTGGTTAAAAAGTTATAGCCCAATGAACATCAAAATTGTAGTGACGTAACCGCTTCGCCAGACCCATCTGCATTGTGCAATGTTATTAAATGGCGGTTAGACACCTGAGTATGGTTATGTCTGTTGGTGTCTGCTGCTTTTACAGTGATTAATCTGAATGGTCGGTCATGTTTCTGCCTTTACTTCCTCAGTGGAACGATGGCAGATCTAGAGCAGGATTTTGAGACTGGCGATGCTGGGGCATCTTCCACGTACCCCATGCAGTGCTCCGCTCTGCGCAAGAACGGATACGTCCTCCTGAAGAAGAGGCCCTGCAAGATCGTGGACATGTCCACCTCTAAGACCGGCAAACACGGCCACGCTAAGGTCAGTGCTCGCTGTGGGGGAGACTGGAGAAAATCCATTTTGAAATTCACAAATGTCTGTGGGGTCATTCCATGTCAAATGTCAGAATTTCAGAGAAACTTCCCACTTGACCATCTCAGATTTGGCTGAAAAAATTCCAGCGGGTGCTTACACCTCATAATAGGATAAATCCAAAATTTTAGCTCTCAACTAATCGTTTTGTCATAAAAAATAGTTTTGCAACTAAGTTCCGGCCCTTTTTGAACAGTGATTTCTGAGGAGCCACTTTCACTTGGCTATATCTAGAAAAGTATTTCAGCTAAGTCCTTCAAATTTTCAGGCGTGAAAATCTGCTACTATAACTAATATGGACTTATGAATGTGTCCCTTTAGTTCATCATATATTTCTGGGTGCTTAAAGTTGCTCGAAAATTTTACTCTGCGGTAGCATATTTGATGGACTATAAAAAGCCTAATTTCAAAGACAGGGATTTGGTATGGCACATACAGCTTCCCATATATGTTGTGTATTTTGTATTCTAATTCTGCCCCTCTCTTATGAATAATCTAGAAAATATTAAGGCTTGAAAATGAAAAAAATAAAATGTGTGCTATTTGTAACATTTTATACCAAAAATGACACCATCCACCAACATCAAATTGACTGTTTTAGAAAGATTAGATGCCTGTTATTAACATACCCAAAATTTGTGATGGCTTTCTGCTTAATTTTCTCAAAATAAATTTTTGAAAATATGCTATTTTTGTGGACGCACAGCATTTAATGGCATCAAAGGCATATTCAAACATTATTTTATAACATGCACATAGTTAATGATAGAAGGCTTAAACTCAACAAAGTGCTTTATTTAATAAATGTTAACGTACACTTGAAGAATAACCATATGCAGTGTTTAGATACTGAAATATTACAACCTTTAACAGGGCCAAAAATTCAAGTTAATGAATTTGGAAGTGTTACAATAATTATCAAATACAATATAGCTATCTTACAGAGGATGTGTTAAGAATGCCATTTTATTTGATTAGAGATTAAATGATTTATCATTCATATATATACACACACACTTTGTATTAATTTATTTATTAATAAATCAACCCATAAAATAAAATAAAAATTAATGATGAAATTTTTTAAGCTGCAAGTTTAGAAAGATGTTTGGTCATGCAGAAGCCATAATGTATCTGAACAGCTTATGCATCTGCACAGCCCAGCAAAAAGTTTTTTCTGGCCCAGGAGGGAAGGCCTATGCTGGGTATCTGTGCAACACATCATTGCCAAGATTGAAGTCCCAAGCACTACAACTGGACGTAGATATGCACTCAAGGAGCAGGACACCAAAGTAGCTGAAAACTTCATGAAAGAGTTCAAATAATTTGTGTATTATCTGTGCTAACTACTATCAACTGCTATTTAAAATATTTCATTATTTCCAATTCAGTAGGACTGTCAAACTCATTTTAACTCTGGTTGTTACTAATTGAAGCATACAGCTTAATTTTTTCCATTTGGATGTAAATGTTCATTGATACAATAATTTTAAGTAATGATTTGTGACAAGTTTGATCTTCCATTGATGTTGGAACTACAGTATTTCAATATATATCTGAAAACTGTATGGGTTATAATTCAAGAGTAAGTTAACATTTATGAAATAAAGCACTTTGAGTTTAAGCTTTCTATCGTTAACTTTGCATTTTATAAAATAATGTTTGAATATGCCTTTGATGCCATTAAATGCTGTGTGTCCACAAAAATACCATATTTTAAAAATATTTTTTGAGAAAATAAGGCAGAACACCATCACAAATTTTGGGTGGGTGTGCAGGCACGTGTGTGCATGTGCACAGCGCTGCGTTTATTTCCCTTGCTTGAATCGTGCTGGTCAGTCATCTAGCTTTTCTGTAGCAAGAGCTTATCTTGTGACTTGGCTCAGTCGAGGCTGGAGAGGGCGGCCATGTTTGCGCCTGCCTGTGAGGCCTCGTGTGTCAGGCTCAGGTCTGCTGTGCTGCCCTGAGAGGTCTATACCGGTGTCAGAACGGCGTCAAATCCATCCCCACTCAACCTCTCGCATCTCACTGCATGTTATCAGGTTACCGAAGAAAAAAGTCAATGCTGTTTTTTCCAGATCATTTATATTTGCTTTCAGTGTGAAAAGTAGATGGTAATTTACTGAATCGTGGTAAGGAGTGAGGTTATGCATATAGGGTCTACCACTCTAGTTCTGGGCTTGTGCACCCTGCCGTTCCTTTTCCCAGTCCGCTTCAGCAACCGTTCTCGATTCTGACGAGTTGGAGACTTAGCCCTTCAGACTTTACGGAGAAGCAGACTTCAAAGCAACCGACAGTGTTACGAGGATATTTGACTCTGGACGTGTTGAACTAACTGGTATTTTATTTGCGTAAAAACAAATGGTTATTTTGCATACTATCCATTAATGGAGTTGGATGTTTCCCTGGATGAATTATGGTTGCTCGAGGGTGCAGCAGAAGCACCATCGCTGAGAATCAAACTGGCCTTTAGCATCGCGCACAGAGTTCCCTGCTGTCCTGCCACATCGCCTGATCAGGTTTCACCCAAAATGATCGTATACTCTACAAGCCTCTTTAGTCAAAGAGGTCTGGTGTTTGGGAGATGGCATAAATGTGTGCTTAAAGGTGCATTCTGGAATTCTGTGGACAAAAAAAAAAATGCCATTATGAAAATCAATATTTCAGATCCTGCGGATGTTAAGATGCAGTCTGTTTTCCCAATCCAATGGCGAGCATTATTGTGATCACATGATGTGAAGCTTGGATGCTGACATTTTGAGACCATGTGACCACAACGCATGCACTTGTATTTTTCATTATGTCAATCCCCCCGCCCCCCATTTGGCCGCTGGCTATTTTGCAAACACACTTCTGTTTCAGCATGTGACTCATTTCAGAGTGGTCCAGTGGCAGTTAACAGGAACATGCTGAATTGTCTTTTTCGCTGCTAGCTTGGTAGGTTTAATATCGATTTTTGAAAACAAGACATGGGGACTATAGCGTGTGGTGGAAAAGCTGTTTTCTGTTGGTTTTCTTAAGCAAGCTAGGCGCTTACAACAATGTCTTTATATTTGCTTAAACTGGCTTTTGTGGAACTGGAAACAAAGTTGAAAAACGGAAGCGGGTAAAGATGAAGGCTGCATAAGGTCAATGCCTTGTGATGTTATTAACCAAAGCTGGCGATCAGCATTCACTGGATGGATAAAGGGGTTGCCAGACTGCAGCAAGGCGGGACCCAGCCGGATAAGCACTGAGGTCGGTGACTGACTGACTCGGTTTGGTGCTTGAGTTGGCTGTTGTTCTTTGAAAATGAAAAACGGTCCGGCCACGTGATGCATTTTAACCTTATGTTCTATATTTGCAGGTCCACTTGGTTGGAATAGACATCTTCACCGGAAAGAAGTATGAAGATATCTGTCCCTCCACTCACAATATGGACGTCCCCAATATCTCCCGGATTGAGTACCAGGTACAGCCCACACATCATGAAATGGAGAAGGAAGGACACTGATGTAACCCTAGTGTAGAGCATGGAGGCTCGCCAACTGCAGATTATTTTGTAACGACCAATTTTGAGCAGCACTGACTGCGACTGGTTCAATTACCTCGTCATGCTGCTTATTGACGACTCCCTCGGAGATCTCTTAAACGTAACCTGACACCCTTGCAGTCGTTCTGCTGGTTGTTACTATGGTATGCCTTGTTGGCATCTTGGCCTCGCAGCAGGAAGGTTGTTGCTTCGAATCTGAGCCTGGGGCCTTTCTGTATGGAGTTTGCATGGGTTTACTCCAGGTACCATGGTTTGTCCCGAGGTCCGAAGGCATGCATGTTGGGCTAATTGGAGACTCAAAATTGCTCACAGTGATGAGCGTTTGAGTGAATGAATGGCGTGCAACTCCTACACTTGCTTTTCAGAGTATGAAGGTTGACGCGATGTAGCCTTAAAGAAACGGTGCTTAAAGTGTTGTTAACCCCTTAAACTCTTAACTTCTCGCTTAAGTTTTCCCTTCAATGGGTTCAAACTCAGAAAAAGCATTTTTTTCATATTGTAGGACTGTGTCACGTGGAGCATCGGAATCTGCTGTTTGCAGCACTTGAGTGAAGCTACATCACACTCGTATTATTAACTGAAATATTCAAACCCAGGATGTCATGTTTTTGTGGTGACAACATGAAATCAAATGAAAAATCTAGATCTTGTACATCATTTTATACACATTTCCCATAGAGGTGTAACGATATGGTGGGGTCACAATACGATGCGTATCCCAATACACTGCAAATTATTTTACTCCTGATTTTCTTTCTACGTACGAGTAAGCAGCAGCACTGAAAGATTTCCCAAGACAAGGCTTTCGAAGTTTATTAAAACAAAGGAATACAGTTAGTTCACCTTTAGGTACCACTATGTGTTAACTGTTCAGGTCAATGTCTTCAGCTTAAACTGATAAAAGCTGAATAGGTCTCCAGTATTGTTCACTAGAAGAAACAGTCATATTGCAAATTACTTATCATTAGTGGTTAACCTGAAGTCTGGAAACTTGACCTCAAAGTTGAAACAACACGTCTACAAATTGCACTTGGAGCGATGCAACCACGATGAATATGAGGCAGGTCGCGATGTTTTCACTTAACGCGATAGAAAATGTTGCAATTTCTGGGTGTTAGAAAATATGTGGACTATTTTAAAAAGCCTTGTGTATCCCGATACACGTCCTGGGAATCGATGTATCGTATCGGAGGCTTTGTATCGCAATACGATACTGTATTGGCATATCGTTACACCACTAATTTCCCAGTAATTTAGCAGGACATATTTAGGATCATTGGAAACCTTGGGATCTCCACTAGAATGTAAAATAGGCCTGAAGCTCCTCAGGTTTGAATACAGCAGCTGCGTTTGAGGGACCCACACAAGGTTCCCATGGTTGTTACGGGGCTAAGCAGGAAGTGAATGTGTGGTCTTTTCTTCACTGCTCTGTCTCAGCTGATTGGGATCCAGGAGGGGTACCTGTCCCTTCTGAGAGACACTGGAGAGGTGCGAGACGACCTGAAGCTGCCGGAGGGAGACCTGGGCAAGGAGATCACCGCCAAGTATGACGCTGGAGAGGACATCCTGGTGAGCGACGCTGCTTAGCCTCGCACACGCATGTGCACCGAGTGAGACCAATTCTCATGAGCGCAGTTTTCTAACCCTGATGCTGCCTGTAGCCCCCTCGTCCTCAAATCACGGTCCTCGAGGTCCGAGAGCTGCTGGTTTCCCACCCACCCTTTACCTGGGAGTCAGGTGTGAGGACTGTCTGGCCAATCAGGGGCTCCAAATGTTCATTTACTTACCAGGGATAAAAGAGAACCTGGTCTGAATTTGGATTCGAGGTCCAGATTTGAAGATCCTTGCTGTAGCCCAGTAGCGCAGGTATTTGATTTGGCCCTGTACAGTTGATGGCTGTAGTCTTAAAATAGTAAGATCCATGTAGCAGTTTGGCCCTTGAACTTGGCCCTAATCCCCCGGTGGCCCCTGGTTGGTTGTCGGTAATTATAAGTGGCTTTGGATGAAAGCGTCAACTGATGGACTGTAATGTATAGCAATGTACGGATGTTGCTGCACTATCCCTTTGTGGATGAGGTTGTGAGCCCCTGGTGTGTGTGTGTGTGTGTGTGTTCATTGAACAGTTGCATCACTGGATAGCGGTCTCTTCTCTCACCTCACAGGTCACTGTTCTGAGCTCAATGAGTGAGGAGTGCGCAGTCGGCTGGAAAACCGCTTCTAAGTAATATGCTGAAGGTAAGTGCCCCCCCGCCTATCGCCTTCTGCAACCTGCACACAACACACTGACCGACGGGTAACACATTCATACAAAAATCCACAAGAACAGCGTAAGAGATGTGGGGCCTTCACACACTGCCAGATCAGCCTCACCAGCCCCTAGCGCAGAGTTCACCATCTTCCAAGAGATGCTCCCTAATTTGGTGTGCTGATGGTGACGGAGAGCGCCGTCTAACACTCTGCTCCGAAATCTCCCATATTGAGTTCAGCTGGTTTAAGATCTGGTGACTGGGAAGGCAGTAACGTACAGAATGCTTGGGTTCAGTTTCATGGCGATAAAACCATTCAGCGAGCCCTTGTGTCCTGTGGGGTTTGGGCCAGTGTCATGCTGGAGAGAGCAGTCCCAGTATGGTACCGATGCTTCATAACTGCATATAAAGCTGAACACCCAGAATGACTCTGCACTGATTTACAGTGACCCATCCGCCTTAAAGGGGACGAGAGGACCCAAACCATGCCAGGAAAAAGAACGAAAGCATCTGCACAAAATGATTTAGAGATGCTAATACATGCTTTTATTTCTTCACGATTGGATGACTGCAACTTTCTTTTTGAAAATGCATTTATTGGCGATTTTCCTTTAATTTTTCACCCTTTTGTGTGGGCATGTGATTTTCAGCACTGACCTATTCCTAGAATACAACTGGCTATGAACAGACTTCCAGTTAAGAGTCACTTCAAACGAAATGGATCTCTGCATCTGTAGCCATAATTTCTTGGCACGCTCGTAAATCTTCAAGAACTGTGGTGAACCTTCCCAGGAGTGGCTAGCCTACTGAAATTCCTCCGGCATTGCATCAAGGATTTGTCTGGGAGGTTACCGAAGAACCCAAACTAACATCTAAACGAAAACACCGCAGGCCTTGCATGCCTCAGTTGAGGTTAAGGCGTTGACGATTCCGCAGGAAGAATGAGGCCGGACAAACATGGCTTCCATGGGACAGCTGCGAGGGGGAAAAAAACAGTGCTGACCAAAAAACACAACAGCTCATCACTTTCGCAAAACTATTGACCCCCCATCTCATGGCGTTCTCGCACCCCGAATAGTGTTTTGTGTGGCTCGCTGCCAAAGACTTCCGATGTCATCAAGTCACGGCGTCTCACTCTCACCCTTGGCGGTCATGTTGTTTGTCAGGATGAGGCAGCAGGAAAGGTTCTCTTGGTCACCAAATGCATATCGAAAAGCAGGTCGTCCCTTCATTACTTTGCAGAAGTTACTTCACCAAGACATTGGTCTGATTCTGATCTGTTGGTGGCGATGAGGGACGTCAAACCTGGAGGAGTAATTTTGTACAGCGTGCTTCACCTTAGGGATGACTGTAGTAGTAGTCGTAGTTGTAATAATTGACCCCCAGTATTTTTTTGGATTTAAAAAAAAAAAAACTGGAAATTGCTACACAAATCGGATTGCTGTATATGTTGTGGTTCCCGTTCAGACATGTTTTTGTATTTTCGGTCCCCTTTTCACGAAGGCCGACGAGGGCAAATGCGCTGCAATGGCCCAAAACATCCCCAATTGGAGAAACGCGCTAAAAAAACGGAAACGATGCGAAGTCAAAAACACGTGAACCTCAGAAACAAATGCAAGAGAAAAACGCTGCACACCCACATCAACACAACGGAAGAGCTCCGAGCCTCTATGGGGAGTGCCAGTTAGAACAGCTTTTACTTTTGACGTGAGCGAGACCAACTGGCGTATTTGTTTTTACACCACAATGAAGGGTTGCTCAGGATCGCAACCTAGTGAGCATGCACCAAATTTAACGGTTAGCAAGTGAACTAGCTAGCAGTGCAAGTGAAGTAACTTTGGCTAGCTAGAAAGCCTTTTTGCTGACTTCGCTAGTTGGGTTTGGTGCATGTATATGCTAGCTAGCTAATTAAATGGCAAAGTTATAACCATGAACTGCTATCTGTTGATTTCTATGCATCACATGGAAGGCCGTAATCGCGAGTGAGCCCTTTGTGCGTGCTCGCAAGGTCGCAACCCTGAGCGAACCCTTCGCTGTGGTGTAAAATCAAAATGCGCTAGCGGCTTGGAGCACCTCTAGTGTTGACATGGATGTGCAGCGTTTTTCTCTTGCATTTGTTTCTGAGGTTTGCCTGTTTTTGACTATCCATCGTTTCCGTTTTTGCAGCGTGTTTGCCCTTGTCGGCCACCATACCTTCTCTTCAAATAATTGGAGAGAGGCAGTCTTCAGAAAAGATCAGACTTTATTCAGCTCATGACCGGAAGCCCAGAGTCGTCTCTGCATGCGAAGAGCTCTCATCCAAACATTCCAAACTGCCTTTTTTATTAGAACCTTCTTCCGACCACATTACACTGGTCATCTCTTATCTCTTTCCCTTCCCTGACTGGTTGGCATGTTCTCTGTGTGGTATTTCGGAAAATATTGGTGGCACATGGAGGTATTGTCCCCATAAAAAAGAAAAATACATTTTAAAAAAAGGATACAAATGGGTTTGTTAATGGCTCAACTGGTAATGTTTCCAGTAATAAATATAACTAATGATTCTACTGAACAGGTGATTAAATCAAATGAACAGATATTAATCAAAGCAGAAATCAACTGCTTGCGCGTGTTTATTGCTGCTTGAATAATATGGTTATTGATTATGATTATTGATTTACTGATGAGTAATACTGAAATATGGTCCTCAGCATATAACATGTATTTTGTGTTTCATTGCTGGACTGTCTCTTCAGGATCGCTCAATTCTGCTGTGGTCGAGTTTATGGAACGCTCAATTTACCTGCTCGACCTCTCTTTCCTCCCCCTCTCACGTCCCCTCATTCCTCCTCTCCTCTCCTCCATCTCCAGAGGTTGGTGAGATGCATTGGACCCAAAAAAAGAGGATGTGACCTCAGCATTGCCATTTCCTGCCCCTTCTTCCTTAATCCCTTTTTCACTTTTGTTACTTTCTAGCGCCTCTGGGTGAAATTAGAACTTATGTGTAATGCTAAACTGGTAATGGTATACAGAGATGAGAGGTATATGTATATATGGTAGCTTTGGTTTAATAAATATATATACAAATATACACACTACAGATAAAGGCAAGACGGAGGGCTGTGCATCTTCTCATACTGACCCCGGGTGGTTGGGCGGACTCCTACCCTCAACACAGAATGGCTTTACTCTACTGTTTATAAGGGCTTCTACCTACCTGTGATACTTGTCTTTGTTCTGTTAGGATCTGTAACCATTGCAAAGGAGCGCTTGCGTGTTTCTATCCCCGGAACCCCTTCTCTGCATCTCCCTGACCTGCCCATTAAAATCATTGTTCTCAATGAAACTGGTGTTCCCACAAAGGGACTACGAATTTGGGTTACTTTCAGAGCTGTTTGGTTATTAAAAAAAAAAAAAAAAAAAAAAAAAAAAAAAGCCTGCTGGTCAGCAGTTTTACTTTTCTGTTGCTGTTCTCGCTCACCGTTGCTCCTCAACGTTGCAGTTCTCACCGTTACGACTTTCCTACGCCTTATCAATCAAAACAAATACTGCTTACAGCTGCAGCTGTGTAGAAGGCACTGTGGGTTATCCTGACCATGCAATTTGGGTATTCGTGAAGTTCTCATCTGAGCTCCATACGGCAAATGCAAACATTTCCCAGAAACCTTGCAGTTTCCTAGTTCATTTTACTCCTAGCCTGAACAAGGAAACCAGTTTGGAGGCAGCAGTGAACTTCACATTAGCACCTGAAGTTAGGATCACAGGAAAGGAAGATTTAGGCGAGAGATTCTGTTCTGTTTACAACCACTTATTCCTTTATTGGTTATTAAATATCTTCTTCTATGACATGGCCAAAGTTTGAACTTTAATTTTGCTGTAGTAGATTCGTAAACCTTGGCCGAAATGTTTACTGTTCACCCTCTGATCATAAAAATTGCAAAGGGGAGGAGATTTCACGAACATCCACTTTAAGTCCAGTAGGATGAAATTGCGTCGAAGGAAAACCCCTCTGTAATTTTGTGTGACGGGAACGGATGTATGCATTCATTGTGTGGTTGAATCAATGATGATCTTTAGATCGATGCAGTTTAATTTTTTAATGCCATTAATAAGACATAACCAGTGTTACAGAATTGTTATAAGAATGTTAAGTGGCTGCTTGGGTGCTTCCTCTTTTTGTGTATCTGACGTTTGCGTTACCTCTCGCATACTCCCGATTCGCTGGTTACTAGTGCAGCGTGTCGTCACGGGTTACTCTGTGCGTCTAGCGCATTAATTCAAACCACCGAATTACTGTTAACTTTTGGAGGGGTTTCCATTGGAGTTTGAAATGCATTTTATCAGCACGGAGATGCACGACAATCTCTTCGAGATGAATAAAACACAATGGATGTAATGGACCAGATTTTTTTTTTCCCCAGACTTCTTGGTGGGTTACGGCTTTTACCTGATCACACTGCATATGCTTCATGGCTGCAATTACCCTTAGGATTTCTGCATCAACGTGGATAATGTATTCATTAATGTATTAAATGTTGTATTTATACAGTTATTTGCCGGATGTGTCGGTGGGAGAACCAGTCAGTGTCACGCTGTTCAGGGACATCTCGCTTCTCTACTACATCCCTCCGGTCTCAAGCTGCTTCCACACCGGACGCGAAACGAATTTCTCGCACGACAGATTTCATTTGAAGTCAATGCAGAGACGCGAATACACTCGTTTCGCGTGTATTCGCGTCTTTGCATTGACTTCGAATGTAATCTGTCGTGCGAAAAATTCGTTTCGCGTCCGGTGTGAAAGCGACTTCACGTGTACAGCTAGTTCTCATCACAGCAATGAATTCACTGAGAAACTGCATGTTCCTGTTAACATCTCTGTTGAACAGACAGTGGGAATGACAAGTGGTTTAAACCGATAGAACTATAATGTAAAATTCCAGTGATATACCGAAGGGTCCACTAAGAGTATTGTTAGTCATTGTTAGACGCTTTCAGAAGCACTCGTCTTTGGATCTGTGTTCATGATCGATTCAGGTCAGCGGGTTTTCTCTCTTGTTCTGTTTCACCAAATTGCTGGAATCTAATGGGTGGCAAAGTTTTCTAATCCAAGTTCTCTGATGTCATCTTCAAATAAGTTGAATAAAATTGCTAGTATGCTGAAGGAAACAAGTGTTTGTGTCGTGAAATTGCAGCACATTATCAGTTATTGACACTGTTTTGATCGTCTCCCTTTAAAAAAAAAAAAAAAAACTGCCTGACCAAGAAGTCACCACCTGGATTTAACTAAGCATATTGGAAAGAGCCTTCCATTGGATAATTACTGCAGTGATTAATATGTTTCAGCTGGCAGCAAGTTATTTAACCCCGACAGATGCAGTGAGTAGCTTCTCATTTATTAAACAGCCATGTCGGAGGACACATTCTGTGGTGGAAAAGATGTTACTCTATTTCAGAAGGGTCAAATTATCGGCATCAAGTAAGGAAAACAACAGATGATTGCTGAAACGACTGAAATTGAACTGTCCAGTGCATTATCCCCCTGGCATATAATGCAGGGGATGTATTCACCAGTATGTGTGTCCGTCAATCCGTAATCATTTTGTTTCCGGAGCAGATCTCAAATACCCTTCAGCATATTTTAAGGAAACTTGCTGTTTGCCTTTTGATATTTTGGGATTTCTGAGATTAGATTGTGGGGACCAGTGGGATGTGTCATGTTCTGATGACTCTTGTTAAAACCTGGAAGGATAGTGGTGAACCATCATCTTTGAGGAAGAAATAACGGAAAAAAATCCTGAAGATCAGAGATCACTTACCAGTTTGGTGAAATTAAATCATAAAAAAAATCAACAGAATTCATGGCTGTGTTTATAGTGAAAGCAAGCAGTTCTACATGCACTATGCAAAGAGAACTCAAGGGATTAGGACTAAACGGCAGTGTAGCATTAAGGGGATCTGTAGCTAAGCAAAATGCCAATTTTGGTTCACAATTTTAGTTTTGAGGTAAGAACATGAAGTGGTCCTTCAAATGGTCCGTAATATGGAGTTGTGTTCGGAAGGAAACATTCGTCATGAACTGGCTGGAACAGCTATGAGTGCGGTGACTTTCAATGATGGCCAACGAGGAATTGCCTCCATTCTTATGAAACTTGGCAAAGGCAGGGGCACACTCAATGAAAGGCTATCACGAAACAGACAGAAAATGTGTGAAACAGCGAAAAACGCGCTCTAGAACTTGAAAAAGAAACGAATCGACGCTCGACAAGCACGTAAAACTAGGGAAGAAACAGATTGAAGAAGAGGGAGTTACTTATGAGGCTGGTGCCTTTTAAGGAGGTAAAAAAAATCCTAAAAACCACTAAAAACAAAATACTAAATGTATTCCTCCTCAGAACATTACTGTCAAACTTCGATCACATTATTACTGCCAAACTAAAATCACGTTTTTCTAAAAATACAAATTTTCAACAAAAAAATACAGATTTCTCAGCAACTGTACATCCAATTAACTTCATATTTGGCAGTTTTCTTCATTTTGTGATGATCTATGTCTGTACAGAGCTCTTTTTGCAATATGTACCTCTGAATATGAGTAAATCAAAATATGCATATTTAATTAGCTGTTTCCCACCTAAATTGTTTTAGGGTCAAAATCAATACTAGAACATAGAAACCTGGAAAAAAAAGCTCTGTAGTGACAGATTAGGAATGTTTCTTCCTTCACATTACAGCCGAAATTATAACCAAACACTGTTTAGTTAGAGAAACACAGTTATTGAGATAAGTATCTATATATTCATTAAAACAGCTGTTGCCATGGCAACCACTGATGTGATGCTACAGAAACTCAGTGTTTTAAGTTGCAATTTCTAATAGAATTATTTTGATAATAATTCGTAGTTTAAAAAGTGAATATCTTGGAAAAATGTTTGCTGAACTATAAGTCCCCTTAAGAAAACCACTTACCCGTGAGGCCAATTGAGGAAAAAAGGCTTCAATTAGCTAGGGAGTATAAATATTGGACTCTAGAATGGAAAAAGGTCACCTGGTCTGATGAGTCCAGATTTACTCTGCTCCAGAGTGATGTGTGCATCAGGGTAAGAACAGAGGTGGATGAAGTGATGCTCCCATCATGCCTAGCGCCTTCCATACAAGCCTGTGGGGGCAGTGTTATGATCTGGGGCTGCTTCAGCTGGTCAGGTCCAGGTTCAGCAACGATACGCACCAAAAGATGAGGTCAGCTGATTACCTGATATACTGAATGACCAGGTTTTTCCATCAATGGATTTTTTTTATTCCCTGATGACACAGGCATATTCCAAGATGACAATGCCAGGATTCCTTGGACTCAATTAGTGAAAGAGCGGTTCAGGGAACGAGAGACATGGGCTGCGTCCTATTGTCTAACCACTTTTCTTCTTTAACCTCTGTGTAAAACGCCATGAGGTAAAAAAGGTATAAAGGGGACTCTTTTACAGCTTAGGAAGAAATCCGAACGCACTTACACTAGGCACAGTGATCACCCGCCTCCTGCCTGTCATGTTTGTTTGTTTTCGTGATTGGCCGGATGGACGGTCATCACGGAAATGCGGGATGGTACTTCCTCCTTTCTTTTCGAAAAGGATGGTTCAGTGTACCCTATGCTAAAGGTGATAAATTAGGAAGCATTGTGGCACCTTTCTTTTACATTTAAAGAATCCGAACACACTTATCATGGCTGTCATGTAAATACTTCTGGATCGTTTTCTAGGAGTTAAGAACTTTCCTATGCAAAAAAAGGCTATTCGGACCCAGCCAAGGATTGGCCACCACAGAGTCCAGAATCTTTGGGATGTGCTGGAGAAGACTTTACGCAGCAGCTCAACTCTCCCATCATCAGTACCAGATCTTGGCAAAATAATAATGCAATGCAGTCAGAGATGTTGTGACATTGCATGAGCTTATGGAAACAATGCCACGACAAATGCGTGCTGTAATCAAAGTTAAAGGTGTCTAATGAAATATTTGTGACGTTTTTGGCCAGGCAGCAGCGGGCAGTGGATCTGCAGCACCTGCTCAGCAAAACCCAGTAGAACGGGTTTGACTGTTCTTGCAGATGTAGTCTACACCAGTGGTTCCCAAAGTCAGTCCTGGGCACCCACTGTGTACATATGCTGGTTTTTGTTCCAACCACGATTACTATCCCAGAATTTTAAGACGCTGTTAATTTTTTTTTAATTAGTTGCTTTTCAGATTAGAGGGACATTTTACCACCTTAAACCACATTATGACAGAAATGGCCATGCATTCCATGATGTTTCAAAGCCCAACATTCATATTTTGATGTATTTAGTTTATTTTGATGTATTCCAAGTAAGCACGCCAAGCCAAGGTCCCGATATATGTGATCAAATGCAAGACTGCGATCAATCAGTCAGCAGCTGATTAGGGTTCTGAACGCACAGGTTCAAATTCTTTCCTAAAAGCCAAACAAGTAACATTTAACAGGTCTGACTCATCATAAAATGCTTTGTCCTCTTAATAGTCTGTTAATAGTTAGTTTTAGTGACCAAGTGTCCTCAATTTTATCAATTAGAAGCCAATTCATAGTTTCACATCATCAACTGCAAATGACTTATGTGAGAAAAGTAATTTCCAATATAGCCAACTTTGAAACTTTTTTCATTGTGGCCATTTTTGACGTGGTCTAATATACTAAATAATTAGTATGAACAAGAATAGTGCGATTAAGAACAATTTGCAACTCATTAACATTCTTAGATTGGAGTTATGGTTGGAACAAAAACCAGCACACACAGTGGGTCCCCAGGACTGAGTTTGGGAACCTCTGCTCCGCACCAGTGTCGCTCCAGGAGCCCGCTATGGGCGCGGTTTTGTTTTTTCCTTGAATTGCAATTTTAAATTGATTTAAATTTGTTGCATTTTGTATTTAGAGCAGTTAGTCACCCTCTCAAGCCACATGAAATAGACAAGCGTATCTTGAAGAATAAAAACCCCAGATCCACACTGTGTTGTGTAGAACACAACTGCATTGATGGGGGGAAAAAACTTTATCCATGCACGTAACGAGGATCCTATTTGGCGAAAATTAATTGACACATGATCGTGAAAACTAATCATGTAACCATTGATTACTCAAGCAAATGATAGTCAGACCTGAGCAGTGCCATTTATGTTCAAGCAAAGCATTTTAGAAAGAACCTAAACACTTCTGTTTGGCAACCTAATTTGGATCTCTCAGATTTTTTTTTTCCTCAGTGTCCAATATGATTGGTTTAAAAATATCACCTGAAATTACTAACATTAAAACAAGCACCCAGTACTCAAATCCCCACCACGGTTTCGGCAGTCTGGCGTGGAAATGAAGCGTGACATTGATTGGTTAAGAGAGAACTGCTCATCATTACCCAGCAGACATGATTTCTCACCGCAGAGACTCATTAAATCATGCATCTCTTAAATCGGAAATGGATACTTTCAGGGAAAAAATAAAAAGGTGTCAAGTTGACAGACCTCAACACCTCCAGATAAAAAAATTATGTTTACCTAAGAATAAAGGTAAATATTAGCAGTTAAAGAGTTTCATTTAACGTTACATTAGTATTCTATACAGAAAACAAGAAAACTCGTACTTCACAGGATCATTTATTTAATAGCTGGAAGCTGATCAGACTAATTTTGCCGTCTAACCTGTTCATAGTGTAATCACGATAGAATAATATGCAAAATTGTAAAGGCATAATTAAATAACTAATGCAAAGGCCAACTCATAGAACTCAACGCTTATTATTGGGTTCCTTATAGCTACTGGCCACAAATACACATATAATGTAAATCCACAAATGATAAAAGAAATTTCCTGACATTTCATTGTTGAGACTTGAAGGAACATGAAAAATATCCATGATAATTTCAATAGCACAGCAGCCCAAATAATTTTCAGTCTTCAACCTGCAATTTGTTATTGAAATCACAGACCAAAACATCAGCTGTTCTTTTGAACAAAGGACTAACACAACGAATGACACCGGGTTACGTATAACCTCATTATAAAGCAAATCTCTTGAAAGGAGACAACCAGCATGAGACCAGATTCTCCAAAGTCCACCTCAGTAACTAATGATGTCACTTGCTATGGTGATAGAACCTCTGTCCTGATTGGCTGTGGGAAAGGTAGGCGTGGCGAGGAGTTTGCTGCGGAGAGCTCTGAAAAGTAGCCTATTGGGGAGAGAACAGAAATGAGCTGAGTGATGTCACAGAGGAGTAAAGTAAAATGTTTGAAAAGGCTGATCATGAATCAGACCTCTTGGCTAAATGGAATAGTTGCATTGGTGTGTAATATACAGTCATATACAGTGAGCACCATAATTCATTGGACAGAGACATTTTTTAAGTCTCTATTCTGTCCCTTCTTTTTGTATTGTATTGTACTGTCTTGTCGATATTGTCTTGAACTGTGTTGTGTTTATGTAACACTAGTCTGTGACCTGCTGCTTTCTTGCCAGATCACCACAGAAAAAGAGACTTTGGTCTCAATTGGTTTTATCCGGTTAAATAAAAGATTGAATTGAATTGAATTTTTTATTTTGGCTCTGTTGTCTGAGTTAATCACAGGATCCCAATCCAACTGAACATGCATTTCACACGCTGAAGAGGAGACTGAAGGCAAAAGGCCTCTGAAACGAGCAGGAACTGAATATGACTGCAGTGCAGGCCTGGCAGAGCCTCACCAGTGACGATACCCAGAGTCTGGTGATGTCTGTGTGTCACAGACTTAAAGCAGTCACTGCATGCTGAGGATAGGTGACCAGATGATAAAATTATTACTTTATTCTACATTGTACAATATTTTTTATGGGCCCAAAAATTAGGGTTAAAGACTATGGTGCTGCCATTCCCTTATGAAAATATCCTACAGTTATTTTTTAGTAATACTACAGTATTTATTGCATAACCAGCATAACCATAGTATGACTATAGTTTGCATAGTATAACTAGAGAAGTACTATAGCCATCACATTATAACGCTAGCATTACCACAGTCAACAGCACAACAATATTACTATAGTCCACATAACTGTACTGCTGTAGTTTGAATAACTATAGTATCACTATAGTAGTATTACACTATTGTGACGAAAATACCATCCATTTACTGTAGGATAACTATAGCTTGGAACTATAGTAATTTTTCATAAGGGTCATTCCATATAACTTCAACAAGTGGCACCTGAACTACCCCTTCAGATTCAGCTGAAAATTTCACCACAGTAACTACGACATATTTAATGAACCCATGCCAAATTTTTCTTGGATCATACAAAACATTTTTGCAAGACCACAAACACACATGGCAGTATTATAATTAATGTTTTCAACAGAGCTGATATGTGGCTTTCAACGCTGAAATTTTCGTTCATCTACCTACATCACATACAAAGTTATGAGGACTTAAAAATGGCAGAAAAAAGGGGGGTGGGGGGGGGGTGAGAGGCGGGGGAGGGGGGTGAGAGGCGGGCGAGGGGGGTGAGAGGCGGGCGAGGGGTGGTGGAGAGGCGGGCAGGGGGGGTGAGAGGCGGGCGAGGGGGGGTGAGAGGCGGGGCGGGGTGGTGAGAGGCGGGGGGGGGTGGGCGGGGCGGGGGGGGTGAGAGGGGGGGGGGGGAGAGGCGGGCGGGCGGGTGAGGGGGGGTGAGAGGCGGGCGAGGGGGGTGAGGTGGGGGGTGGTGAGAGGCGGGCGTGGTGGAGGCGGGCGGGGGGGTGAGAGGCCGGACGGGGGGGGGGATTATACGGCAAACCGGTCTGTACCAGGAAAAAAAAAAAAAACATCCGTAAATCTCGTAGGTTTCGCAGTGGGCATCCACCCATCCAGCATCCACCCTTAATCAGCAATGGGCAAGAGGGGGGGGGGGGTGAGAGGCCGGGGGGGGATTTCCAGTGTGTTTGCAAGATTTATATTGACCAATTAATCTCATGAAATGAGTGGATTGGTTGTGTTTGCAAACAATGGTTTCATCAACTGTTGGACTTTTGGACACAAACAGTGTTCAGTGGTTATTCAAGAGCTTTTTGAGAAATAAAGCAAAAATGTCAGATTGCATTAACATTTTAGCACAGTAAGTAAAGGCCGGAATTAGTAGTGAGCACAAGGAACAGATACGGCCGTTACTGCCCCTCTCTGCAACAGAACAATGTATTACTGTGCACACAGCATCACTTCAGCTAGTACCCCAGGATTTCAAGAACAAGGTAGTACGATTTTATCCAAAAAGGGCCAATGTGGGAGCTGAGCTTAAAAAAAAAAACCCTAGACAGGAAGCTGGAGATCAAATATGTGTGTAACTGAAAAGTGAGGCTAATTTCCTTCTTGTCAATCCAATAGGTCAGTGAGTGGAACCAGCTTTCATCACAAACTCTGATGTAGACCCCACCAACACATCCTAGAGCAGCGGTAGGGACATGTTTTAGGCATCTCTCTGCTCTAACACACCTGATTCAAATGACAATAGCTTGTCAAGGGCTTGATAATGAAACGGATGCTTGACAGTGAGGCCACGAGGAGTGTTAGAGAGGAGAGACATTAGAACAAGCAGGACCGTGGCTCTGCAGGGGCAGCGTTCCCTACCCATCACAGAGAGCCACACTGTCAGGCTAATGCTTCTCTGGGACTGTGAGTGACCAGGTCAGGCTAATGCTACTGTGGGACTGTGAGTGACCTGGTCAGGCTAATGCTACTGTGGGACTGTGGAGTGACCTGGTCAGGCTAATGCTGGGACTGTGGGACCAGGTCAGGCTAATGCTACTGTGGGACCTGGTCAGGCTAATGCTACTGTGGGACTGTGTGACCAGGTGGGACTGTGGGTGACCAGGTCAGGCTAATGCTACTGTGGGACTGTGAGTGAACTGGTCAGGCTAATGCTACTGTGGGACTGTGAGTGACCAGGTCAGGCTAATGCTACTGTGGGACCGTGAGTGACCTGGTCAGGCTAATGCTACTGTGGGACCGTGAGTGAACTGGTCAGGCTAATGCTACTGTGGAACTGTGAGTGAGCAGGTCAGGCTAATGCTACTGTGGGACCGTGAGTGACCTGGTCAGGCTAATGCTACTGTGGGACTGTGAGTGACCTGGTCAGGCTAATGCTACTGTGGGACTGTGAGTGACCAGGTCAGGCTAATGCTACTGTGGGACTGTGAGTGACCTGGTCAGGCTAATGCTACTGTGGGACTGTGAGTGAACTGGTCAGGCTAATGCTACTGTGGGACTGTGAGTGACCTGGTCAGGCTAATGCTACTGTGGGACTGTGAGTGACCTGGTCAGGCTAATGCTACTGTGGGACTGTGAGTGACCTGGTCAGGCTAATGCTACTGTGGGACTGTGAGTGACCTGGTCAGGCTAATGCTACTGTGGGACTGTGAGTGACCAGGTCAGGCTAATGCTATGGGACTGAGCGACCTGGTCAGGGACTGTGGGACTGTGAGTGACCTGGTCAGGCTAATGGGCTAGACCTGGTCAGGGACTGTGGGAGCGACCTGGTCAGGCTAATGCTACTGTGGGACTGTGAGCGACCTGGTCAGGCTAATGCTACTGTGGGACTGTGAGCGACCTGGTCAGGCTAATGCTACTGTGGGACTGTGAGCGACCTGGTCAGGCTAATGCTACTGTGGGACTGTGGCGACCTGGTCAGGATGCTGTGGGACTGTGAGCGACCTGGTGTGGGACTGGCTACCTGCTACTAATGCTGTGGGACTGTGAGCGACCTGGTCAGGCTAATGCTACTGTGGGACTGTGAGCGACCTGGTCAGGCTAATGCTACTGTGGGACTGTGAGCGACCTGGTCAGGCTAATGCTACTGTGGGACTGTGAGCGACCTGGTCAGGCTAATGCTGTGGGACTGTGGGACTGTCAGGCTAATGCTACTGTGGGGTCAGGACCTGGTAATGCTATGCTACTGTGGGACTGTGAGCGACCTGGTCAGGCTAATGCTACTCTGGGACTGTGAGCGACCTGGTCAGGCTAATGCTACTGTGGGACTGTGAGTGACCTGGTCAGGCTAATGCTACTGTGGGACTGTGAGTGACCTGGTCAGGCTAATGCTACTGTGGGACTGTGAGCGACCTGGTCAGGCTAATGCTACTGTGGGACTGTGAGCGACCTGGTCAGGCTAATGCTACTGTGGGACTGTGAGCGACCTGGTCAGGCTAATGCTACTGTGGGACTGTGAGCGACCTGGTCAGGCTAATGCTACTGTGGGACTGTGAGTGACCTGGTCAGGCTAATGCTACTCTGGGGCTGTGAGTGACCTGGTCAGGCTAATGCTACTGTGGGACTGTGAGTGATCTGGTCAGGCTAATGCTACTCTGGGAATGTGAGCAACCTGGTCAGGCTAATGCTACTGTGGGACTGTGAGTGACCTGGTCAGGCTAATGCTACTCTGGGACTGTGAGCGACCTGGTCAGGCTAATGCTACTGTGGGACTGTGAGTGACCTGGTCAGGCTAATGCTACTGTGGGACTGTGAGTGACCTGGTCAGGCTAATGCTACTGTGGGACTGTGAGTGACCTGGTCAGGCTAATGCTACTCTGGGACTGTGAGTGACCTGGTCAGGTCATTGGACTGTGAGCGACCTGGTCAGGATGTGAGCCAGTGGGACTGTAACCTGGTCAGGCTAATGTGCTGTGGGACTGTGAAGTCTGGTCAAATTCAAAGTTACTGTAAAAATGTGAGGAACATTTTAGGCTCATAATAAGAAATAAGTGAGCAAATGCTCAGATTCACTGCACCGAGAGGATGTAAGCCACTGCTACCTTGGCTTGCTGTAGGGATGTGAGCGACCTTATCAGGCCTGTGGTAGTGTGGGACTGTGCGACCTGGTCAGGCTAATGTGTGTGGGACTGTGTGACCTGGTCCTAATGCTAGTGTGGGACTGTGTGTGACCTGGTCAGGCTAATGTGTGTGGGACTGTGAGTGACCTGGTCAGGCTAATGTGTGTGGTGTGTGTACCTGGTGAGGCTGTGTGAGTGTGGGTGTGAGGGACCTGGTCAGGCTAATGCTACTGTGGGACTGTGTGACCTGGTCAGGTGTGTGTGACTGTGGGACTGTGTATGACCTGGTCAGGTGACTCCTGTGGGACCAGAGTGACCTGGTCAGGCTAATGTACTGGGTGTGTGACCTGGTCAGGCTAATGTGTGTGGGACTGTGTGTGACCTCCAGGCTAATGCTGTGTGGGTGTGTGTGACCTCCAGGCTAATGTGTGGGACTGTGTGTGACCTGGTCAGGCTAATGCTGTGTGGGTGTGTGTGTGACCTGGTCAGGCTAATGCTGTGTGGGACTGTGTGTGACCTGGTCAGGCTAATGTGTGTGGGTGTGTGTGACCTGGTCAGGCTAATGCTACTGTGGGACTGTGAGTGACCTGGTCAGGCTAATGACTCTGGGACTGTGTGTGGTGTGGTGTGGCTCCATGCTACTGTGTGGACTGTGTGTGACCTGGTCAGGCTAATGCTGGGTGTGTGGGACTCCAGAGCGAGTGTGGTGGGTGTGTGTGACTGTGGGACTGTGTGGGTGTGACCTGGTCAGGCTAATGCTACTGTGGGACTGTGTGACCTGGTCAGGCTAATGTACTGTGGGATGTGTGTGTGACTGGTCAGAGTGTGTCTGGTGTGTGTGTGAGTGTGTGTGACTAAGGCAAATGCTCAGTGTGTGGGTGCTTGGTACCTTGGCTGGGTGAGTGTGATTGAGCGACCTGAGTGTGTGAAGCTGGGTGTGTGTGTGACTGTGAAGTGTGTGGGTGAGTGTTTGAGGTGTGTGTGACTCCAGAGCGAGTGTGTGGGTGTGTGTGACTCCAGAGCGAGTGTGTGGGTGTGTGTGACTCCGGAGCGAGCGTGTGGGTGTGTGTGACTCCAGAGCGAGCGTGTGGGTGTGTGTGACTGGGTGTGTGTGACTCAGAAGCGAGTGTGTGTGGGTGTGTGTGTGGGTGTGTGTGACTCGGAGGCGGCGTGTGGGCGTGTGTGACTCCAGAGTGTGGGTGTGTGTGTGAGCTCTCCGAGCGGCGTGTGGGTGTGTGTGACTCCAGAGCGAGCGTGTGGGTGTGTGTGACTCGTGTGTGGGTGTGTGTGACTGTGTGGGTGTGTGTGACTCCGGAGCGAGCGTGTGGGTGTGTGTGACTCCGGAGCGAGTGTGTGGGTGTGTGTGACTCCAGAGCAAGTGTGTGGGTGTGTGTGACTCCGGAGCGAGTGTGTGGGTGTGTGTGACTCCAGAGCGAGTGTGTGGGTGTGTGGGTGACTCCAGAGCGAGTGTGTGGGTGTGTGTGACTCCAGAGCGAGTGTGTGGGTGTGTGTGACTCCAGAGCGAGTGTGTGGGTGTGTGTGACTCCGGAGCGAGTGTGGGTGTGTGTGACTCCGGAGCGAGTGTGTGGGTGTGTGTGACTCCGGAGCGAGTGTGAGCGTGTGTGACTCCAGAGCGGGTGTGTGTGTGAGTGTGTGGGTGTGTGTGACTCCGGAGCGAGTGTGAGCGTGTGTGACTCCAGAGCGAGTGTGTGGGTGTGTGGGTGTGTGGGTGAGACTCCAGAGCGAGTGTGTGGGTGTGTGAGACTCCAGAGCGAGTGTGGGCGTGTGTGACTCCAGAGAGCGTGTGGGCGTGTGTGACTCCGGAGCGAGCGTGTGGGCGTGTGTGACTCCGGAGCGAGTGTGTGGGTGTGTGGGTGTGTGGGTGAGACTCCAGAGCGAGTGTGTGTGTGTGTGTGACTGAGGAGCGGCGTGTGGCGTGTGTGACTCGGAGCGGCGTGTGGGGGTGTGTGTGACTCCGGAGCGGCGTGTGGGCGAGTGTGGGTGTGTGGGTGTGTGGGTGACTCCAGAGCGAGTGTGTGGGTGTGTGTGACTCCGGAGCGAGCGTGTGGGCGTGTGTGACTCCGGAGCGAGCGTGTGGGCGTGTGTGACTCCGGAGCGAGCGTGTGGGTGTGTGTGACTCCGGAGCGAGCGTGTGGGCGTGTGTGCCAGAGACGAGCCGGTACCTTGGCTGAGGGGATCTGTACTGCGATGGAGGAGCCGGGCAGGAGCCCAGCAGCAGTGGGGTGCGGGGCCTGTGGATGCATGGGCCTCAGTGTGCTCTGGAACACAGATACCCTGTCACCCCCAGCACTGCCACCTCTGTCCGGTAATTCTGTCCGATTTTTACTTTCACTGTTTTTATCACTGACCGTATTCATGGAATGGTTAATGGGCCTTCAGTCATTAACTCTGTGACCCCACTTACACCTGGTATTAAAATGTGTTTTTTGTGATCAGATTGCATTCGTATAGCGCTCGACCACATGAAAGCACAGGTGTAAAAGCACTGAAAAAGCACTGAGGACGGATTGTGATCCGATCTTTCAAACCACTTCTGAAGGTGGTCAGGGACGGATTCTGGCCGCATTGAACACAAGTGTAAATGCAAGCTATGCGTCTCCAACCCGCATACAACAACTCCGTGGGCAGAAACACGAACAGTAAAACTCAGTGGATAAGTCACATTGGTATGTAAGACGCAGTATATTTTGTGGAGTGTCCCATCAGTAAAAAGGATTTCATAACAAAAACTGTTATAGTAGCTATTCATTTAAAAAAATGCATAAGCAAGTTGTTCCAAACTTTATTTTAAACAAAATGGCGATTTCCATTTTGTTCAGCAAAGTCCACAACGTGAAGTTTTTGTGCAGCTGCATCGTACAGCAGTGGCGGCTGGTGAACTGGCGATAGGGGAGGCTCAAAACAATCCCTTAAAATTAACGATTGGTCACGACCTGTTTTCAATCATCTATCTATATAGCAAGAAGCGTCTGTCTGCGTGTATGTGGCTTGCATATCTCTCTGACTGTTTGTCAGCTTTCGGATATGGCTTGCGCATGGCACGATGGTGTGCATCCTCCGGGCACCGCACTAGTTCAATTAAATTACCATTACAGAAGATCTGATAACTCTCAACATTATCAGGTGTGGCCAGTTTTCATTTATAAGGCATACCGATTACGACTCCGGACTTCTCGCGCTTTACTTTATTAGGGATTGGAAGCAATGCATGTGTTTCATGATCGTTTGAATGAAATTAGATCATTTGAAACGTCTTTATGCAATTCCATCATTTCCAACCCCTCCAGTGCACAAGGACTTCAATTCCACGTGAGAATCTCTTACATAGGCGTTGATTGAATGATTGCTGACTACAGCAGGGGAAGGTAAATATGCCACTTAAACTCACACCGGATGCGTGAGAGTTGACAGGTATGCGTTATAAATGAAAACTGGCTACATCTGATAATGTTGAGAGTTATCGGAGTTTCTGTAATGGTAATTTAAATGAATGATTGAAAACAGGTTGTGTCCAATCATTAATTTAAGGGATTGTTTTGAGCCTCCCCTATCGCCGGTTCACCAGCTGCCACTGTCGTACAGTGGCCGACAGGGACAAACGCGCTGCAATGGCCTAAAACATCTCAAATCGGAGAAATGCACTGCAAAAACAGAAACGATGCAAATTCAAAAACATGCCAACCACAAAAGCAAATGCAAGACAAAAACGCAGCGCACAAACATCAACGCAACGGAAGTGTTCCCAGCCTCTATGGGGAGCGTTAACTAGAACAGCTTTTACTTTTGAACAGAGTGAGACTAGCTAGCTAAGTCGGCAAAAAGGTTTTCTTGCTAGCTAGCTAACATCAGTTCGCTTGCTTAGCTAGCTAGTTCGCTAGCCTAGCTAGCGAACAGTTATATTTGGTGCACGAACGTCAATAGAAAATAAGTGAATAAAAATGATCCATTATTTCACTATCTCACTTAGCTAGAGTTGAACCGCAAACATTTATATTATACCAGAGGTGGACATTCCAGGGGTCAGAAAGTAAAAGTCCCACCATGTTTTACTTCCACCCATCAACTCAACCAGCTGATTTTCTTGACTAGTCCAACCTCTGGTCTGAAGGGCTGTTTTATTTAGCAAATCCAGGAGGTTGGAACTAAATACTGGGGAGGACTTTTACTTTCTGAACCTGGATTGTCCACCTCTGTATTATATCAAATATAACTGTTAGCTAGCTAGGCTAGCAAACTAGCTTGCTCACAAGCGAAATAACTTTAGCTGGCTTGAAAGCCTTTTTGCCGACTTAGCTAATCATATCTGATGCATGTAAATGCTAGCTTACAAACTAAATGGCGAAGTTATAACTATTCACTGCTATCCATTGATTTCTGTACATCCCATTTAGGCCGTCATCACAAGCGAACCCCATGCGCATACCTGTAAGGTCGCGAAGCTGAGAGTGCCCTTTGCGCATTCTCACAAGGTCACAGCCCAGAGCAAACCCTTCGCTGTGGTGTAAAACCATAAAACAAAATACTCTAGCTAGCCGGTCTCGCACCGTCAAAATTGAAAGCAGTTCTAGTTGGTGCTCCCCAGAGCCATGTAGAGAGAGAGTCGCGTCAACTCCGTTCACTCCAATGGACCACTTTTTTTACAGTAATGGCGGGTCGTGAGTCTCCCAATAGTTCCCGGAAGTTAGCGACGAAGACTAGTCCAGCAGCTGAGCTGAAGCGGAATGGACCGTTCGTGATGATCTTTCAGAAGGTAAGACGTTTAAAGAATTAGACTGTATATTGTCAGCACATCTGAATTAAATTAACACGTACAGTAAAGCGTTTTCCTGGATTATCCCCTGTACAATTCGAGATATATTGAACGTTTACGGGCAAAAAATTAGGCTAGGATACTAGCTAGGTACAGTTAGCGACACAGTTACTAGCGCTAACCATGAGCAGCAGCATAATGGAGAACTCCGTTCTCTCAGTGTCATTTCATCCAACGATGCGATATTAGAGAAAAAGGCTTCTTAAAGTGATTTTTTTGCAGAGTGGGGTGGAGGAGTGAAATGTTAGAGAATTAACATAAATATAACATAAGACTGGCTATAGTAGTGGAGGTGGTGAAGTGAGGTTCTCTTTGAGTACAATGTAGCTAACGTTAGCTATTTTAATAAAGTTAACGTTACACAATGATAAAGAAGAGAGCCATCGGTTGCTGTGATACATTGCTATTAATATTGATTGTTAGAGCTATTTTTTTTTACTGCTATTCAATGAACTAAAACGTTATCTCTAGTTAGAGTTTTTAGGATTTGAGATTCTATTGACCAGTACTTGTCAATATTATGTTGCTGCTCATTTTGCTAATTTTGGATTGATGATTAAGGGAGAGGGAAGCTGGAGGACCAAATAGAAGATTGAAAACAGAAAGTACTGGCCAAATAGGCCAAACAATTTGGAAAATTAAGCATAGAAGACTAAGTGGAGAATCATACTGAATAGTATAAATATTGTGCTGTACTGTATTACTTGTCTGAAAGACTGCAAAGAGCATAATCCAACTTTATACTAATTCCTGTTACATTTGTTACTGATGCCACTTGCCATACTTTCTTAAAAATCAGTAGCAAAAGCTGATCGCAACTACTTAAGTTCCATAACCTAAGTTGGGAAACAAAGACCACGCCTCATCTCTCAGCACCATTTCCCATCCAAGCCCATATAGGTGTGTCTAACCCTTTCTCCTGTCTTTCTCTCCCCCTCTCTCTCTTTCAGCTGAAGAGCTGCAGGCGATTCAATAAGAGCCAGAGAACTCCCTGCAATGAGACAGACGACACGCACCCTGCTCCCTGAGTCTTAACTCCCTAAGCTGCGCAAGCCTTTCTCTGTTCCTTACTTATAATAAACTGGACAATAAACTTCCAAATCGTGTGGTCTTTGGTTGTGAAAAAATGCATGTGCAGCGTTTGAATATGATCACCTCACATTTTTGTTGTTGTTGTAATTTTTAATGATTGTTAGATTTCTCCTGCTGAATTGAGCCTACAAACTGTACATTTGTACTCAACCCCCCAGCGGTTGGAGCATCCCCACGCAGCACAGCAAACCATGGTAGAGATTATATACAAGGACAACATGGAGGAGAGGGCACAGACAAACTGCTTCACATGCTATTCATGTTTCTGAATCTATTAAAGATTTCTTTTTCATGAGGTCCTTGTAGTACATAAGAGCAAAATAAAAAGATATACATAAAATCTATGTGTTTGTATGCATATACCGATATAAGTTTGTGTGTTAATGTGTCTTGTTCTGTCTGGATGTATAGTGTTTAATGAGCCCTTTCTAAAAATATTACTGTACATGCAAGCCTAGATAAATTTATACCTTATGCATGCAAAGAGTCAATGAAAAAGTTGTTTTGAACTTATGTATTGGTGTTTAGTGATAAGTGCAGATGTGCATAAAAATTATGAACAGATAAATTGTAATTATTTCCAGTGGATTTTCTAAGATGCCACGCTGAACATTATGCTGCTTTTAATGATGCAGGGACTAATTGTGCTGTCAGTTGATACTCATTGATAGTCACCTGTCAGTCCTCTGTGCTTTCTGAAAGTGATGAAGATTACATTAGTCATTACTGAATTGTTACCTTAGATCCTCCATTTCCATGGGATTATTAAAACCCCAAGCAAATAAAGAAATAGTAGAAAATTAAACAGAATTTTGAAACGTTCCTTCCCCTCCATCTGCATAATAAACATTAGGATGGGATTAAACAAGCATTGTAGTTAAAAGCAAAAACCAAGAATTCAAAGCAATCGACAACAGGAACACGCTCTTTAAAATGACTAAATCTTATTTTAGTCATCTTAATTATTTTAATAATTCTAAGGCACTAAAACCGCTCGAATACTGCATATAGTGAGTGCAAATGTTCAACATTCTGCCGTTAAATGTAGCTTTTTCTCGGTTGTTTAACGTTGGGGTCACTTTAGTGAGACGGCAAACGTTCACCCAAGCCTAAAATATGTAAACAAGGCAGAAATAACGCTATTTATTGACTAGTAATTACCGAGAATCGCAGGTATGTCTCTCTGCAGCCTATTTGACAGACGCATTTAAATTGCCCGCCAGCGACTTCCTGGAACTATTCGCAATCTCAAGAACCACGTGACGATCGAGAATTTTAGACTTCCGTTGACGCGACTATTCTTTCTCTACATGGCTCTGGTGCTCCCCGTAGCGGCTTTGAGTACTTCCGTTGTGATCAGGTCTAAATGTAGCGTTTTTCTCTTGCATTTGCTTTTGTGGTTTGAGTGTTTTTAACTTAACATCGTTTCTGTATTTGCAGGGCGTTTCTCTGACTGGGGATGTTTTGGGCTGTTGCAGCGTGTTTGCCCGTCGGCAACCGTAGTATCGCTCTTTCTGAAAGTTTTCGCTATGTTGTGGTGGGCTATGCAGCTTCTTACTCCAAAGAGACCAGAGAGACTGAATACCAAGCTCTAGAACACGCGAGCAAGGTCTAGCTCACAGCGCCCTCTCCTGGATACACATTGGAACATCCCCCCTTTACCTCTCGCAGCATTTTACTGGCGTATAGGACGCACCGGTTTATAAGACGTAATGCATTTTAAGTGAAAAATACTGAATTAAAGGTGCGTCTTATTTACCAGTTTATACGGTAAGCGAGGCGCGCCACTTTAGGAGATGGGCGAAGAAGGATGTGACGTTAGCGGGACGGATTGTAATGCGGACGCCGGAGACGCATGTTAATACCAGGTGTACAGTGGCCTGAAAAAGTATTTGCCCCCTTCCTGATTTCTTCTTTTTATGCATATTTGTCACGCTTAAATGTTTCAGATCATCAAACAAATTTTAATATTAGACAAAGATAACCCGAGTAAATACAAAATGCAGTTTTTAAATGATGAGATCATTCATTAAGGGAAAAAAGCTATCCAAACCTACCTGGCCCTATGTGAAAAAGTAATTGCCCCCTAAATCCTAATAACTGGTTGTGCCACCCTCGGCGACGAGAACTGCAATCAAGCATTTGCGATAACTGGCAATGAGTCTTTCACATCGCTGTGGAAGAATTTTAGCCCACTCTTCTTTGCAGAATTATTTTAATTCAGCCACATTGGAGGGGTTTTGAGCATGAACGGCCTGTTTAAAGTTATGCCACTGCATCTCAATAGGATTTAAGCCCGGACTTTGACAAGGCTACTCCAAAATCTTCATTTTGTTTTTTTAAGCCATTCAGAGGTGGACTTGCTGGTGTGTTTCAGATCATTGTCCTGCTGCATAACCCAAGTGCGCTTGAGCTCGAGATCACAATTTGAGGGTTGGACATTCTCCTTCAGGATTTTCTGGTAGAGAGCAGAATTCATAGTTCCATCAATTATGACAAGTTGTCCAGGTCCTGAAGCAGCAAAGCAGCCCCAAACCATCACACTACCACCACCATGTTTGACTTTTGGTATGATGTTCTTTTTATGAAATGCTGTGTTAGTTTTACGCCTGATGTAATAGGACGCACACCTTCCAAAAAGTTTAACTTATGTCTCGTCAGTCCACAGAATATTTTCCCAAAAGTCTTGGAGATCATCAAGATGTATTTTGGCAAATGTGAGAGGAGCCTTCGTGTTCTTTTTGGTCAGCAGTGGTTTTCGCCTTGGAACTCTCCCATGGATGCCATTTTTTGTCCGGTCTCTATCTTATTGTTGAATCATGAACACTTACTTTAACTGAGGCAAGTGAGGCCTGCAGTTCTTCAGATGTTGTTATGGGTTTTCTTGTGACCTCCTGCATGAGTAGTTGATGCGCTCTTGGAGTAATTTTGGTAGGCTGGCTACTGTTCCTAGTTTTCTCCATTTGCGGATAATGGCTCTCACCGTGATTCGCCGGAGTCCCAAAGCCTTAGAAATGGCTTTGCAACCCTTTCCAGACTGATAGATGTCAATTTCTTTGTTTCTCATCTGTTCCTGAATTTCTTTAGTTCGTGGCATGACATGTTGCTTTTTGAGATCTTTTAGCCTTCTGGACTTTGTCAAACAGGTTCTATTGAAGTGATTTCTTGATTCAACAGGTCTGGCAGTAATCCGGCCTGGGTGTGGCTAGTGAAACTGGACTCAAAAAATGTGGTTAATCACAGTTAATTCATGATTTAACAAGGGGGAGCAATTACTTTTTCACCTAGGGCCAGGTAGGTTTGGATAGCTTTTTCCCCTTAATAAATGAAATCATCATTAAAAAACTGCATTTATATTTACTTGGGTAATCTTTGTCTTATATTAAAATTTGTTTGAAGATCTGAAACATTTAAGTGTAAAAAATATGCAAAAAAGTAAGAAATCAGGAAGGGGGCAAATACTTTTTCACGGCACTGTAAATGTATGTGGTCAAATGCTATCCGACTGCAATACGATCACAAAAATCCCATTTTGTAAATGGGGCCTTTGATGCATAATGGTTACTAAAGTAACCAAACTCACCCACCACTCAGAATAGGCAAAGGGAAAAACAGCCATACAATACTAATAATAACAATAATAGTAATAATAATAATAATAATAATAACTAGATAACTCAGTCGCCACAGGGACCCGAGTCGTGTATCTCCCCGATCCCCAAATTTCGGACAAAATGGCCGCCGGCAGCCACATTGTACGTCCAAAATTGCTGAAAATCGGTCTTGAGCATTGTCAAATAAATATCTTTACCTGTGTAAAATTAGAAAAAATTCCTGTAATAATTGTTGCTTCCGGAGCCCGGAACAGAAAATCTCTGCGGGCGCAGCGGCAGCCCCGGAACTAAACCATAGTATCTCCCAACTATCGTCGTCGGGGAGATACAATAATCTCATTGAATGAACTGCAAAAGAACTTTTAGCACCAAATTTCCAAAAAGAAGTTTGAATGTATTATTACTACTAAAAGCTGAAAGACACTGAAACAGTACGTCAGCCCCTGTAGCCCCAGCACCCCCGTGTGCGCATGTGAGAGATAATGGACTAACCGAGTCAGTGAAGCCAGACTGCTGGTTGGCATGTTCCAACTGCTTCTGGAGGGGTATCCCAGCACTGGGGATGAAGCCTGTGCAGACAGAAGGGTGAGAGGTCTGCTGTAAGATGGTTATCAGGAGAAACTCCATCGCTGCATGCAGAGCTGAAGTGACGTCTCTTCCTCCTATTCTCTTCTTTGAGAGCGATAGTCGTATTCTTCCACTGAAAGGCCTAACTTGTGACACCACACTGTTGTGAGAATGATGGATGTCTTCACTCTTCAGAAGAGACACTCAGGTGTGCATGCATGCACTCAAGCACGCAAACGCACGCGCACACACACACACACACACACACACTTTCACCTGTAACGCTCTCTTACCCGGCTGAGAGGCGAAGTGGCTGTGTACAGTATAGGCCTGTGGCTGGTGGGGCAGATACTGCATGGCCTGACACACACACGCGCGCGCGCACACACACACACACGCGTGCGCACACACACACACACACACACACACACACTCTTACCTGGCTGAGAGGCAAAGTGGCTGTGTACAGTATAGGCCTGTGGCTGGTGGGGCAGATACTGCATGGCCTGGAAGGCTGACGCTCCTGCGGACCCCAGACCGACAGAGGAAGAACAGAGATGATAGTTACTCAGCACACACTGGACTGTCCTTCAAAACACTCATGTCTGACACACACTCTCACATCTACAGACAATGAGTCATACAGTCACTAAGTTTTATTCACAGACTATAAGGTTTAGGGGGTCTTGCAAAGCACATCCATTGGTTGCTGATTGTATTTACGTCACTGAACTGCATCATTTGCGTGAGTTAATGACTAAAGACTTACTATGATATGAAACATGCTTGATTTTAACAGAACGTGAAGATTCGTTCAGATTGAGCTTCATGACCACCTGACACCTAACAATCACGAAGGGACCTTGCCTGAACTTGTGCAAAACTCCCCTGATTTTATTCCGATGCTGGAAATGTGTCTGCAGAGGTGAAATCACTGTTTCTGATTGGTGTTCAGCGGGCGTTAGAGGAGGGCGACCGAACCCTGATCCCGGAGATAAGTCACCGTTGAGGTTTTCCTTGAGCGTCAAATGAGACACCCCTGATTCTCCTCATCTGCAGTTAAAGGAAATCTCTGGCGGTAGAGTGAGAGGTGAAGGAGAAAACTACCGGATGGTCCATCGCCTGTCGACTGCAGGGCTGAGCAGCCATGTGTCTGAGTGAAGACATAACGACCCAAACCACAGCTGTCACTTCCTGCACGTACGGTCACCCCTCTACTGTGGGATTTACTCCTTCCTGCACTGAAAACAGTGCGCTTCTCAGTGAAGACCCCACTAAACGTGTCCGCACTTTCACAAGAGGATTTATGGAACAATATATCCAACACTATATATAAGGACACAGTCATTTCCATCCTCATGAATCACTACATTTCTGGAAGAATTATAGAAACACCGAGAGTTTGCTGGCAGTGTGCGCAGGTCAAAATATTATCTACTGAAATAATGGTCATTTTCTAGTTTCTTAATTGGGATTTGTGGTCAAAATTTTACATTCAAATAAAACTCCTCTACATATATTTTTTGAAGGAACATTTTCCAAAAATCAGAGGAATGGCTTATTTTGCAATCAAATCAGTTAAAACTGCCCCAAAATCAGACTTTTACATGCTTGCCAAGAGGCAATTGTGATCTGTATTTAAAAGCGGGATCAAATATCATTGCAATTCAATCAAGCCCATTTCTGTGAGAAGCAGAGTCTATTTGCGTCCAAATTCACACAGAATGTCCCCCAAAAGAATGTTTTACCTTGGCAAGCAAATTTGGACATAAAAATACAAAATCAGCCTCAAAATATTGCATGTTTTCTTGCTGGTGGCTGTGGTGGACTAAATACCAGACTAAACACCAAGAATGGCTGTAGCTGTTTCTCGCATGTAACAGGCCCGGTAATTAGAACAAGACCACAAGCTATTTAAACACGATGTGATCATTTTTAAACCAATGATAAGAAACACAACTATTATAACTGTGAAGCTCTTGCTGTAGTAAATAACGCTACTATTACAACCCCAATTCCGAAATAGTTGGGACGAAGTGTAAATTGTGAATAAAATCAAAATGCAATGACTTTCAGATCACATGAGCCAATATGTTATATATAATGGAACATAGATAACATTTCAAATGTTGAAACTGAGACATTTTACATTTTTATCCACAAAATGAGCTTATTTCAAATTTTCTGGCTGCAACAGGTCTCAAAAAAGTTGGGACACAGGCAAAAAAGGGCTGAAAAAGCAATTAATATAGAAGAGAATTAGCTGAAAGAACATTTAGCAAGTAATGAAGTTAACTGGCATCAGGTGTGTAACATGATTGGCTATAAAAGGGATGTCTTAGTGAGGCTGAGTCTCTCAGAGGTAAAGATGGCCAGAGGCTCTCCAACCTGTGAAGGCTTCCATAAAAAAATTGTGGAATACTTTAAAAACAATGTTCCTCAATGTCAAATTGCAAAGGCTTTGAAGGTCTCATCATCGACAGTGCATAACATCATCAAAAGATTCAGAGAAACTGGAAAAATCTCTGTGCGTAAGGGACAAGGCAAGACCTTTACTGGATGCCCGTGATCTTCGGGCCCTCAGACGCCACTGCATCACTCACCGGCATGATTCTGTCATTGACATTACTAAATGGGCCCAGGAATACTTCAAGAAACCACTGTCTGTAAACGCAGTCCGCCGTGCCATCCACAGATGCCACCTAAAACTCTATCATGCAAAAAGGAGGCGATTGTTGAGCATGATCCAGAAGCGCCGCCGTGTTCTGTGGGCCAAGGCTCATTTAAAATGGACTGTAGCAAAGTGGCAAAGTGTCCTGCGGTCAGACGAGTCCAAATTTGATAATCGTGTTGGAAATCATGGGTGTCGTGTCCTCTGGGCTAAAGAGGAGAAAGACCACCCCTCCTGTTATCAGCGTTCAGTTCAAAAGCCAGCATCTCTGATGGTATGGGGATGCATTAATGCATATGGTGTGGGACACTTGCATGTTTTAAAAAGCACCATGAATGCTGAAAGGTATATAAAGGTTTTAGAGCAACATATGCTCCCCTCCAGACGACATCTATTCCAGGGAAGGCCTTGTTTATTTCAGCAGGACAACGCAAAACCACATACTGCAGCTATTACAACAGCATGGCTTCGTAGTAGAAGAGTCCGTGTGCTGAACTGGCCTGCCTGCAGTCCTGATCTTTCACCGATTGAGAACATTTAATTAAACTAAAAGTCCATCGAAGGAGACCCAAAACTCTCCAGCAGCTGGAAGCCTGTATTAAACAAGAGTGGGATCAAATTCCAATGGCTAAACTCAAGAAACTTGCCTCCTCAATGCCCAGACGCCTCCACTCTGTGTTAAAAAGAAGAGGGGATACTATACCATAATTAACAGGCCCTGTCCCAACTTTTTTGAGACCTGTAGCAGCCATCAAATTTGAAATGAGCTCATTTTGTGGATAAAATTGTAAAATTTCTCAGTTTCAACATTTGCTATGTTATCTCAGTTCTATTGTGAATAAAATACTGGCTCATGCGATTTGAAAGTCATTGCGTTTTGATTTTATTCACAATTTACACTTTGTCCCAACTATTTCAAAATTGGGGTTGTACAACTGTGAAGCACTTGCTGTAGTAAGTAATGCTACTATTATAACTGTGAAGCACTTGCTATTGAAAATAATGCTACTATTATAACTGTGAAGCACTTGCTGTAGTAAATAACGCTACTATTATAACTGTGAAGCACTTGCTATAGAAAATAACACTACTATTATAACTGTGAAGCACTTCCTATAATAAATAACGCTACTATTATAACTGTGAAGCACTTGCTATAGTAAATAACGCTACTATTATAACTGTGAAGCACCTGCTATAGTAAATGCTATTATTATAACTGTGAAGCACCTGCTATAGTAAATAATGCTACTATTATAACTGTGAAGCACTTGCTGTAGTAAATAATGCTACTATTATAACTGTGAAGCACCTTCTATAGTAAATAAAGCTACTATTACAACTGTGAAGCGCTTGCTATAGTAAATAACGCTACTATTATAACTGTGAAGCACCTGCTATAGTAAATAACGCTACTATTATAACTGTGAAGCACCTTTTATAGTAAATAAAGCTACTATTATAACTGTGAAGCACTTGCTGTAGTAAACAATGCTACTATTATGACTGTGAAGCACTTGCTATAGTAAATAACGCTACTATTATAACTGTGAAGCACTTGCTGTAGTAAATAACACACTATTATAACTGTGAAGCACTCGCTATAGTAAATAAGAAGTAGGAAAAACTCTGATCCCCCGCCGTGATGGCCGGTATCTGGCCTGGACACAAAACACAGCGGAGGGATGGACAGACTGACAGATGGGACAGGAGGACGG